>OX459097.1:7472732-7918253 GCA_949775045.1 Metridium senile | reverse complement strand
CCCCTCTAGACTGTACAGCTCAGGTACCAAGAACATATGTTCTGGTTAGCAGGAGTTCTGGTTTATTGGGTTTTTATTTCAAACATTGGAAGCAAAAGATCCACTGTATATTCTACTTAATTGTATTCTAGATATTATAAAATATTTGATATAAATTGCTCTGATTGGCTGAGAAGCGTTCTCTATAACTCAACAGTGCACGGGACGTCGATTTGTTTGATTTTAACTACTGAATATTTTATAAAAGAAATAAAAAACTCGACAGCAGTGCTCTATCGAGTCATAGAGCACTTGGGAATTTTAAGAAGACTTGAGAAGCGCTGAGAAGCACTCCACTACGCGTTGTGCTTCTCCTAACGCTTCTCTCCAGCATGCTCTATGACTCAATAGAGCACGCTGCCTCGTTTTCTATTCCTTCATATATATGATATAATGTCAGACTTGAGCATGTTCATACTCATACTTGATATGAAAGTAAATATAGTTGCACAAGTTGATAAAGACTAAGAAATCTCACTCATTGCCTACATGTTTCTTGCGTCGTTTACAGGGTTAAAGACATGTCATCCAATAGAAAAGACAAACTCAAAGAATCTAATGATCTTCACCAGTTCTATCGTAATGTAGATGACGAGGAGTCCTGGATCAAGTAAGTAATTGGTTGTTTCACAACCAACACAGGAATCCCACTTACAACATGATATTATAGTTATATATGCAAATGATTTTGAACAATGGATTCAAGCTGAGGCCAACTCATTGTTTTTTTGCCAAGAGTTGTGAATTGAAGCCATTGTTTGAAAACAATTGCATATAACTGTATTAACAGCTATTGGGTACTATGGAACCCTCCCTCCCTCCCACCTCCTCCATCTGTGCATTGGTGAATAATAATATTTTAAATACAAAGAATTCATTTACTGATGTTTGATTTGTTACTTAGGGAGAAGAAGCTTCTTACTAGTTCTGAGGACTATGGTAAAGATCTTAGTGGAGTTGAGAACTTGAGAAAGAAACACCAGCGTCTGGAGGCTGAGATCTCAAACCACAAACCTAGAGTTATGGTAAGTTTCAAAATAAACATTGCAGTTTTGGTGATTGGCTAGGTGTGTGTAGTCTTAAGAAAAACTGTTGGTGTTGGTGTCTGAAGGCAGTTTACAGTGTGACTATCCGATTATCCAACCACGATCGAGAATATGAAAAATAGAATCTCTACAAATACTTGACTTTTTTGCTTAAAATGCTAATAATTTTCATTATTTGTGAAGATTGAATTAAAAACATCTTAGCCTGTGAGAACCCTCTACAAGTTTTTTGTCTGATCTCAAAAACTATTTATTTTGACATTTGTTTGGGTGGCCACGGTTTCAGTAGTCGCACTGTAACAACAGTTATCTTTTATGATGACCAGTGAGGACAGACCTTTTTTAAATGCACTTAACTAGACAATCGCAATTATAATAAAGGTTTATTGAAAAATGGACAAATTCACCATTAACACCTTCCGACTTGGTCCACCTTTTCAAAGACTGATTATTGCTAAACCTTATCTATTGATAAAGTTAATCCTAGATAAGTGCTTAAAGTGAAGACATTAAACCCGTGAAACAAAATTAAATAGTCAAGGTGTAATAGTCAAATAGACACAAAAGAAAACAATGAAATTAGAGACTGCTAAGGTGTATTAGTCTAATATCTATTTCACAGGATTAATGTCTTCACTCTATCAAACTTACCCAAACCTTAAGGAATGGACGTTCTCTAGCTTTGTGTTTAAGGATACTCTAATGACATTGTTTTGTCTTTAGGCTGTCATTGACTGTGGAAACAAATTTGTGGATGAAGGGCACAGCAATGCAGATGATATTCAAGTCCGTGTGGCTGGATTGCAAGAGAAATGGGATGAACTGGAGTCACTTGCACAAGAAAGGTAAAGAAAGATGAATAGTTAGATAAATAAATAAAACAAGTCTCCCGATTAGTAATATACGTGTGTATAGCTAGACGTTTTGAGATTTTAATTAAGTTATTGATTGGTTGATTGATGAAAGAGTGAATAAATGGATATATGAATTAATTGTAGGTGTTTTAGTGTAATATAGATTCACTGTTTTAGCGTCTTCACTCTTCTAAGGTGTATTAGTCTAATATCTAATTCACTGGTTTAGTGCCTTCACTCCACTAAGGTGTATTAGTCTAATATCTATTTCACTGGTTTAGTGTCTTCACTCCACTAAGGTGTATTAGTCTAATATCTATTTCACTGGTTTAGTGCCTTCACTCCACTAAGGTGTTTTAGTCTAATATCTATTTCACTGGTTTAGTGCCTTCACACCACTAAGGTGTTTTAGTCCAATATCTATTTCAGTGGTTTAGTGACTTCACTCTACGAAGGTGTACTATTAGTGTAACATCTATTTTACTGCAGGTGTATTCCCTTCACTCTATTCAGTATCTCAGCATTTACTAAATCAAATAAAAACAATTGTATTTACAAAGTCTTCTCTGTTGATTGTATTCAGGCAGCACAAGTTGGACGATTCTTTAGCTTATCAACAATTCAGTGCAAACGTTGATGAAGAGGTTTCTTGGATCAATGAGAAGAACACCTTGGTTGGCAGTGATGATTATGGTGATACGCTAGCCGCAGTGCAGGTAATATATCCACCAGGGCAATTGTATTTAATAATACTAATATTACAATGATATGGCAAGTTGATTGATTGCTTGATTAATTGCATGATTAATTGCTTGTTTGATTGATTGATTTTATGATTGAATGCGTAATTGATTGATTGATTAATTTATGTATGTTTTGATTACGTGATTGTTTGATTGCTTGAATTTTTGATTGGTTGATTGATTGTTGTTGAATAATGTTATGTATGTAATGCTGGTGAGGAATTACAATAGTTATAGTGATTAAGATTGTGTGATGATGATAACGATGATAATAACGATGATAGTCATGATAATGATGAACAATCATGATGGTTTATATACTTATGATGATTGTTATAATAATCTATCATGATGATCTATAATTTATGATGGTGATAGTGGTGATGATGATGATAATAATCTATCATGATGATCTATAATTTATGATGGTGATAGTGGTGATGATGATGATAATAATCTATCATGATGATCTATAATTTATGATGATGATGGTGATAGTGGTGATGATGATAATAATTAATAAATATTTGTTGTGCACTATTTATACTGACATCACTCTATGTTATTGTAGGGACTGCTGAAAAAGCACGAGGCATTTGAGACAGATCTTGAAGTGCACAGAGAGCGGGTAGCTGATATTGAAAGTGCCGGTAACAAGCTCATTGAAGATGGTAACCATCAGTCAGAACTTATTGAACACAGGATAGCATCCACAAAGGTAAAGATAGTCTATGAGAAAAAAATGCTTTGAAACGATGATGAAGATCAATACGAAAATTATTTGAGACTGTAAAGTTGTTCTTCTTCAAAAACTCAAATAGACTGGCAGTTCAATGTTATCTAGCACCGCTATACTATTTGACAAAAGGCGCATTTGACAGGGATAGCCTTAATTAAGAGTAAATTCAGATTGTTAACTTTTTGTTGTTGTTTTCAATCTCAGAACAAGCTTACTGAGCTGGAGCGTATGGCTTCATACCGCAAGACTAAGCTGAATGATAACTCAGCGTTCTTGCAGTTTAACTGGAAGGCTGATGTTGTGGAATCATGGATTGGTAAGACTGGTTTCTTTGTGTCATCATAATGATTACAGTATCATCAGCGCTTTCATATTTCCATTATCACTCTCATCAACATTATTTTCATCATTGCTATCGTTTCCAATATTGACCACCATATTTATTAAACATCTTTGATAATAGATGTACTTTGTTCATGTATCATTAATGTGTTTGTTTCAGGCGACAAGGAAGGTATTGCTAACTCTGAAGACATCGGTCGTGATCTGTCCTCTGTACAGACCCTGATCACCAAACAGGTAAATATGGCACTTGATTTGAGACCTTGTATTAAGTCATTGAGTAATTTACGAGATAGGTTGGTTTGTATTTTACTCAAATTAATCATTTGTACGGACCACTGGCGACTGACAATCATAAGAAATTAGTAGTTAGTATATATTAGTATGTTGTCTGATCTTCCAATGCCGCGTAACGATGAAAGGCGCTATAATGCTTTGTTGTCGATAATTTTCCATCAAGGAATTGATTTTCTGACACTTCTAAAAAAAGTCATGATGTATTTATATAATGAGTTGTGTTGTTTTGTTAGGAAACCTTTGAGGCTGGTCTTAATGCATTCGAGAATGAAGGAATTGCACGTGTGACAGCTCTGAAAGACGAGTTAGTGAGATCACAGCACGAACAGTCACCAGCCATCATTAAACGACATGATGATCTTATCAAGAGGTAAGTTTCTATCATATCACTGCTGCCAAACACAACCACCTATATTATCATTGTCATCAGTACGGATCATTATCATCATTGTCATCAGTACTGATTATTATCATCATCATCATTGTCCTATCATATCACTGCTGCCAAACACCTCTGTTATCATTGTCATCAGCAAGGATCATCATCATTGTCCTATCATATCACTGCTGCCAAACACCTCTGTTATCATTGTCATCAGCAAGGATCATCATCATCATCATCATTGTCCTATCATATCACTGCTGCCAAACACCTCTGTTATCATTGTCATCAGCAAGGATCATCATCATCATTGTCCTATCATATCACTGCTGCCAAACACCTCTGTTATCATTGTCATCAGCAAGGATCATCATCATCATCATCATTGTCCTATCATATCACTGCTGCCAAACACCTCTGTTATCATTGTCATCAGTAAGGATCATCATCACCATCATCATTGTCCTATCATATCACTGCTGCCAAACACCTCTGTTATCATTGTCATCAGCAAGGATCATCATCATCATTGTCCTATCATATCACTGCTGCCAAACACCCTGTTATCATTGTCATCAGCAAGGATCATCATCATCATTGTCATCAGTACTGATTATTATCATCATCATTGTCATTGTCATCAGTATTGATCATCATCATCATCATCATTGTCATCAGTAGTGATCATTATCATCACCATGGTCATCAGTACTGATCATGATCAGCATTGTCATCAGTAGTGATCATCATCATCATCATGGTCATCAGTAGTGATCACCATGGTCATCAGTACTGATCATGATCAGCATTGTCATCAGTAGTGATCATCATCATCATCATGGTCATCAGTAGTGATCACCATGGTCATCAGTACTGATCATGATCAGCATTGTCATCAGTAGTGATCATCATCATCATCATGGTCATCAGTAGTGATCATCATTGTCATCAGTAGTGATCATCATTGTCATCAGTAGTGATCATCATTGTCATCAGTAGTGATCATCATTGTCATCAGTAGTGATCATCATTGTCATCAGTAGTGATCATCATTGTCATCAGTAGTGATCATCATGGTCATCAGTAGTGATCATCATTGTCATCAGTAGTGATCATCATGGTCATCAGTAGTGATCATCATGGTCATCAGTAGTGATCATCATGGTCATCAGTAGTGATCATCATTGTCATCAGTAGTGATCATCATGGTCATCAGTAGTGATCATCATTGTCATCAGTAGTGATCATCATTGTCATCAGTAGTGATCATCATTGTCATCAGTAGTGATCATCATTGTCATCAGTAGTGATCATCATTGTCATCAGTAGTGATCATCATTGTCATCAGTAGTGATCATCATTGTCATCAGTAGTGATCATCATTGTCATCAGTAGTGATCATCATTGTCATCAGTAGTGATCATCATTGTCATCAGTAGTGATCATCATGGTCATCAGTAGTGATCATCATTGTCATCAGTAGTGATCATCATGGTCATCAGTAGTCATCATCATTGTCATCAGTAGTGATCATCATGGTCATCAGTAGTGATCATCATGGTCATCAGTAGTGATCATCATTGTCATCAGTAGTGATCATCATTGTCATCAGTAGTGATCATCATTGTCATCAGTAGTGATCATCATTGTCATCAGTAGTGATCATCATTGTCATCAGTAGTGATCATCATTGTCATCAGTAGTGATCATCATTGTCATCAGTAGTGATCATCATTGTCATCAGTAGTGATCATCATGGTCATCAGTAGTGATCATCATTGTCATCAGTAGTGATCATCATTGTCATCAGTAGTGATCATCATGGTCATCAGTAGTGATCATCATGGTCATCAGTAGTCATCATCATTGTCATCAGTAGTGATCATCATGGTCATCAGTAGTGATCATCATGGTCATCAGTAGTGATCATCATTGTCATCAGTAGTGATCATCATTGTCATCAGTAGTGATCATCATTGTCATCAGTAGTGATCATCATTGTCATCAGTAGTGATCATCATTGTCATCAGTAGTGATCATCATTGTCATCAGTAGTGATCATCATTGTCATCAGTAGTGATCATCATTGTCATCAGTAGTGATCATCATGGTCATCAGTAGTGATCATCATGGTCATCAGTAGTGATCATCATTGTCATCAGTAGTGATCATCATTGTCATCAGTAGTGATCATCATTGTCATCAGTAGTGATCATCATTGTCATCAGTAGTGATCATCATTGTCATCAGTAGTGATCATCATGGTCATCAGTAGTGATCATCATGGTCATCAGTAGTGATCATCATTGTCATCAGTAGTGATCATCATGGTCATCAGTAGTGATCATCATGGTCATCAGTAGTGATCATCATTGTCATCAGTAGTGATCATCATTGTCATCAGTAGTGATCATCATGGTCATCAGTAGTGATCATCATTGTCATCAGTAGTGATCATCATGGTCATCAGTAGTGATCATCATTGTCATCAGTAGTGATCATCATTGTCATCAGTAGTGATCATCATGGTCATCAGTAGTGATCATCATGGTCATCAGTAGTGATCATCATGGTCATCAGTAGTGATCATCATTGTCATCAGTAGTGATCATCATTGTCATCAGTAGTGATCATCATGGTCATCAGTAGTGATCATCATGGTCATCAGTAGTGATCATCATTGTCATCAGTAGTGATCATCATGGTCATCAGTAGTGATCATCATTGTCATCAGTAGTGATCATCATTGTCATCAGTAGTGATCATCATGGTCATCAGTAGTGATCATCATGGTCATCAGTAGTGATCATCATTGTCATCAGTAGTGATCATCATTGTCATCAGTAGTGATCATCATGGTCATCAGTAGTGATCATCATGGTCATCAGTAGTGATCATCATGGTCATCAGTAGTGATCATCATTGTCATCAGTAGTGATCATCATGGTCATCAGTAGTGATCATCATGGTCATCAGTAGTGATCATCATTGTCATCAGTAGTGATCATCATGGTCATCAGTAGTGATCATCATGGTCATCAGTAGTGATCATCATTGTCATCAGTAGTGATCATCATTGTCATCAGTAGTGATCATCATGGTCATCAGTAGTCATCATCATTGTCATCAGTAGTGATCATCATGGTCATCAGTAGTGATCATCATGGTCATCAGTAGTGATCATCATTGTCATCAGTAGTGATCATCATGGTCATCAGTACTGATCATCATCATTGTCATCATTATCACAATCATTATTACCCTCATCAGTAGTGTAGTTGTTATCATCACTATTGTCAATGATTACCATCTCCATTATTATGGTGTTTACTATCATCATCATCATCACTATCACAGTTATTGTTATCAGACGACTTTTCTATCTTCAGCTAATTCTGTTTTACTTTATCAGGTGGCAGGAACTTCTAGATGCTTCTCAGGCTCGCAAAGAACGCCTCCTCCAGTCACAAGAACAATACAAAAAGGTAATAGAAACGTTGAATACCCTTTTCAATTTGATTATCATCGTTATTCATTTAGTTGTTGTTATCATTATCATCATCATCTTTAAACTTTATTCTACAACTTTCTTTCATTGTAATTATAATTACTGTTACAATTATTATTATTATTATTCTCATAACCATCAAAATTATTGTCATCAATGGTATTATCAGTAACGTCACCATCACCGTCTTTATTGTAATAATAATAATAATTTTATTTTGACACGATAAAATTACAGTGTTGCTGATGTGGTCGTGTATCTAAGTAACACACTCACTCATAAAATTACAAAAATCCAAATTCCCAACCCACAAGACTCCAATAACCAATAACCACCCAACCCCCCCCCCCCCCCCCCTTACAATATTTACATTAATTATTAAACTATATACACAATATACAAAATGCAGATGAAAGTATTAAATGTCTGAAAGATTTTTAATAGCTAATTTAAATGAGTTATGATCAGATATAGATCTCATTTCATTTTTCAGTGAGTTCCAAAGACTTATCGATATTTTATATATTTATTTTTGTGTGTAGGTCGAGGACTTGTTCCTTCTGTTCGCCAAGAAAGCATCTGCCTTCAACAGCTGGTTTGAGAATGCCGAAGAGGACCTTACTGATCCTGTACGCTGTAACTCGGTCGAGGAAATCAGGGTAAGAATATATTTAAAAGTTCAAGCGATTCAACCATACCTGTGAACGAATAACATGGTAAAGTTTTGTTAGTAAGCTGTAAGCTCGTAAAGAAGAAACTTCCAGCAGATTGTAGGCGGAGCTAACATCAAATTAACCATTAACTTTACGAGTTAACGTACAACCTAAATGTGCTATGAATAAATCGATAACAAGAGAAGAAATGCCGACATCCTTTGCAGGCTTTAGAGTGTAGACTGTAGCTTTGCGACAATGATTATTAAAATAGATGTATCAGTGAAGACACTTTTAGTGTTATGTCTGCAGAAAAGATAGTCCCTGAATATTCTGTCTTTAGATTTCCTAATCGCTCTTATAACTTTTTAGGGCCTGCAAGATGCACATGCTCAGTTCGGACTGACCCTGGACCAGGCCGAGGAGGATATGTATGCATTGAGGAAACTGGACAGACAGATTAAGAGCTACAAGGTCCAAGTGAACCCGTAAGTGAGGATGATGGTGATGTTAGTTATTGATTGAGCTCTCTATTAGGCCATTTGCACGATGGCGTTATTTAATAAATGAGATAAGATAATTTATTTAAAGTCAATAACATAGGGAGTGTTCGCCCAATCTCCCGAGCACGAGGCTCATGTTAAAAATGATTGACAACAAATAATAATAACATATAATAACAATAAATAATTAAATAATAACAAATATTTATATTATCATAGTAGTAGCAGTACCAGAATGGTTTACCAATTTTCTTTCTTATTCAGATTTGTATTCCCTCTTGAGAATACTAGAACAATAGCACAGCGCAGGAATGCTAAAAATAGCTCCAAGACTTGTTGTGCTCAGTTTTTCTGTGTTGAGCAATATATGAACCGGTCTTATCATTTCCTGCTGAAATTAGAATAAAAACGTAATTAAACAAAGATTTGCTTCGATTGGCATTGAAAATAGTCTGCTGAAAGTTGAATAAAAGTTAGTTTGTCCGAGTTAGGCCTTTGTCTCCATTTTTGTGACGTCATTCATGCGCTGCGCTGTTGACATTAATTATTTAACAAAGGAAAGTACGCAAAGCATTCTGGTACTGGTAGTATATGACGCAGATGGCTTATTGGCCGCTACTGTCAACACAATTATTATTCACTTTTAATGTACGTGTTAAGTCAATACCTAATAAATAAACGAATGAATAAATAAATAGCGGTAGAGATATTCTTTGGAGCTTTTAAATTGATCTAGCCTGAATAGCTGGCCTTGGGGGAGAGGGGTGGAGGGATTGGGGAGAGGAGGGGGAGGGGAGGTGAAAGCTAAAATTAATCATGATATTTCCTTTCAAGATACACATGGTTTACTATGGAAGCCCTTGAAGACACCTGGGAAAATCTCCAGAAAATCATTGAGGTACGATGGTGACACGATCTAAATACGACCACAACACGATAGATAACGAACAGTACACAAGCTTGATCCGATAACCTTATCCATAGTACGAAGGTTATCGAAGTTACGACTGATAAACAAGTTCAGCACGAATCAAACCGAAGTACATGTTATCCTTATACGACTATTAACCGATTGCTATACGAATAGTAAATTATCAATTCACGACTGCTAAACGATTTGCTATTCATTGATATTTATGTTTGTATGAAGGACATGCTATCATACAACTACCACACGATTGCGATACAAATAATAAATGAGCAACTCGCGACTGCTAAACGATTTGTTATTGATTGATATTTATGTTTGTTCCTTATATGACTATTAACCGATTGCTATACGAATAGTAAATTATCAATTCACGACTGCTAAACGATTTGTTATTCATTGATATTTATGTTTGTATGAAGGACATGCTATCATACAACTACCACAGGATTGCGATACAAATAATAAATGAGCAACTCGCGACTGCTAAACGATTTGTTATTGATTGATATTTATGTTTGTATATAGTACATGCTATCATTACACGACTGCTAAACGATTTGTTGTTGATTGATATTTATGTTTGTATGTAGTACATGCTATCATTACACGACTGCTATACGATTTGTTATTGATTGATATTCATGTCTGTAGGAACGTGAGGAAGATCTCCGTAAAGAAGCCCAGCGTCAAGAGTATAACGATGGACTGCGCCAAGAGTTTGCCCAGCATGCTAATGCTTTCCATGCATGGCTTACTGAAACACGGTACGTACATTTATTAATTAAGAAAGGAAGAAAGAAAGAAGAACGGAACGAAGGAAGGAAGGAAGAAGAAAAAAATGAAGGAAAGAAGGAAGGAAGGAACAGAAAGATACAGGAGAGAAATAAAGAGAAAAGGGAAGAAACAGAAAGAAAGGAAGAAAGAATGAAAGGAAGGAAGGAAGAAGAAAGAAAGAAAGAAACAGAAAAGAAAGAAACAGGAAAGGGAAAAAACAGAAAGAAAATAAAAGAACGAAAGAAAGGCAGGAAGGCAGGAGAAGAAAGAAAGAACAAAAGGAAGGAAGAAATAGAAGAAAGAAAGATAAACAGAAGGAGAGAAAGAAAGAAAGAGAAAAAGAAAGAAAGAGAAAAAGAAATATAGAGAAAAAGAAAGAAAGATAGAAGAGTAAAATTTATTAAAAATGAGAAAGAAAAAACTGAAGCAATATGAAAAAATTGTGTTTATAACACAACATCTATAATGTATTGTTTCAGAGCGATCATGGTCGAAGGCCAGGGTGACCTTGAGGATCAACTTGCAGAGATCAAAAGGAAAGACGCTGAGATTGCTGACAGTAAAGCTGACTTGGAGGTCATTGAGGGACTTGGATTCCAGATGGAAGAGGCTCTTATCCTAGACAACAGGTAAACAGAAACTAATAGAACAGCAACAATAATATTAATACGTGAAACAAGATTGAGCACATAAAACAACAGTACTAACAGCTACAATTACAACACAAAAACAACCACATAACAAACAACGATTACAATAAAACAACAACTGTAACAACGAACAACAACAAATACAACAACATGAACGATAACAGCTTTTAAAGGGCAGGAAGCGTGTTACTGTATACTTTCATTATTCTCAAATATATTTTTCTTGACACAGGTATACCGAGCATAGTACCGTGGGTCTTGCTCAACAATGGGACCAACTCGACCAACTGGCTATGCGAATGAAGCATAACCTCGAACAGCAAATCCAGGCTCGTAAGACTACTGGCGTATCGGAGGAGAGTCTCAAGGAATTCACCATCATGTTCAAGTAAGTAGAATGTGTCAAACGAGTAAACCACGACTAGACAAGCACTTCCCGTAAGCATATTTCACATACGAAACAAGTGTAGCTAAGCTGGTTAGTGCGCGGCTTTCGGAGCGAGAGGTCACGAGTTCGATCCCCAGTGGCCTCATACTTGTTACAACTTTTTTCCAATCAGTATAGCTTTGAGTAGCGGAAGTCATCTTCAGAGTAAAGAAACTAATATATATAATAATAATAATAAGTCTTTAATCGAAAAAGTAATGCCTACAGCAGACGTGTAGGTTGTGAATATAATATGAAAGATACAAACTAAAGTCCATATGTTTTCTTCTTCAGGCATTTCGACAAAGACAAGACGGGTTACCTTGACTACCAAGAGTTCAAGTCCTGTCTACGTTCACTGG
Organism: Metridium senile; assembly: GCA_949775045.1. NCBI lineage: Eukaryota > Metazoa > Cnidaria > Anthozoa > Actiniaria > Metridiidae > Metridium > Metridium senile. Next base: position 7,906,003 of record OX459097.1, on the reverse strand, counting down.
GTCACGACTTGCCTGTTGTAGAAGAAGGGGAATCTGATGCAGAGTTCGATACTATCATTGCTCGTGTTGATCCTAACGGGTAAGTCGATTGATATCCACTCCACCTATCTTTTGGAATAATACACGTGTACCTACGTTATGGAATAATACACGTGTATGCCACACCTATCTTTTGGAATAATTCACATGCATGCCACGTCTGCCTTGTGAAATAATTCCTCTTCCAAAAACACACCTATTTTAAAAAAGGTTGTCATAAGTGAAATATTTTCATCAAGCACACCGCAGCGGTTAGTGTTGATATATTCCATGTTGTTTCTAGTTCACGAAACCATTTCAAAGGCCTCGAATATTCGTGTTTAGCTGTATGAAAGGCTATCGCGTATAGCCTTTTGCCTTTGTGATGACAACCTTTTTTGAAATGGTGTTTTTATCGCCTACGTTTTAGCATGTACTAGTAATGTTGTTTTAGAGTTTATTGATCAGTTTCCTGAGTGACGTTGTTGTGTATCGGTTCCCATAGTGATGTTATTGTTTATGTTTCCCTAGTGACGGTGTTGTTCAATGCTTTGTTGTTCAATGTTCAATGCAAAATAAATTGGCCATAGTTACAGTTCTTTGTATCTGTTTCCATAGTAACAGTGTTGTGTATCTGTTTCCCTTGTGATGTTTTGCTTTATTGTTCCCATAGTGATGTTATTATTTATCTGTTCCCTTAGTGACGGTGTTGTTTCTATGGGTGAGTACATGGCGTTCATGATCAGTCGTGAGACAGAGAACGTCGGTTCCAGTCAAGAGGTCGAAAACGCCTTCAAGGCTCTGACTGAAAATGGCAAGAGGAAGTACGTCACAGAAAATGACCTGTATCAGGTGAGAGTGTTTTTCAATCATTTGATTCTTATATAACTCGATTTAATCATTTGATTCTCATATCGATTTTATTAGGAGTTTAGCTTCAATCCTACAATAATATCATCTTTTTGTTATTGATCATCTTTATCATCATCGTCAGTGTCATCATCACCACCATGCATTTTTGAACTGAATAATATAATCAGCGCCTTCATCGGTTCTCGTTATCACCACCATCTTCATCATTATCATCATTATTATCATCATCATCATAAATATTTTCATCAAACATTATTATCATCATTATCATCATCATCATCATCATCATCATCATCATCATCATCATCATCATCATCATCATCATCATCATCATCATCATCATCATTGTCATTACCATCATTATTACCATGCTCACACATCACAGTGACCTCAGTGCATTTTAATTTAGACAGCCCAACCACCATAGATAGTGCTCTAGTCCGTAGTTTGGGCTACGAACAAGTTATTGCAGTTGATGATTATAAAGTACTACCTTAAATCTCTCTATCAAATACAGTATATGAGATTGAGATCAACTTTATTTAGGCACGCTAGCCTTTTCAATAAACTAATACTGATTTCCAATAGGGGCGTGACAAACTAACATACAATTAAGAATATACAATATACAATATATACAATGATATAACTATATGCACTTTAAATTGCTATGATAAAATATTCATAAAGGGGAACTAATTATATGTATAATCTAAAATTTATGGCCATGGGACTTTTGTTATATACTAACATCTTGTTTGTTTATCTTTGTAGTCTCTGTCCAAGGAACAGGCCGAGTATTGTATTCAGAATATGAGGCCCTATGTTGACGAGAAAGGCCGTGAAATCCCTGGCGCCTTTGATTACAAGTCCTTCTGTTCTGCCCTCTTCACCAACTAAAGCACGTCTAGTAGACAGCGGTATAGAAACTTACCCCCCAAAAAATAGAAAAAAATGTTTGAAATTTCCTTTGTCAAAATCTTATTGGTGGTCAACCCTTTTTCTGTTCAAAAACAAAAGTTTTTCCCTAGTTTTTATAATTTTTAATTAATTTTTGTGATTGTTGTTTTTATTTGTTGTTTGAACGGTTTTTTTTTTGGTTTTTTTTGTTTTTGGTTGAGTATGTTTTAGTTTTCAATTGTGTCATTGAGTGTTTTCCTGTCTGAGAGAGTAATAAGAGAAGTTAGAAAAAACACTATTAGTGTTTCCCAATGCAATCTCTATACTTAATTAAACAGCTTGTGTATCAAATACAAAAATTACGTATTCATTGTAAGGGTTAGTTAATTCAATTACTAGATACATTCAATAAAGATTAGGAAAAGACATGTGGTGGTCTACCATTCATAAACAAATTATCAAAAATTATAGATTATTCATACATTTATCTGTAAAACTAACCCCACCCCCTCCCTCTAGCCTGTGTAGTTAGCTAATTTTAAAAGGGGAACAGTAGAGGGAATGGAAGACGAAAGATAGTCATGGAGTGATTGACAAGGCTGCTCCCATCCAATCAAATTCTACGGTTATATTCGGAAAAAGAGTTGTTTTCGGCAGGATTTCGGCAGTCGATCCCCCTCTTTCCCATCCTTCCTTTAGAAAACCATCGATCCAGGTTAACCTGCCCCTGATCACACCAAATGCATCGCTGAATTTTGAGCAGGCGAAGCCAAGTGGTTTTAAACCTGATAAAACGCCATCTGCGAGTTTATTGAACGACTTCAAAACTCCTATATTTTGTGTTTTTGTAAAAAAAAAATGTAAATTAGGCTGAATCTATATCTTCAGTTGAAACACTCGTCACGGTTACGATTTCTTTTGAAAATTTCTCATGAATCGTTAATGAGTTTTTGAATAATTGCATACGACTCGAGGTTTTAGAGAAACATTTCGAGACTGGTGTTATTAGGAGACGAATCATTCGAGCAACTCAGGCCCGTAGCTAGGATTTTTGTGGGAGGGTGCTAAATTTACAAAAAGTGGACCAACCATACCAACCAACCATTCTGGGATTGCGATATTTGAAGAAACTTTCGCCGTTTTGTGAGATAATCTCCGAATATTCGCCATTTTGTTTGCCTTCTAAAACTTTCGAACCAAAAAAAAGGCCTCGTACATAACTTGTTTGGCAAATTTATCGAGAAGCGATATTTATAGAGAAGCGTAGTATCATCAGATCAAGTTATTTGCCTACAAAGCGGACCTTTTCACCCTGTGGACCCCCCTAGCTACGGGCCTGCAACTAAAGATCTTAAAGAACATGCTACCTTCATGTGACCAACAGGTTAATACTTGTGCAACAAAATATTGCAGGCTATAAACTGCGTTGTCATATCAATGTCAATAGAGTTATATTTTGTCACGCAACATAACAATCACCTATCAAAATTCTGTCGCGTAACGCTTGTGTAACGCACACTGCAGCCATAAACCACATGAGTCATTCACTGAGAATAGATGTATGATTAAGGGTATTCCCCTAATTATAGTATTCATTTCATTTTCAAACGGTGTCGTGAAAGCCAGCCAAAGAAAGAATTGACTACCACAAGTAGATAAGTAGATTTTGAAGCCCACGAATAGATACTATTCAAAGTAAGCATCGCTACAATGGAAGCTGAAACCTCGAATGAAGATTTAAATTTGTTTTTTCAAGCAATGAGTGAAGTCGATCAGGAAGAAACCGACTGGAAGCTACACACGCAGTTTCTCGTTTCGAAAATCAAGCTTCTGTCTGAGTTTTCCAGACAAGAATCAAATAAACCTATAGAATTGGAGGTGTTTGGAAGCTCTGCTGAACATTTGAAGTTCTGCCTACCCAACGATATCGGAGATATTGATATTATGGTATATCCAGTGTCAGAAGAAACAATAATCGACGATTCTGTTATTGAAGTTGTCGATGGTGTAAGTCCAATGTACGTTCGTCTTCGAGGGAAAAATCACCCAGTGTTTAAACAGCATTGTCTCGAGAATTCTGATTACGTCGCCTCTTCCTTCCTCAAGGAGTTTGATCCCAAGTTATTTGGCGAGAAAACGCATTTGCTACACCTAATCCCAAACATTGTGGCAAAGGTAAATGATGTCGACCCCGAAAACATTGCTACTGGCGTTGTTGACAATCCAGTCGGGCCGTCTGTTCAACTTGACGTGAAGCATTCATTTGGGAGTATTACCGAACAAGTGAAAGAGGGGGGAAAGGAATTGGACGGGATAACTGAAAGTGATGGTTTTAGAAATTTTTTGGAATGGTTTGCCATAACTCTGAATCCTTCGCGAACATTTACAGATGATCACGCAGCCTGTATCGACGAGCACCTCAGTACAGCTCACGAAGAAATCCAAAAGCTTAACGAAAACCCAAGTGTTGATAAGTACGTTGACACACTAAACCAATTAATGCACGGAGAAAAACTATCTAAATTAAAACACAAAGTCCAAGACATCGATGAAAGGCTTGCTAACGAAAACTCACAGCATTCCAGTTTCCCCAGTTTATTAGATAATAGCTCTAATCCTATGAATGTAGACGAGGATGACAGCGATTCTACAGTCACTAAGAGTGAAGTCGAACAACGTGACACAAAACACTCTGAAGAAATCGAAGATGATGTTGATAGCACCACGTGTAACTTGTCATCATTGAGGAAGGAACTGGAAGATTCTTTGAAGCTTCCAAATATGGAGGAGGCGAAGACAGATTCCGACGGAGGAATTACACAAGTGGCTACTGAAAAAGCAGCGCTAGCTCTAACACAGGAAGAACATGAGCAAGTAACAGTGTCCTCTGTACAAAATAAGCTATTACACCAGCTTCTAGATGGCGCATTTGGAGAAACACCTTTTCCAAGTGGCACAACTGAGAAACTGGCTATGGAACATCACAGTAAGATAATTCAAAGCGGTATTGATCTGGTACCAGCCATTAAAGCACGTGGCTGGCCCAGTGTTTCGAAGGCGTGGTCAACACGTGATCGGGTGTGGCCAAGTAAAGATATCATAGCAAAGATCCTTGATAGTGGCTTTCACATTGTTGTCAAAGCGCCTCCTAGGTATACTGACAAACCAAATCAGTTTTTCCGCTTGTCGTTCTCTCGTGCAGAGCTGATCTTGAGTGGTGAACTAAACAACGTACAGCGAGAGTGTTATCGATGTTTAAAGATCTACTACCGTTCTGTGATAGAAGACAGAGAACCAAAGATCATCACATCTTACTTCCTGAAGACTGTACTATTTTGGACTGTCGAGGAAACAGGTCAGAGTATATTTACTTAAAAGAAGTCAATTGTTTAAGGGGGGATTTCATTTATTAGTGTATGGAGGGGGGGGGGGGATTCGGCAAAATCACCGGTTGTCTTTTTCAAATTATATTACCCAACTCCAAAAATATCCCCCCTATATTTCGTCCAGTTTATTTCTAAACCCTCATAAAACAGCAAACAATTTGTCACAAACCCCCTATAAAGCTTCCAAATATAACGTGATCCCCCCCCCCCCCCCCCCCACACACACACATACAATATTGCCGACCCCCCGACCCCCCTTAATCTTTGTCTCTCACTATATTTTTTTCTAAAATTGTTTGTAAACTATCAAAAGCCTCTGTGGTAGGATGGTGGATGGTGTGATTCTTTGGAAGCTGAAGAATTAAGTCGCTTTTAAATTACAAACATCGAACTTAGGCCTTTTCTAAAGACGAAATCAGACAAAATCCTAATATATTGTAACTGAGTTCAATATGTAAACAATATTTTGTTCTTATTGTTTTCAGGGTCAGAATTTTGGACCGAAGACAACCGGGCTACCTGTGTAATGATGCTTTTGGAAAAACTCCACCAGTACCTCAAGTCGAAGCATCTTCCTCTTTACTTTATACCAGAAGTCAATTTGTTGGAAGATGCTATTGTTGACCATCCTGAAGAAGTTGAATTCGTTGCTAATGAATTCAGAAAGATCTGTGAAAACCCGATGTCCTATCCCAATGTTGAGAATGATGAACATGGAAATGAAAAGTGTCCCAAAGATTCCTTGCCAGCTTCACAAAATGAAAACAGACATAGCAAAGAAACTTGCTACAGTACGCTTGTACAGGATGAAGACAAGAAAGAAGATGTACAAATACATGACATTACTACATCAAAGAGAACTACGCAGGGAAATGATAGCACCAAGTTTTTTCTGAGGCATGGCGAATTCCAAGAAATCTACAAGGAGATCTGCAAAGAGCTGGTTGATTTGGTGCTACAGGGAAACAGCTCTCCCCAAGAAGATCCTATAGTTGAAACCATCATCGAGAATTTACGTCCTGTGGTCAGCAAGATGCAAAACCCTGAGGCTGAAATGATGAGAGTGTTCAATTTTTGTTCACAAGATATCTATTCATCGCATGTCATGCATCCAGGGAATTCCTGCAGGCAGAGGATCCTTTCAGCTTTGAAAGGCTACAGTGGAATATTTTCGTTTGCGATAGCTCAAGATGATATATTTGCAGAAGGCAATGAGCATCTTATTGTTGACAGAATGCTTAATTCGGATACCTTTAATGTTTCAAATGCATTGATGCCAAACTGTTCCGATTTTTTTAAAAACACTTTACAGGTCTTTGATGCACCAGCTCCACCATCAGCTGTACCTTGTGTGGATGAGGACATTCCTCTTGATTGAACTTCTTGCAAAGCAGCAGGCCTTTGCGTGACTGAGCAAAATTAGCAAAACTTTCTGAAAATCAATCATCTCTGCATGTGATTGACCATAAAGAGATAATAATAATAATAATAATAATAATAATAATAATAATAATAATAATAATAATAATAATAATAATAATAATAATAATAATAATAATAATAATAATAATAATAATAATAATAATAATAATAATAATAATAATAATAATAATAATAATTACCATTAAATGTAAATAAATGGTCATAATATATAAATATGGAATTAATATAAGGATATGAATAGTAATTTAAGCGGAAAACCTAGTAATTAAATAGTAATGTATTGAGTTTCATTAAAAAAATCCTTTTCTAAAAGTATCAACATCGATAGAATCACTCATTTTACCTCATGGGGGTTCTACAGAGAATTTCCTACTCTATGTTTACTTAATCTGATGGGAATAAAGAAATACTCTATGTTAATCTGGTGGGAATAATTAAGAAATACTATGTTAATCTGGCACGTGGGAATAAAGAAATACTCTATATTAATCTGGTGGGAATAAGCAAATACTCTATGTTAATCTGGTGGGAATAAAGAATTATACTGTTGTTTACAAGGCGCAGAACAAGGGGTTACTTGGGTGATCAGTAACCCACCCACCCCCTGTTTGAGCAAACAAGTTCTTATATTGTATTTTTGAATATTTGTGATTATCAGTGTTTTTAGCCAGCACACTTACAACAAATTTTCCCTTTCCAGAGGGTTCACTATACCTTTTGCGTGAATCGTGATCCGCCTATTTATTTTTGCGTGAAACAATAACAATTTTAACGTGATTCGTGAAACGTGATTACGTCGATTTTTGCGTTAATGTGAAAAAAGATTTCAATATTTTGCGTGATTCGTGAAATGACTTATTTATTTTATGTGAATGCATTTTGCGAGGTGGTATAGGGGACCCTCTTTCCATTTCCCAAGCTGCACCCGCTTATATACCATAGAGTACATTTCATCAATGAAGGTACCCTGTGAGCAGAGGTTCTTTTCTATTACCCTTAGAGTAACGAGCAAAGAATGCTGTTGCTCCACTAAGCTTTAGATTTACTCCACAGACTAAATAATGTCGTTCCTATGTTTCTTATATTTCTTAACTAGAGTTTTTGACGACATTTAAACGGAAAGCCTTATATAATTTCGCATTCTTTTGCGAAATACGATATAAATGGAAACTAACGAGTAAACTAGTATAGGCTGCGTCGGTGTTTGATATAAATGATAGGTAATATAACGGTAATTTGTAACATCGTAAAAAATGTTGACTTAACTTTAATACTGACGTTTTGAGCTTTAGCCCTTCGTCGGAGTAAAAGAGTTAGACTAAGAAAGACACTGAGTTTGGGAAATACGATATCTTTACTTTTCATGCAAAAACCAAAATGATTGACTTTTGGAAATGCTCAATATGATATAAAGTTGCGGGCGATGGCAGAGGCTACTTTTCTTGTCGCTCAAAGGGTAGAAAAAAATAACCTCTGCTCACTGGGTACAATGAAGGGAGCTTTAGACACTGTACACATTGACAGTAAAACAAGTAACCTAAAGTATTGCAGTTAATGATATTAAAGCATATAGACATGAATATGTGCTGTTTTGGTCATATCTTAATACTATGATAAATACTAACAAATACTAATGACACTGTTGATTTTTATTAGTCGGGCTATAGAGCGATAGAGGGCCCGACTCTAAGTTTACCTTTTAGCCAATCTATGTACCCATCTGTCATGTCGCGTATAGTCCCCCATGATGCTTTGGAAACGAACACAGGAAGCCCAAAGTAGAATTGTTTAGCCTCCTGTCAGGCCTCCTGTGTTGATTTTACGACTAGCCCGACTTCACGTCTAGTTGATTTGATAAATTGAAGGCCATCAAAATAAACCAAAATTATAGTTTCTAACAACTTAATATGTTTCTGGAGTGATGACACTTGAACTAATGAAATAAAACCCTACACTGTCCAAAGGTTTAAAGAAAACACCAGAAATCATGAAAGTGCATTGATTTGCATGTTAAATGGATCATCCTTCATGCAGTTATGGTATTGTCATTCTAGCTATTGTTTAACTTCGGAAAGCGTATTGGCTACTTTCCACTATTCACACTTGGTCGTTGGTATCGCAAAATTATGAGATTTTGATCTGAGTGCAAACAATATATATACGTGAAACAGCTAGTAAAATATTTCACTGATGTATTTTTTGCACTAGCTCTATAGGAAGGAAGGGCGATGAAGTCTAAACGATAAGCATATCAATTCAAAGTCAATTGAATGCTTTTCAGTGCACAAAAGACCGCACTGCTCATCATATTACCTAATTAATATATCAGCTTGCTTATCGTTGATGCGAAAAACCATACCCTGAATTTGACAAAAAAACTAAGGAAATTGGGAAATGGGGTAAAAAGGATACCTTGTTCATGACAGAAAACTCAAAAAAGCATACCCTATTTATAACAGAAAGCTCGAAAACCCATACCATGTTTATGACAGAAAGCTCAAACCATACCCTGCGGATCATCCCCTTATAGTAAATATATGGGATTATAACCCAACGATAATACTATACGAGTTCTTATTGGTCGAAACAGGTCACGTGGTGCGTTTTCACAGGACGGGTATTAGCCAATATCCCCCAATTAACGGTGATATCCGTCAAGTGAAAATTGACGGCCGCGGGTTTTTCAAAAAAACATGGAGCCCGAAAAACAACAAAAAAGGTTCGCTTCGGCAACAAAACGTTTTGATCATGATGGTCTAATTGTTTTAGTATAAACCAACTAGTAGGTCAAATTTTGTCCTATTCTGAACGAAAAATAACATTTCAATCGTTTTATTTTGACCATGGATGTTTTGACGAAATGACAGATAATCGAAAGTGAAAATACCGAGCGCGCGCTCAATGACGTGTCACGGCAAGTCAAAATGTATTCAAAACACATCCACTGTTTCTGTCATTTTCTCCCTAAATACTTTTTTTAACGTCTGAAAATAGCATAATTTTAGTGTTAAAACTACTATTTATTTTAGAACGACGGAGGAATAAAAAAAAGTTCAAGAACTTAACAGTTTTTTAATCTGGCTTTCTCAATCAAATGTTTTTGTTTTTGTTTGAGCACTAGCTAGGTGGGTTTCCGTGTTGGATTTTTTTTCCGGGAAAGTCGTCGGGTTATAAAACGAATAAAACCACTTCTGGCTTAATCCTCGGTTGTAAAGATAGTCCTCAAAATTTCTCAGTTGCTAGTTGTTTCTCTCGGCCGACTGTTCATTTTTCGTACCATCTTTTTAACCTCGGACAATATTCCTGGATATACCAATCGCCAGAAGTGGTTTATATATTATTCCTTTTAAAAGTACCCCCCCCCCCCCCCTCCCCCCGACCTGGTCAGTAGGTATTTGATTCGTCTATAACTGACTCGAAAGACGAATCATTCGAGCAACCAATGCGACCTTCATGTGACCAACAGGTTAAGACTTGTGTAAGAAAATATTAACATAAACTGCGTTGTCATGTCGATGGAGGCCCCAATAGAGTTATATTTTGTCACGCAACATTACAATCACCTATCAAAATTCTGTCGCTTAACGCTTGTGTAACGCACACTGCAGCCATAAACCACATTAGTCATTCAATGAGAATACTATTCCTGATGTTTATTTATGCTCGATTAATAACGGCAGCAAACAGCTAATCCAAAATTCCTAGGATCGCAGTATAATTTGTCATGCTCTTTCTTAAACTATTTAAATATAGATCTGTAATTCAATGCGCGCAATATATACTGAGTCTGAGATGTATGATCAAGGGTATTCCCCTAATTATAGTATTCATTTCATTTTCAAACGGTGTCGAGAACGCCAACCAAAGGTATTCGTTCTGAAAGAATTGATTTCCACAAGTAGATTTTGAAGCCCCAGAATAGATACTATTCAAAGATGGAAGCTGAAACGTCGAATAAAGATTTAAATTCGTTTTTTCAAGCAATGGGTGAAGTCGATCTGAAAGAAACTGAGAGGAAGCACGCGCAGTCTCTCGTTTCGACAATGAACTCGATTCTAGATCGGTTTTCCAGACAAGAATTGAATTGTCCTATAGAATTGGAGGTGTTTGGAAGCTCTGCTGAAAATTTGAAGTTCTGCCTACCCAACGATATGGGAGACATTGATATTATGGTATGTCCAGTGTTAGAAGAAGCAATAATCGACGATTCTGTTATTGAAGTTGTCGATGATGTAAGCCCAATGTACGTTCGTCTTCGAGGGAAAAATCACCCAGTGTTTAAACAGCATTGCCTCGAGAATTCTGATTACGTCGCCTCTTCCTTCCTCAAGGAATTTGATCCCAAGTTATTTGGCGATAAAACGCATTTCCTAACTATAATCCCAAAGTTATTTGCGAAGGTAAATGGTTTCGACCTCAAACACTTTGCTGCTGGCGCTGTTGACAATCCACTTGGGCCGTCTGTTCAACTTGACGTGACGTTTCCATTTGTAAGTATCACCGAACGTGTACAAGTGCAAGAGCAGCTACTGAAGGAAATCGTCAGGATAACTAAAAGTGATGGTTTTAGATATTTTTTGGAATGGACTCTATTTACCGCTGGACTCGTGGCCTATATCGACGAGCACCTCAGTACAGCCGTTTCCGAAAGAATCCAAAAATTTAACGAAGACCCAAGTGTTATTTATAAGTTATTTGGCACACTAAACCAATTAATTCACGGAGATCCTGTATTTAAAATAACACAAAACGTCCAAGACATTGATGAAAGGCTTGCTAATGAAAACTCACAGCGTTCCAGTTTACTAGATAATGTCGATAGCACTAATCCTATGAATGTAGACGAGGATGACAGCGATTCTACAGTCACTAAGACTGAGGTCGAACAACGTGACACAAAACACTCTGAAGAAATCGAAGATGATGTTGATAGTACAACGTCTAACTTGTCACCATTGAGGCAGGACCTGGAAGATTCTTTGAAGCTTCCAAATATGGAGGAGGCGAAGACAGATTCTGACGGAGAAGCTATACAAGTTGTAGCTGAAAAAGCAGCGTTAGCTCTAACAGAGGAAGAACCTCAGCAAGAAGCAGTATCCACTGTACACAAAAAGCTTTTGCACTACCTTGTGGATAGCATATTTGGAAAATTCCCTTTTCCAAGTGGCACAACTGGAAAACTGGCTATGGAACATCACAGTAAGATAATTCAAAGCAGTATTGATTTGGTACCAGCCATTAAAGCACATGGCTGGCCCAGTGTGGCGAAGGCGTGGTCAACACGTGGTCGGATGTGGCCAAGTAAAGATATCATAGCAAAGATCCTTGATAGTGGCTTTCACATTGTTGTCAAAGCGCCTCCTAGGTATACTGACAAACCAAATCAGTTTTTCCGCTTGTCGTTCTCTCGTGCAGAGCTGATCTTGAGTGGTGAACTAAACAACGTACAGCGAGAGTGTTATCGATGTTTAAAGATCTACTACCGTTCTGTGATAGAAGACAGAGAACCAAAGATCATCAAATCTTACTTCCTGAAGACTGTACTATTCTGGACAGTCGAAGAAACAGGTAAGAGTATATTTACCTAAAAGAAGTCAATTGTTTAAATTGTACAACAGCGAAAACCTTGCTAAGGAATCATTACAATAACTAACAAATGTTAATTTGTTTATCGGTCTTTGTTTCCCAGTTTTTGTTTCTACTGTTTGTTCTTCAGACCTCTTAAAAGGGACGCCTTCCGCTTTTTAACATACAAAACTAGCGATTGTTTGTAATATATCAAAAGCTTAGGTAGAGTAAATTCTTTTGTTCTCTATTGTCTCATCAACACTCTTTAGTAGTAATTAGTAATATTTGTTTCACGGATTTAGTATGTCTACTCTAGCAGGCAATTTGGATGGTGTAATATCCTAATATGCAGCTGAGTAAAATATGAATTAAGTAATTTTTGAGTTCTATTTTTGTTGCAGGATCAGCATTTTGGACCGAAGACAACCGTGCTACCTGTGTAAGGATGCTTTTGAAAAGACTCCACCAGCACCTCAACTCGAAACATCTTCCTCTTTACTTTATACCAGAAGTCAATTTGTTGGAAGATGCTATTGTTGACCATCCTGAAGAAGTTGAATTCGTTGCTAATGAATTCAGAAAGATCTATGAAAACCCGATGTCCTATCCCAATGTGGAGGAAGGTGAACATGGAAACGAAAAGTGTACTAAAGATCCCTTGCAAACTTCACAAAATGGAAACAGACATAGCAAAGGAACTGGTAACATCAAGCTGGAAGGTGAAGCTCGCTACTGCACGCTAGTACATGGTCAGGAAAAGATGGAAGATGAACCTAAAACACCTGAACAGAAATCTACTGAGGCATTCCTACCAGCTCTACATGGTAAAACAAGAATTACCAAAGAAAATGACAACACATGCACGAAAGTATGTGCATCTTCTAACACCAAGGTAATTCTGAATGGAGATCTTTCAGACATCAAGACTGTGTCTATTACTACATTAAATAGAACACATCAGGGAAATAATATTGCCAAGTTCTTTCCGCCGAGGCATTGCGAATTTCAAGAGATCTACAAGGAGATCTGTAAAGAGCTGATTGATTTGGTGCTTTGGCGAAACAGTTTTCCCCAAGAAGATCCTACAGTGGAAGCCATCATCAAGAATGTACGACTTCTGGTCAGCAACATTCAAAACTCTGAGGCTGAATTACTGACAGAGTTTAATAACCTTTCAAAAAATATCTATTTTTTGCATGTCATGCATCCAGGGATTTCCTGCAGGCAGAGAATCCTTTCAGCTTTGAAAGGCTACGGTGAAGTATTTTCGTTTATCTTTGCTCAAGATGATATACTTGCAGAAGGCAATGAGCTCAAGCATCTTATTATTGACAGAATGCTTAATTCTGATACGTTTGATATATCAAATGCATTGATGCCAAACTTTTTCGAGTTTTGTAAAAACATTTTACAGGTCTTTGATAATGCATTTGCACCAAACCCATCATCAGTTGTACCTTGTGATGATGTGGACATTCCGCTTGATTGAACTTCCTGCATAACAGCAGGCCTTTGAGTGACTGAGCAATATTAGCCAAACTGTCTGGGGCCGGTTGTACAAATGGTGAGTAGCGCTATTCACCGGATAAATCCTTTTCCAGCGGATAAAATCCATAAAAAACCTATGCAGTGGATAACTTTTATCCGCAGAAAACGTTATCCACCCTCGTACAACTGGACCCTGAAAACCAACCTTCTCTGCATATGGACCATAGAGAGATAATAACAATAATGATAATTTAATTCTTAGTGCACCAAATATAATCTAATAAAGGTTTAAAGAAAATACCAGAAAACAATGACAAGCATGTCTATAAAAGTGCATTGATTTGCATGTTAAATGGCTCATCCCTCATGCACGTATGGTATTCTCATTCTATTGTTTAACTTGGAATCTTTCATTGTATTAAATGAAATAGACCACGACCACACGAAGAAGGTCCAGTTAAATGTCATCACCACAGTTATTCAGCTAGATTTTTATATTAGTTCTATTTTGAATCTAATAACATACATGAAAAATTTTCTCAATTCTGATTGGCTAAGAGCAGTGCTGTTTTAAGGAAATACAATGCAGAAAAAAGGAAATCAGTAAAAAAAATAAATAATAATAATAAAAATAAATAAATAGAAAATATATAAAATAAAATATAATGCTATTTAGCTGAATTTCTAAACGTTCGCAAGTGTAAAATTATGGTTTGTTGAATAAATTATCTTGTCACATGTTCAACGTCACTTCCTTCAGAATCGAGAAATTTGAGCTTGTGGGTTTTTAAAAAGCTCAAATAGCACTGGCCTGAGATTTAAGATTGCAAGATTTACCTAGTATTATTCCAAGACTTCATCAATAGACCAAGATCACACTAGTGTGACATCCATAATAGTAAAGTTACAAAGTTTTGTAAAAATTGCAATTATTATTAAACTAACAAAGATATAATACAGATATAATATAGTTCGATGCCAGTTAACCCTCATTATCAGTCTAGACATCATTTCTTTGCAAAATTTCTCAAAAAAGTTTAAAAATCCATAACTTTGTAAATTTAATCTATAAGAACATTTGGTCTACCATAAGGTTCATTGTGTCTTCTTATTTTAAAAGAAGAAACTCACTATAAATGTAGGAAATAGTCACTTTTTCCCAATCATTATTCTAGTAATATTTTACATGAAATGGCTACAATAATACACTTTATTACAATATGTACAAATGACTCTACAATTCTAAAAACAACTAAATAAAATACTTTATACCATTGAAAAGTAATGTAGCATTAGCCTTCTCCAAATTATTTGTATTTCTATCATTATGGGTTTCCTGTGTCGGAAGTGTCAAATAATACCCAGTTCTGTATGATCACAGAACCAAGTAAGTAAATCATCATTCCCTTAGCCTACACTATTAGAGTGATTGCACATAAGTTATTTTAACATGTTAATGAGTAAAATAACATGCTAATCAGCATTGCCTACACAAAGGGATTAGACTATAAATTATGCATGATTTCTCTCAAATTTATGTGACTTACATTATTAACTAATTCATTTTATCTGATAATTTAACACAAACAGTTACATTTTATTTACCATAAAAAGTAACAAATGCTCATTAGCATGATTTTTACTTTTTAGTTTGTTGCTTTACTCATTAGCATGTTAAAATGCATTAAGTGAAATTTATTTATTTGCCATAAAAGTAACAAATGTTCATTAGCATGTTGTTTTACACATTCACATGTTAAAATGCATTCACATGGTATGTGAAATTGCTGTATTGTTAACCAGCAGGTTCATGTATTGCCAGTTCTGGGAATAAGAATGGAACATGGAGAGGGCTAATACCATTTCAAATGTACAACACAATAAATGATAGTTGTTTTAAAATGGTGTAACAAAATAAACTGAAGTTTCTCCAGTCAACAAAATATGTACAAATGTTGGTATCAATTTTACAACAAGAAAATTATCAAATTATGTTAGCGGTCATTGAGTTTATAAAAAACGTAAACTCTAAAGATATCAAAGTTCTTGTGGCAATTATTGAACATCGCTGCCATGAGAGCTCTGATTATTTTCTACAGTTTCTCCTATCCTATGTACTTCTCTCATAATTTTAAAAGCATTTCTGAGTAACAATTCTATGAAATGAGACCTTTGTCATTTCTTTAAGTAAAAAAACATGAACTATCACCTAGCAAACCCTTGAACTATTCTTGATATTTGTAGCAGGACTGGACCTGTTTCATGGTCGCTGATGTACAAAGCACTGTTGGTGGGGCTCTCCAGCATGTCTTCAAATGCTGAAAACATGAACAAAATTAGCATTATTATGAAACAACACTTGCCAAACTTACAAATGACTCAAGTCAATAATATTTTTGCATTTAGTA
Source organism: Metridium senile (assembly GCA_949775045.1). NCBI lineage: Eukaryota > Metazoa > Cnidaria > Anthozoa > Actiniaria > Metridiidae > Metridium > Metridium senile. The sequence continues at coordinate 7,889,919 of OX459097.1, read as the reverse complement.
CCTTTTCTTCAATCTAATGTCAATATATCTTTTTCACGAAGCAGGCAATCATATGCAAATGCCTGGCAAGCCTCACTTTGACTTAAAAACAAAAGCATGCTCGGCATTTACATATGATTAGCTGCTTCATGAGAAATGTCTCTAGCAGTTACAGTGCAACTAGTGGAACCTGGGCCACCCAAAACAATTTCAATTTTTTTTTTTTGAGATCAAACAAAAAAGGGTTCTCAAAGGCTAAGATGTTTCTTGATCTATTCCGTTCACAAATAATGAAAATTATTAGTATTATAAGCAAAAAAGTCAAACATTTGTATTGTTTTTTTTCTCAATTGTGATTGGAAAATTACGTTTTGGTGGCCCGGTTTCAGTAGTCGCACTGTTAATATGCAAATGGTTTTGAACAATGGATTCAAGTCAAGGCTTTTGGGACAAGTTTTTGTTTTTTCTTGAGAGCCATGACATGAATCCATTGTTTGAAAACATTTGCATACACATATTTCAAAAAACGTTGTCAGAAGGAGATGTGAATTTGCAATCTAGCTGAGACCAAAATTAATTCAGGCCTGGCCCTGTTTTTTGTTTTTTTTTGCGCTTAGCACCTTCAGATTTACATTAACCGTTGCCATATCCGAAGCCATAAAGTGCATGCAATGAGAAAAAACTGCTGTATCCCAGAATTCATTTCTGTCTCAGATTGCAGATTCAGATATCCTTCTGACAACATTTTTTGAAATAGGTGTATAATAGTAATATCAGTTGTTGTTTAAGAGTGAATGGTCTGATCCCAGGAGAAATCAATGTAGATGAGGCATGATCGTCCGGTTGGTGTAGTGTTGAGAAAGATTGATGGTGTTGATGTCTGACGTTTCAACAACCTGAGCGGAAGTCATCTTCAGAGTAAAGAAAACGAAAAGACAGTGGTGGTATTGATATGTCTGGTTCAGTAGTTGTTTAGTTGTTGCTTACCTGCAAGAACTCTAGGGTTGTATAAACTGAGTTGAACCATTGGGTTTTCCATGATTGCCTTGTACATAGGGCTAAAGAAAACAAAAGCAAAAATGTCACAAATACACACTTGTACTTAAAGTTCACATGGGAAGACATCTCAGATCATCATTGAAATGATGAATCATTTATATAGGACTGCTGTACCAGGAGAACATGCCATACTCTTTGTGAACAGCAACACAGGAGCTTTTCTGTTTGTTCACCATCAGAACATCATTGAAATGATACATGATTTACATAGTGTCTGACTCAATATAGGTGACACATTAAAATCACCCAACTGCTGTACCAGGAGAAAAATGCCCTACTCTTTGTGAACAGCAACACAGGATATGTTTTGTTTGTTCACCATAATTATATAGGGCTAGAGGTGAAAGAAAATGAGACCTCCAGCTCAATAAACTATCCTTGATCACTATCATGTAAATGTCATATACCTTATATTACTAATTTTCACACACTATTACTAAATTAGTATTATTTTTTTTGCAATTACAAAAAGAACCAGTGAGAGCAAAATTGTAGAAAGTAACTTTTGACAAATTTGTCCGTGTTTTGTTTTCTAAAACACTGAGTTGAGTGCACTTGTCACATTTTATTACTTGACATGTAATCTTTTGTTCATGTTTTTTTCAATTTCCCAAAAGTTTTCAAATTAATATATTGTGAAAATTGGTACTAATAAGAATAAGGTAATTGAATTCATGAAGAAACTCTGAGGCTATCTAAAACATTTTCATTTATTTAGTTGAAAAGCACAGTCACATGTATCATACCTTTCTGGGTCCAGCCCTTCATCAATGTTTTCGGTGCTTCCTTTTTTGTCTCCAAGGAGCCAGTCACACTGAAACAACGCCACTCAAATCAACTAATGCCTTTTAACTTGATTACTACTTTCTGTACTACTTTCCCGGCTAGAGAAAACTCACTTTCAAAGAAACATCCCCTTAGTGACACAATAATCATCATCACTATCCATATAATTTGTTGATAATATCTAAATATATCTATAATATATATCTATAATATCTAAAGATAGACTGATGGTGACTTACTGCTGCTTCTTGGCTGTTTCCAGTAACTTTTAGTGCTACAAGAATTTCCTCCTCTTGAAATCCCATTTCCTTAAGGTTTTCTACTGCCTAAATTACAAAGAAATATTGCAGCCTGTGAGTATTACAAACTTCTCAAATCAACAGCAAGAAGATAAATCAATTTAGTAAAGTGATTATAACAAATTGTGAAGGGTGATTGGTTGAGAAATTTACAATATTTAAGAAATATAAAACGGCGCGTGTGTCTATGTACTGTAATATAAACATGCTGGGAGATGTAGAGCACGAGAGAAGCAAGCTTAGAAACACGAGCGCAGCGAGTGTTTCTCTTGCTTCTTGAGTGCTCTACATCTCCCAGCTTGTTTATATTACAGTACATAGACACAAGCGGCTGTTTTATATTTCTTTTGTGAAATTATTGAAATGAGGTATTAACCATCAAAGAAGAAGTCAAAATGGAGAGAGTTTTTCCCCACAATATTTAGAGTTTGGTTGATATTACAATCCTTACCCTAACATTGGGGGTAAACTCTCTTCTTTTCCGTCTTGTTCTGCTGTATTTATCTGTAGAAGGGCCAGGCTCTTCTTGATCTGGTTCTCCTTCATGCTGGAGCAGCCATTCCATTGCTAACACTGGTGACATTCTACATAACATTGTTCAAACACTATAAGTTAAGTACATCATCCTTACAATGACTTGTTACAGTTGTTAGTTCAAACCAAAATAAGATAGTTATCAAGCATGGTCCACACTAGTTACATAAGCATAAGCAACATACACAGACTCAGTTGGGATTTGCTCATTAGCCACACTTGTCTTTTCTCACTAGTAAGTCAAGCATAATAAATGAATGTAAAACAAAGTCTGTGCATTGTCACTACCATTACTCAACATCAATGTTTACTTCTTTGTCAATACTTTTGAAGTTTACCGAGTTTCATAACCAATCCACACTATAAACTATGAACAGGTTCCCATTTAAATCTGTACTTTCCCATTTCAATCTGTACTTATGCAAATTTTGTTGATGTGTGCTAAACACACAGATCAACCAATCAGAGTATATTATTTCTGAAGTGAACTTTTCTGATTGGTTAATCTGTGTGTTTAGCACACATCAACAAAATTTGCATAAGTACAGATTTAAATGGGAAAGTACAGATTTAAATGTGAACCTGTTTATGATATCTTTTCAAAAACCATTCAGACATGTACATACCTATGTAATTGTAATGCCTTTGTTGCCTTGACTTCAGTGAATCCCATGTCTGTAAGTTTCCGTAATGTACTCTGATGAGAGACAACAACATAGAAATTGTGAGTGTATCATAGATTGAAGGTATTTGTTCCAGTTTGTCAATCAATGTGATGTGATGTGATGTGATGTGATGTGATGTGATGTGATGTGATGTGATGTGATGTGATGTGATGTGATGTGATGCTTATATAGCGCTTTTGACATATGTCTAAATGCGCTTTACAATTATTCATTTGTACGGACCGCTTGCAGCTTACAATCATGAGTAATTAGTAGTTAGTATGTATTAGTATGATACAGTCACTGAGGGTCACGACTAGGGTTACAAGTTACATCCTCAGTGGTTCTTTTACATCCCTCTGGTGCAGGTCAGTGTGTATAGTGTGGAGAGACGGGACCTCTGATTTATCGTCCTTATCCGAGAAGACGGATATGGTAGTGTAATTATATTCTTATTTTTCCTATAGATCGAGAATTCAAGGTAATAATAATTTTAATAGTTTTGTAATAAGGTGCATCACAAACAAATCAATAAAGAAGGGAATTGTAACCCATCTTTTGTTACATTAACAATGATAAATATATAATAATGATTGCTTTAACTTACTGGATCAACTGAGATTTCAATTGGATCATTTTTTTCTGTTAAAAAACAATAATAAATAGAATTAATAAGATCAACGACCATGCAAACAAACTAACATCAACTTTTAAAAGCCACAACTTCATAATCCAAAACACAAACAAATTAAAGAACAATGGAACCCTGTTAATCCGGCCACCAAAGGGACATCCCAAAGTGCCGTATTAACCAGGTGGCCATATTAAGCAGGTAGCTTTTATAGAAAATGTATGGGCATGCATTTCTTTGGAACCTAAAAAACTGGCCGCAATAACAGGGTGGCCGTAAGGAGGGGTTCTACTGTAGTTAAAAAAACTAACCTTTGCAGTTACCATCTTCACATTCATCCACTGATTGTAGCAATAATGAAGAGTCTATCAAGGATATTAGGATTCTTCTTAGCTCAGTGTTAAACTGTAAGAAAAAACAATTACACAAGCATTAATTACTGCCTAAATATTTTTTTCAAATATTTTTTGTCTATCTGGGTACAGTGGAACCCCTGTATATCAGACCCTTAATATACCAGAACTGCCACTAAATCAGACAAATTTCTTGTCTCCAGAACTGTCTCTTATAGAGGGGTTTCACTGTAATGCCTTGGTTGAAATAAGCTATACAATCTTAAAAACGTTTTCCAAAGCTGAAGGTGTACAAGTAATAACAATAGTCCCTTGCCCAGTTCACCGTGCCATTTTGAAAGCCCAGGTTGAACATCTTACCAAGATCCATGTAAGATCCTGGCAAGAGCCAGGAATGATCTTTAAATACAAGATCTTGGCATGTAACCCTCAATCTGCAAGAACTTGCAGCAAATTTAAAGTTTCAGCCAAGATTTAATTAAGATATTCACAATATCCTTTCAGGACATTTCTTGCCAAGGTTTTAGTAAAATCTTGAATTACCAGATCTAACAAGATCTTAACAAGATGCTCAACCTGGGAGGTAGCCGTGCCTTTACATCAAAGTTAGATGAACAGTAAGCTTGCAATTATAGTTAGTTAATACCACTCATGCTATTCACACATGGTATAAAGCAACCTTCATCATTGAAATACTCCTTGTATTTTTCATTAATTATTCTATACAAATAGTAATATTTTTTTTATCTGATCTAAAGTGGCATACATCAACAGGAAGACCAGATACAGTTGCAGCAGTGGCTTCCTCTTTTTTCCTTCCTTCAAGTTGTAACGTCAGCCTTTGAATGGTTGCAATATCTGGGACTTTGAATGGCACTTTCTTTTGTGCCTATGGATAGAAAAACAGAGTAATATGCAGCAGAAGGTAAGTAATAAGCAACCTAGACATACATCTATTTTGTCAAACACAATAAATATTGATACGACTCTTCATTATTTATCACTGATTATCAAACATTGCTTCTGTGGTATTGATCAATAGTTATAAGTCAGAATACATATGCGGGTGATTATAGTAAATAAAACATGCTGATTGGCTTGAGAACCTCAGACTATTTTTTCGACAATCACCTACAGAGTTTCAGACAAGCTAGAAAAATAAAATAAATAGCTTTTCTTTAAAATTGGCTGGATATTTTTATTTTTTTAAAAAAATGAACTGGGTATTTCTACTAAACAGTTGTTCTCCTCAGGCTTGATGAACATTGGCGAGTAACAACTCCACTTTGTCTCGGTTATTACTCCTTGTCTTTGGTGTACGTATAATTGTTAATTACAACCTTTATCATTAAAGTGCGACCCCCAAAGTTTGATGTCTTATTTGCAAACTAGCATGCATTTTGTAAGCTGAAAATCAACATACTAGAAACTGAGTTTGACCAAGTGATCCAAAATGGCACTGAATAATGGTAAATTAAAAGGTATCTCATTCCCTACTGGCAGAGGCTCCTTTTTCTGCAGTACCGTGCTCTGTAAGGTGGAAAAAGTACCCTCTGCAGGGTATAGGATTTATCCTTTCATTTACTGGTATTCCACAATCAATCAATCCAGTGCCATTTTGAATCACTCGTTTGAAATTGTTCGTAGTAATTTGATTGACAACGGACAAAATACTAGTTTTTCAAATGGCATCAAACTTCTGGGGTTACACTTCGATGATAACGGTTATAATATCTTGATCTTCAATCAATTATAGCAAAAACATTTCCAGTTAATTAGCAGTGAGTGACTCATTTAAAAATAATTTCATTGCAATCAATGATGGACTGCAACTATTCTTCATTAATTGATTATCAATCAATCAATCAATCAATCGATATCGAATCGTATCGATCGACGTCGATTGTTATCGTCCATAATTTATCGATTGGATATTCCATCCAATACACATCTATTGTACAAAAGGTTTAGTACTATTTTATCATAGAAAAAATTATATAATAAAAATCAATAAATAACATGACATAAACATGCAAATTTCACTCGTCAATTTGTTTTGATTTTTTGAAACTCCAATTTGCCTGACGTTCATGCAAATTTCGCATGTATAAATGTCTTTATCTCCAGATAGAATAAACTATGTTATAAAACTAATTAGTAGATTGTAAGTATTAACACCAGTTACCTTAGACATTAAAAAAGCAGGCAGTTAAAGATATTTGGTCGGATAAAATCGTTCAAATACAAGAAATTTAAACATGAAAACAACAACAACATAACACTTTACCTTGTCGTCATGCGATTGTTTCTGGCGACGTTTCAGTAAAATCAAATCATCTAAAACGAATAAAACAACATTATTGCACACCTCGAACCATTTGAAAACCATAGCAACATCTGCTCATACCATCTTCTTGTATTTCCTCCTCTTCTAAGGTTTTTCCGTCGTCCAAAATGCGATGGCATTTAGCAAGAACCAGTTTGTATGAAGACGAGTCTTTGTGAAATTCTCCTCCTAAAGCTTTATCTTTCACCGTTGATACTTTATCTTTTATCGACACATTCAAAGTAGTATCCTTCCCAGATGCGTTGTGTACGCGTACTCGCAGTAAATGCAGGGATCTGAGTGATTTCAAGCCCTGCAGCTCTAAATCTCTCATCTTCAAATCCAACTTTTACGATTTTGCCCTTCGTTTTCAACCATGCGCAGGAGAAATCAATATTTGTGTTTACTACGCAATGGTCAACGATGGTCAACGACTCCTCGGAGAGCCTTCGTACTCTCTTCGTACTGCGAAAATTTGCCGATTTTGTAGACTACAAGTCGATATATTTACGGAATTACCATATATAGACGTTTTCGGTGATAGTGGTTTAGACGTCGATCGATAAAAAGCCGCTGCTTTGGTGACACGCAGCTCTGCTCACAAAGAAAACAAGTAGTCTTTATTTCGATTACACAAAAACCATTGAAATGTGAACAAAATTGATTTAAATCGCCGAGGGAAGATAAACTAAGATTGACATCATGGCGGATAGTCAACCAAATAGCGATGTTCCAAAAGGAATGAGGCTTGTTGTACGAGCGTGGGGAGCTTTTTCTGCGCTTTGTAAGTACCTAAATCACCGGAACTCGACGAAAACAACCTAGAAAATCGAGACGCCGCTTATTTATTTTGACAATATCATAGGGATTTCTAATCCAAGAGGGAATTTTCAAACAGACATAGAAAATCTACCATTTTATCTTGTTTGTAAATGTTTAAAATGTAATCAAATCCACTGGATTCTCAATTTGATTTAATATGCGAGTATTCATCACCTGCCAATTCAACCTTTACTAGTTCAAATGTTCATCTCCAATCCTTCGGATATTTCCACAAAAAATGGCTTTTTGATCAATGTCTTTTTTGTATATCACCCAGAAAATGTTCCTTATGTTATATTTAGATAACTTTATTAATCTTTTGACGCGTTGAAGATGTAATGAAGTTTGACTGTGGGGAATTCCTCAAAACTGTCATTGTAGATAACAGTCTTTTGTCTTTGAATAATTTACCACAAACAATAATCCGACGAAGGCGTCCATTTCGGTGAATTAAAAAGTATATCCAATACTCACATCTATACAGCGATGTTTTTTTATTTGTTTGTTAAAAGTAAACATTGAAAAATCAAGGGTTCAGATGATAATGTAATATTTTTATTAACGTTAACGGTTGTATGTCGTCGTCTGATTTACATAATTGTATTGTACAAGTAAGACGTGTCATTTCTTTTTTCTTCAGGCTGCACAGCTATGGGTTTCTTTGTTTTGTTTACTCTCTCAGCAAAATGCTTTGGAATGGGATTGGTTATGATGTAAGTATTTTGTTGTTGAAATGTTCAATTTACATTTTATAAATTCATTTCTTGTACAATCATTAATATTTTATTGAATGCACTTTTTTCATTTTGAACCAGATTTTTAGGAATTTTTGTAATGGCATTTGAAGTACCAGCATGTTGTCAATACATGGGTTGGATGGTGACTATAAGTAACTGGGTTGAAGAACACTTTAAATTCTGGATGAGAGGGTGTCTATACTTTGGGTTAGTAGATTATACAGAATTTGTATATGTCGCCATGTGGAATAGAGGGTGCTTATAAATATACATACCATGAAGCGAACAATAATATATTCCCTAAAGGTAGTTTCTTCCAGGAGGGTACTTCCTGGTAAAAGTAATGGAGATGTGTGTCAGAAATTAAGAAAAATACCTCTACAAGATACTGGAAATTTTATAAATGAGTTTGGTTTTGTGGATTTTTAACCCCTAAAATAAACCACACATAAATAACAAAATAGTAATACTTTTTGACATTGGATGGCTGAGTTGGCAATGTTTGTACATGGTACCCTAAAAAATACCAAAGTAATGGTGAGATTCTAAATTTTTTATTTTCAAAAGATACCAAATCATTCACTTTAACCCCTAAAAGAGTAGAAGTCATCTTCATAGTAAAGAAATAAATTAAAATATCTTAATAATTATTATAATGTTATATTGTTGTTACAATAGGATTGCTTTAATTCCAATAATCATGTGTCTGGAAGTATCTACCTTTGTTGGGTCTGGATCTATAATAATTACCGCTGCCTTATATGGAGTACTTGCTATTGGGAGAAAGTAAGTGAATCAATGATCATGCTTCAATCTTAGGGGGCTTTCATTTATTAGTGTATGGAAGGGGGGGGGGGTCGGCAATATTGAGGGGGGAGCCACATTATTTTTGGAAGCTATATAGGGCATAGTAGGGGGGTGTGTTACAAATTGTATGCTGTTTATAGGGGTTTAGTAAAAACTGGACGGAATATAGGGATGTTATATAAAAAAATGTTTTTTTTGGAGGGGGTGGGGGGTAATATTTGGAAAAGACAACAAGTGATTTTGCCCCCCCCCCCCCCCCCCATAGACTAATAAATGAAAGCCCCCTTACATAATCCTTGAAAGGTTCTCAGACTTTGCTAGTAGAGGTAACTATAGTTACTGAAAGAACATGGCATTTAAATTATTTATTTATTTTTTCTAACCAGGGGAGCTGCTCCTCCAAACAATCAACCAGATGACATTGAAATGAAGGCTAACTTGGTGGACCAGAGTGGTAATCCTAACAACACAACACCATAAAGGAACAACACTATACAATGAACTCTCTCTGGTCTACACACCTTTACAACACATGCAAAGTTCTGCTCTCTTTTGATAAAGAAACAATTTTCAATGTTGATCACTTAGATGTTCATTGATCAAATATTAGTAATTGACTGGCTAGTTATTTGAAAAGGTTATAAATTATTTGAGAGAAAGAGTAATCCATTGACTTATTGCCCTATTTCACTCTGAAAGTGCTATTCAAGGATTTAGTGATATTTAGATAAGGCTTATTATTATTATAATTATTATTATTAAAGTTTTGAAGTTTATTATTTAAGTTTAAATATTGAAGATATTATTCCACATTTCTTTTTAAGGAATTTCTCTTGACATATTAGGGGCTGTTAGAAGATTTGGGCTAAAGCTTTACATTTCTTCCATACCTAAATAAACAATGCGTATATATAGTGAAATAGGGAAATGATAAATGTGTTTAAGCTTGGTTTTGTCAACTAGAGTGAGTTCACTGTATATAGTTTCTCATCTATAAAGAGCAAGATAGGGTTGGTCTTGGGTTTAGAGTTAACACTTTCCTGGATGAAAGGATTAATGGTTTTGACAGAATACCTGAAAGCTGGTACATCTTTCAAGATTTAAGTTATATTATTGGTTTGCAACCATTCCCAGGAGAGCGAATTGAACAAAAGTACCACCAGTCACGGTGATGGTTTTCTTTTGTCAGACCACCAGCATGGCTGTAGTTTCTTTTATTCAATTCACTGTCCTGGGAATGGTTGCAATCCACCTATATGTAATATTTAGCAATTATTCGCCGAAGGCGAAGTGGTTATCAATGAATATTTACCGAGAGCCGCAAGGTAAATATTCATTGATAATCACTGAGCCTGAGGTGAATAATTGTTTTAGTATATACATGATTCAAAACCGAACAAAAAAAAATTAAACAAAAATTTTTGTATAAATTAAGAAATTTATACAAAGAAAAACACTTAAACCAAACTTTGTAGCTTTCTTTGTGTTTTGTGGAATTGCGTTTTGTTGAATTTTTTCAATTTCTTCATCGGTAATTGTTGCAAAACGAGATGCCATTTTGCCGAGAAGCAATATTCCGAGCTTGAGCAGTGAATATGGTCTCAGATTCCAAGATAACTAGCCAATGAGAGCGAGCGTTCTTATGAGGTTGTGAATCATGTATATACTAAAATAATATATTACATTAGGTTGTGGAAATAGTTCTAATTTATTTTAATTTTTTATTTGGATTTACATGGATTTACAATGTTTTTTTGATAGCATTATATTTGGCAAAGGAAAAGAATTTATGAGTTTTTGTTGTTAAAAACTCTTCTAGATGAAGTATTGGGGAGCAATAGGGACTGTAATAATTAAAGCATGATGATAATAAGGGGACTTCTCAACAGTTTCTAACAAAACAACTAGAATAAAAATTATCAATTAGACAGCACAAAGTTGCGCACCAATGAGAAAATATAAAGAACGATTAACAAGCAAAAGAGTGACACAGGTGAAGCCTAGAGTGCGGATCTAGCTTGTGAAGAGTTCTTTAATATATTATTTTCTCAAGTGTGTCTATAGCGCAATGGGTGAGCGACTTTGTGTTGTCTGATTGATGTATAATAGAGCCTGGTATGAGAACAGACAAACCATGCAGCCCATGGGGAAATAGTTAATAGGTTTTTGACCAATTAGAGCACGCATGATAAATATTATAATTTATAAGAGATTGACCATTTACTATTTGATGATGGGGTGGGTTATATCTCCAAAAATTAACAATGTTGAAGGTTGAAGCAAATGTTGAAATATGTGTCACAATGACTTTAACATTCATTCAACCTTTCTATTGCTCTTTGTATTACAGCGCAAAGCCCAAAAGTATGACCGGCGACAATTTATTCATATTTTCTCTACATCTTTTCAATCAACTCCTCTAGATTAAATGTCAACATTTCTCACTGTGAATCACAAGACAAGAATGATGTCAATCTTCAGATGAATTTTGAAGTTAAAATAGCTAGAATGAAGTCCATTTGAATCCAAAGAAGCTACAGACAAACATGTCAAAAGAATGTGAATAAATTATCTGTGGTCACACTTTTGGGCTTTGCGCTGTAACTGGATTGAGCTATTCAACATTCATTATAATTTAATTCAAGGTAAAAGCATGTTGAATCCAATGTTATAACTATTTGCTTGGGCATTTATTTAAGTAATCTAGCATTCAGAAACATATGTACAGAAATTCCACCTTTAATATATGTTTTCACCTATCTACCAATAGTTCTGTTCACAGTTCCCTGCGCCATCTTGAAAGGTAGCTGGGCCTTTGCATAGAGTAGAATGTTGAGCTTGCAATGATATAGACATGTGAGTAATTGTCCGTCAAGGTGTTGCAGTGCGACTACTCGAACCAAGGCCACCCAAACAAATTTTTCACAAATTATTCAATCCCTATACAAGATAATTCTGGTGTTTTTTGTTGACACTTTGATATTGTATTTCGACAGTAAAATTTTTTGCATCATAAATTTCCCGTAATTCTATTGTTTAGATACTTGGACGTGATTGGATGATTTGTGAAAAATTTGTTTGGGTGGCCTTGGTTCGAGTAGTCGCACTGTAAAAGTTTTCTATCATTGCAAGCCCAACTTTCATCTTGCTTCAATGAAATGGTCTGGTGAAGGGAACCATAAAGAAGACTATTATAATACTCTTTAATATATTCAATATAAATTACTGTAATTACCTTAAATTATTGTATTTTAAATCTTCATATTAATTTTTATTGGTTTGATTACAAATATAGATCTACTCAATAAGTTGATTTGTCCACTCTAGTTATGCAATATATTTTCAAAGATCAGTAATATAAGGGGCTTTCTAATATATTTAAATACCGGGACTTAAGGGCAAATAAGAAATAAAACTATTTAAAGTATATCAAATATTTGTTGTCTCTTTTTTAGTTTTCCATAAATTAGACAGCATGTCATTTATCTTTGAAAACAAATGTGCACTATTTTGGATTTTGTACAAACTTGTGGATATCACTACAGCAGAACAGCATGACTATTAAATATTGTATCCTTCAATTCACTGTAATGTGTATAAAATTTGTGTGATCCTTAGAGTTGTCAGTCCAGAACAGGTTATTGAATACAATAATACAATATTAGGATTTAGATCCCTGACATGCTTTGCTCCAAAAAATGTTGCTCTTGCACACTGCCTATTGAAGCCTGGTTTTCACTTGAGTCAGAATTGGAATTGGAGTTATAAACAGTTAATTCCAGTAAAATCTGCTTGTCGTAAGTGGAATTGGAAGCATCTGAAAGCTTCTGAGTCATGATCAGCTGTCACCATGCTTTTTCCTAACCATCAGAGAGAGCCTGGAGAAGAGTATTGTAATAGAGTATCGAAGTGATGACATCACAATTTTGTTTTTTATCTTTTCAGATTCAGACTACTTTCATAATAGAATGCTAGTCAAAATATAGGCCGACCGAACATTTGGGATCATTTGAGTGTGAAATGGCCAAGATATGAATTTTTGAATGTAGATTTCACTCGACACAAACTCTTTTATTTATGCCCTGGTTCCAACCGGTTTGAACCAGGCCAAAAATAAGAGACATTTTGTATGGAGAAAATTTTAATTCAGCCGTTTCACACTCAAATGATCCCAAATTTTCAGGCAGCCTATTTTTTGACTAGCATTCTATGATGGAAATAATCTGAATAGGAAAAGATAAAAAAAATTGTGACGTCACACTTCGCTACTCTATTGTCTGTTCCTTTCTGCTTCAGGTCCTGCTTCTCATATTTTGGTTTTTACTTGTCAATTTGGAATTGGAAGAAAATGGGAACCTTCTGATCCTTATGAGTCCAATTCTGACTTTGAAGTTCTTATGACTCAATTCAAACACAGTTTCCTGGTTTTTACTTGGTTGTAAAGTGCTCCGCTTTCAACTCTGACTCTGAAGCAAGTGAAAACCAGCCTTTAGTTTGTATGAATCATTTTCTCTACAATGTCTTTAAGACACAATTTGAGTTTGATAGCCTCCGGTATGGGCAAAGAATCCACAATATTGTCTAGTGTGTTACTATGTCCATGAGTACCAAATAGTATCCTCCTAATGACAAGCACGCAATTAAACATTAATGACCTTGGTTGTCCAGCCATTGATTCAAGTAAGGTCTTTATAAAACCGCTTGCTAGGTCTGAAGCATTCTTGCCTGCATGGTTGAAATAAGCTAAGTTGGCACCCCCCTGTAATAACAGTTCTACCGACTCTTCATCGTCCAATGCCGCTGCTCTATGCAGTGGAGTATTGCCTTTATTATCGCCCACATTAGTGTCTGCGCCGTGTGATATAAGTACAGATGAGCATGCTAGATATTTCTGCTCTACAGCCATATGTAAAGGGCTTCTTTCAAGCATTCCCGATTGGCTGTTTAAATCAGCTCCATTGTGAACAAGAACTTCAATACATTCAGGATGATTATGACGGGCCGAGAAGTGTAAAGGGGTGAGTTTTTCACCCTGTGAACGAGATCCTGGTAGTTGTTTAACAATGCCATTGACATCAGCCTCTTTGGCGATGAGGATTTCTGCTGTTTTGGAGTGACCGTTTCTGGCAGCCAAATGAAGCGCTGACATGCCGTCTCTAGTCACGGCTGTAACATCAACGCCATGATTAATAAATAATACAACACAAGCTAAGCTGTTAAAGCGAGAAGCTACATGCAGAGGCGTTGTATGATGGGCAATAGTTTGATTTACCGAGGCGCCATATTGGAGAAGAAATTCAGCGCATTCAACATGGTCGTGAGTTGCGGCTACGTGTAAAGGTGTAACCCCACGAGAAGTACAATTCACATTCACACCAGCTTTGCATAACTCTTGTGCTTCACTTAGACTACCTTTGCGGACTGCTTTAACGAGATCTTGTAAGCGAACAAAACGTTCATTTCTAACACCGTCCGCCATGTTTGTTATTCCGTGATTATCACCCCTCCCCTCCCCCACAATTTTGTACGCTGACAAAATTGCAGGCTCACAAGTAGAAAATCCAAGATGGTGGAACGTATGTTTTTTTCCAGTCTTTCAACTTTTCTCGGCATTTCCTTTTGCGTTTCTACTCATTTCTCATGTATTTATACCCTAAACTAAATTTCTTTGTTTGTGTGTTTGTTTAGGTGATTCAGAGAGCAGTGCCAGTGGTAATATATTTAAATTTAAGGACGAAGAAGCGACACCTGACAGTTTTTATGAATACACTGATAGTGTTCGAGATGGCAAGGTTCCACTGATCATTGATAATGGTATGTATCTACCCCCTGAATAGTACAGCAAAGATATACTCTGCCTGTACTGTAGTCTGTTGGAGTGTGAACATTCAGCTGCCTTTGTGTTGCAGTATATATACATGTACATACATGTAGTATCTATCTGTTTTATTCCTTTCTTCCGTTGTTGTGTATTTCGTCTTGGTATTATGCTCTGCCTGTCTGTTTGTTCAGCTACAATACAATAATAAAATAAAATATTTACAATGTTATTATGCTATATGCTATATGCTATATCAATTGTCTGTCTGTCTGTCTGTCTGTCTGTAAGTAAACCAGTCTGTCTCTGCCTGCCTGTTTGTTCAGCTACAATATAATATTTACAATATTATTATGCTATATCAATTATTGTCTGTCTGTCTGTCTGTCAACCAGTCTCCAGAAAACCAGTCTGTCTGTAAACCAGTCTGTCTGTCAATCTTAATTATGTTCCACATAGTACATAATCTCTGTCATCCTTTCTGTCTATCTTCTAATCTGCCATCATTTTCTTTCCATACATGTGTGTCTGTCTGTCTGTACTCTTGTTGTTGCATGTGTACCATAAGTATTCTGTTTGTCTATTTTCTTTATTCTGTCTGTTTGTTTACTGAATGCTGAGACCTGTGTACTGAAGACTAATAATTGAATATAATATAATAACTGTTTATTTCCAATGTATAGGAGGCTATCAATGCCGTGTTGGTTGGGCTACAGACAAGGCACCAAAACTTGTTTTTAGAAACCGTGTTGCCAAGTCGAGGGGTAGAAAAGTAAGTAAAAAACAGTTAATTCACTTATAAAATTTATGAATAATTAATGAGAATTTTACAAATTAAAAGTAATCATGAGATCTGTAAATCTCATTGTATATTGCATACAGATCAGTCGCTCATATTGTATAATTATATTACTTATAAAACTCATTAATAATTCATGAGAAATTGACAAAAGAAATCATGTCTGCAAGGAGTGCTGTATATCTCATACAGATAATTTGTCCAGAACTGATAGGTAATATAATGAAATTTGGAACACCGTAAAAAATGTTAACTTAACTTTACTGACGTTTCGAGCTTTAGCCCTTCGTGGGAGTAAAAGAGTTAGACTAGGAGAGATACTGAATTTTCTTGAATTGCATAAGTTTTAACTATAATTTTCTCAGGCCACATTTACTTTTATCTTAAGAATTTTTGTTGTTGTTTAAGGGTGAACCAGATTCAGGTGGTATTGCTGTAGGAAATGATATTGGAGCACTTGAGATGATACGATGGTCTGTTAAAACACAATTTGATAGAGATGTAGTCACTCACTATGAATGTCAGGTAATCACATCTTAATTGAATTTTTAATATAGAATTAAAAAAAAATGATTGTAAGAAAAGAGACACAATAGTCTAGTGATTTGTAGATCAAATTCTGGGTCAACAGGCCAGGGTTTGATTCACAGCCCCAGCAATTACTTTGTGTCTTTGAGAAAGACTCTTCACTCTCTCAGTGCCATATCTTCCCAAATGAGGACGTAAAGACAGAGGTCCCACCTTCTTTCACTTACATGTATCCTATACTACAATAATTATAAGGTGACTTTTCTTTGAGAAAGACACTTAACTCTCTCAGTGCCATATCTTCCCAAATGAGGACATAAATCCTGTTGTGTTGTTTGCAAAGAGAAGTGACCCACCAGCCTAAAATAGCTTTGCTACCTGCAGATTGGTCATACTTGTAATCAACCTATAATAAATTAGAATTTTAATTATTTAATTATTTAAAAAGATTGTTGTTGCTGTAACTGTGTTAACCTCTGTCAACTGTAAATACATCGCCCATATCTGCCGATCATCAAACAGTGCAGCAACCAAGCAAATGCTATTCGCCACTCCCACCAGGCAGTATTATAGAGATCAGCGGATAAAATCGCCAGCCTCCTTTACATAACAGTCGAGCAGGCAAAGCGAGCGAACCAGGAGAGGGCGATTTTAATGAGTTGGTCACCCAACTCAACTCAAAGGGGGGCTCCACTCCTCCGAGGAACTTAACTGAACTGTCCAGACACTGAGTCCAAGTAACTCAGTAGATACACAATAAATGGAATAAATCTAACAAAGAATACAATAGCTTTCAAGTACACCCTGTTTAAATTTTAAACAGGGTGTACTGGAAATCTATTGTATTCTTAATAAAAACCTTATTTATAGCCAAAGTGGTACATACAAAATACATTAAGTAAAAGAATACTATCTTTTAGTTATTAATTGGAAAATTATAAGTTCAGGGTTAAACGTTAGAATACTGGAATAGGTTGTTGTATCTCCATCCTCAAAAATATAGTTATTATATTTCATTGTATTATTTATGATTTGTGTTTTTAGGAACAAGTTCTGGACCATGCATTTAGTCGTCTTAGTATCAATTCTCCTGGTGCTGTGAACCACCCAGTAGTGATGACTGAACCAGTTTGTAACCCTAATTATTGCAGACAATGTATGTACACATCCAGTCATCCATCATTCCATCCATTCACTTTTTCATCTATCCATTCATCGGTCCATATATTAATGTTTCCATCCATTCATACACCGAATCGAAATATGGCAGCCAATTTGAATAACAATTCTTCTTGACTGCCCAGCCTCGTATACATGTGAAAACTCTATTGTTTTCCAACGTGAACACGAGGCTAGACAGTCAAGAACAATTAGAGTACGCCATATTTTGATTCAGTTTATTCCTTTTCATTTCTTTAATTTTGTGTTCAACCATTCTTTATAATGTACACATCCAGTCATCCATCATTCCATCCATGCACTTATTCATCCATCCATTCATCCATCCATGTATTAATTTTTCCATCCATTCATTCCTTTTCATTTCTCTAATTTTGTGTCCAACCTTTTTATATAAATGTACACACCCATCCATTCATGCCATCATACCCTATTGCTGGACCCTATTATTCATTTGTTTATTCATATATTTATTTATTTGTTTATTCATTTATTTGTTTATTTAGTTGTTTATTTATTTGTTTATTTATTTATTCATTTATTTATTTATTGTACTTATTTATTTATTCAAATGTTTATTCATTTATTTTACTTATTTATTCATTTATTTGTTTGTTTATTTGTTTATTTGTTTATTTACTTCATATCTATTTTTGTTTTGTTTATTTATCCACTCATGTGCTATTTGTTGTAATTGTTTAGTAATGTCAGAGCTTCTATTTGAGTGTTACCATGTGCCATCCATAGCCTATGGAATAGACAGTCTATTCAGTCTCTATAACAATACTTCATATACAAGTAAGTCAACTGCCTGTTCTTGTGCATGAATATTTCAGTTTTAGTTTTATCATATATTACTGCAAAATACATCTTTACCTTCCTTGTTTGTTGTCCCAGTTCAGATCATGTGATGCTACCCTTGTGAATTGTTTCTTTCACATATAAATGATATAACACGTTCATTATAAAAGAACAATTCTCAAGGGAATGACATGTGGTCTGAAATGGGCAATTTGCATACGGAGGTAAAGATGTCTATTAAGCATCTGCTCTTGAAAATGCAAATGTGTGAATGCTCAGCTTTGCTGTGGTGTATCTGTGGTTTAGTCTGCAGTTCTATGAAATTCAATCCTTTTTCGGGGTTCCCTAAGCATTACAGGGGCTTGCATATTTGGCTTTGTGTTAGACCACATTGAATCCTTTGCTTGTTGTTTTAACACTTCTCCTGTTTGAATAATTTTTGCTTAAGTTTATAAATGGAAACTAGCGAGTAAACTAGTAAAGGCTGCGTTGGTGTTTGATATAAACAATAGGCAATATTAATAATGAGATTTGTAACACTGTAAAAATAGGTTGAATTAACTTTACTGACGTTTCAAGCTTTAGCATTCGTTGGAGTAAAAGAGATTTTGATTGAATGACTGCATGGCTGGCTGACTAACTGACAAATACATTTGATTGAAATTGATTGTTTGTTAGGTCAATTTATTATTGGTCAGGAGTAAATTAGTTGTTTATTTATTGTTTGTCTTTATGGGTGTTAGAGTTTGCTTGCTTGCTTAATCTGATTGATTGACTGTCCAAATGACTGTGTGATTTGTTGACTAAATGATTTCTAATTTCAGCATCATTGAATAGTCTTGTAGTATCATCTGGTTATCAAGTCAGTCATGTTCTGCCGGTCGTCAATGGGAGACTTGATGCACAAAACTGTAAAAGGTTTGTAGTGCTGAGATTAAGAGATTCACAACTAATAAAATAGAATTGTTTTCAGTTTTTACTGATGAAGGACATAGCTAATGAATATGTAATGGTTAACTTATTATAAAAATCAGTTCCAAACATATTTCACATATTTAATCATGAATCCTGATTGTGTTACAAAGATATTTAGAATGAAATAAAATAGATGAAAAGAGAATAGAATAGAATAGAATAGAAAGGAATGGAATGGAATAGAATGGAATGGACAAGAAAATGATAGAATTTAATAGAATAAAATGGAATAGGATAGAATGGAATGGAATAGAATAGAATATGATAGAATGGAATCGAATAAAATAAAATTGAGTAAAATGGAATAGGATAGAATGGAATGGAATACAATAAGATAGAATGGAATAGAATAGAATTGAGTAAAATGGAATAGAATGGAATAGAATAGAATGAATAGAATGGAATAGAATAGAATAGAATAGAATTGAGTAAAATGGAATAGAATGGAATAGAATGGAATGGAATAGAATAGAATACTATATATTTACAGAGGGTAACATTTATTATCTAAAGATAACATACATGTTGAAATAAACATTTATGTTTTTATTATTTAATTGTCCCTTCTAGTTCTTGGAATTTATGTGTAGTGAGACATTAATGCATATTTATATTGATATTTAATCCATTTTCAGGATAAACTTAGGAGGTGCAACTATAGCCTGGTACATGCAGAGATTGCTGCAGTTAAAACACTCTACTCATGCTGCACAGATAACATTAGCCAGGGCAAAGGTCAGTAAATTAATCACTTTTTCAATGCCTCAATCTTTAAGCCAGATACAGGTACCCTACTAATTGGGGAGACTCTATGTTAAATATTTTAGCACATAACTATTGATTATTGCAGAGAAAGGAAAAAAAGATATTTGAAAAAAATCCCTAAGGTATTGGAGAGAACAACATATTAAGCAAACTCTACTCACATACAATCCATGCCTGAGCCATGACCTGGACGCAGTTGTGAAATGCGTTTAGTAAAAATCACGTCCAAGTTTCAACTTGAATTTTCACGGCCAGATTTTCTTTTATCTTCAATTGATAGCTTTAGTAAAATATAGAAGAATTAACGTTGGACTTTCATAAGTACTGTACAATATTTGCGTGTGATCTGTATATCGCATACTGCTCATATTGTATTATTATTACATATTATTTAATTTAATATTTCAGGAGTTGGTTCATGATCATGCCTATATATCAACTGACTACAAGAATGATATTCTTGAATGGGCTTCAACAGATTATTATGATGATAATATCAAGAAAATCCAGCTGCCATATCATCAGGTAAAAAATATATAAAAGATAGCACATAATGGTTATTAGGGAGCATTCATTTATTAAAGTATGAGGGGGAGGGTCGGCAAAATCTTATGTTGTCTTCCCAAATATTAGGCAACCCCCCTTCTTGGTTGGTAAAAAGTATCATGACCCTCCTATATTTGCACAGTTTATAACTAAAGCTGCATAAAATTAGTAACACCCCCCCCCCCCTATATAGCTTCCGAAAATAGCGTGAACCCCCTCAATATTGCCGATCCCCCCCTCATACACTATTAAATGAAAGTCCCCTTACTCATTATTACCATCATTATTGGTTTTCAGGCAGTTCAACATTTCGCTTTTGCCATTGTATTTATTATTGTTAAAGGAAAAACACCGAAACCATGAAATCAAAATAAAGTAGACCAAATCGAAATATGGCGGCCTGCTATTGTTCTTGACTGACTAGCCTCGTGTTCATGATGGAATACAATGGAGTTTTTACATGAATGAGAGGCTAGTGAGTCAATAACAATAGTTATTCAAATTGGTCGCCATATTTCGATTCGGTGTATAGTTACTAACTAATTAACAATTATTAAGACAGAGCTCTGTCTTTGACTCTTATAATACAGTGGAACCCCGTTAATCCGGACAGCCCAAAGTGGCCGTATTAACGGGGTGGCTGTATTAAGCGGGTAAATTTCATAGAAAATGTATGGGCATGCATTTCGTCGGGACCTAAAAAACTGGCCTCAATAACGGGGTGGCCGTATTAAGTGGGTGGTCGCAATAACGGGGTGGCCACTGTATCAGAAATATCAAATTTTCTTTTACTTTTTTCTTACCATAGTTACTAACAGCTCCATTTAGGTATGTTTATATATATTTTTATTTTTCAATAGCCCCAGACTCCTCAAAATGGCTCTGCCAAGAATGACGAAAAGGACAAGGTACGACGCCAGAAGCAAGGAAAACGATTACAAGAAATCAATGCAAGACGAAGAGAAGAAAAGGTAACATGTGCCATCTTGAAATGATGTCCACAGTTTTTTGATTCTCACTGTAATTTTCATAATTGTCCCAATACTATTTACAGTACACATTTGCATATTATAATTGTACTGTCTTCTTCTTTTAGATCGCAAGAGAAGAAACAAAACTCAAAGAACTGAAAGACCTCAAGGACTTGGAATCTACTGATGAAGATGCTTTCAAGGTAGCCCGAGTACACACAAACTTGTATGTTAAATAATACACTTACTAAAAAAGCTTTTTGGTTTCAGACCGCTTTAAAAGGTGCAGGTTTCCAGTCAAGTGAGGTGAGAAAGCGATTCATAAATGAAAGCTTAGCCTGCAAAACATGCGTTTTTGTGGGTTTTTGGGAACAATCGAATTTTGGGGTTCCTGTGTTGTCTTGATACCCGCTAGAAATATGGGGGCTAGATAAAAAGGAAAGGTGGAGGGAGGGGGAAAAACCTACAATGACGTATTTCAGTTACGCATGACGTATTCCATATACAGTTATTTAAACATTGTCGCGGCTCAAGCAACAAGACCCTTTCGAAGTGATGTGTTTTCCGCGCTTGACCTCAAATTTATTCTTTTGAAATTTGTATAATATGAAAGGAATTGAAAATAATAAATTTGACGTCAAGCGCGGAAAACACAACACCTCGGGACTTATTAAAAGGGTCTATACCGAAATAAATGCTGGTTTTGTAATGGTAAAGTTTTGAAATCAGACAGAACTTATTGATTGCAATACAATAAGAAGCATGCGAAAATACTTACATTTTTTTATTAGTACCTTAGAAAACATGTCTGATTTCAATACATTACAATCGCAAAACCAACATTTACTTACATGTTGGCTTGAGTTCCCTGTATAGATACTGCAATTAAAAAAAAATTATATATACTTTATTTAGTACCTCTTCTTACATAATTTAGTGATTTCAATAGTTGCACTGCAAAAACGGCTGAGTAGATACAACTAAGTATATTGAGTTGATCATGCATGTAGGATGACACTTTATAGTGAGTAAACCCAACTCATTATTAGAGTAAACATAAATGTAAATGTGCCATAGAGTACAATGTACTCAATATTTTACTCAACAAAGAGTTGGGTTTACTGACTATAGAGTTGGGTTTACTTACTATAAGGTGGCATCTGAATGCCTGATTAACTCAATATACTGATTTGTATCTACTCAGCCGTTTTTGCAGTATGTAATTTTCTGTTTTAATACATACCAGTAAATCAGCTGTGCACTCAGTTACATGAACTTCTGCAGTAACCTGTTTGTTAGTTTTACAACTATTTAGCGTTACCCCCTTTAAATAAAGCCGTTATTATATACTTGCTGTATTTTGAAACAATTTAACGTCATATTTTTCAGGCTCTCAATACGTCGATCACAAATCTTATCTCGTCAATGGAGAAACGAAAAGAAAAGTTGCTTGCCATGCAGACAGCTGTAGAGATGGATGAAGTGGTAAGTTTAGACAAACGCTATAGTTATGCCACAATATATACCTTATTATAGGAAATTAACGCTTCACCTATTTAACGCGAATTTTCGAAATTCGCGTTGATTTAGGTCGCAAGAATTTCGTTTAACGTTATTTAAAACGTAAATCATAAAGTTGGGTGTTAATTTAAAAAACATTATTTTTAATTTTTAATCCAAAAGGCTACAATCTGATTAAATGTCAAACGACCCGCAAATTACAGTGCATCCTCCGGGTCTATCTCATCATCACTACTCAAATCTTCTGCTATTTCTTCACTTGATCCCTATGTTTAGATAGGATAGATAGCATTTTCCACTCTGAATCGCGTTAATTTAGGTTGCGTGAATTTAAATTATGTTAATATGTCCGAGCGTTAATTTCCTATAATAAGGTATGCTTTTAAGACCTTCTAACATACACTTATTTCAAAAAAGGTCTACGGAGTTAAGGTCTTTTAGGAGGCAGTCGGTCACTTTTTTATTTCAAATAATTCATTAAAACTTCGAAACATATTGCATTGTTTAGTGCTTGTACAAAGTTTTAGATCAATACATGAAAATAGTGGGGTTACTATGGAGACGTCTACAAGCAAAGAAGGACGTGGTAACTTCACAATACTTCCACTAGGTTGAAGTACTATGTTCGACTTTCATGTGTTGAAAATTTCAATTCATAACACCAAAAAGCAAAAAAGATATCATTCTTGAAATTATACCCCTTTCCGCCTCCTGGAAGACCTTAACGATGAATGGCAAACGGCGATTGCACGACCGAAAGGAACTGTGGGTCTTTGCATGATATTGATTACTTGTGCATTTCTTGTGACAGAAAATAGATTTACTGTACAATGCCAGCTAAAAGAGAAACGCTGTAGTAATGCCACAATATCTAAATCGCAAGTGTAATTTTTCTCAGCAAGCGCTATTGTCTTGGAATGCACTATTCAGTATTGAACGTTTTTTGAAAAAGCTGTATATGAATTAATGGATTGCACATTCGACTTTGCATGTCTTGGTGATTATTCCGGCGTCGGTATTCACCTCGCCTTTGGTGAATAATTGTTAATTGTTATCCAACTAGTCATAGACGAGTAAAAATATCGCAGGAGTAGGACTGGATCGAGTTTAAAATATCCCGTGATATTTTTACTCTTCAGTTCAAGTAATAAAATATTTTGCTTTTTTTAAAAAAAAAAAAAAACTTTTTTCCTGATTGTTGGAAAATAAATAACTCATTTGAAAGTTTGATGTGTAATATGGCTGGATATTTTACTCGTTAACTTGCACTTCACATGCACAAATACGGCCAGGTGATCTCGGAATACGGCGCGCATTGCATTGTTGTTGAAAATCAGGCGGTCCTATCCCCAGTTTCTCAATTTGCCATTTTCGCGCGGTCAATGGCCGCCATCTTGGATTTTTTCGATGGTGAATTGTTTTCAGCAAGTAAAAGGGTTTATAAAAGGAAAAAATAAACAGTTATTACCCATATAAATACAAACATATAATAAAGTACTATTTCATAAGAACCTTTAAAGTGCAGATTGATGTGTACATGATATGTTACAGATAAAAATTGTACTTTAACTCGAGCATTAGCGATACAACTCGAGTTCAGGCAATTTTCCACGACTTTTGCCAGGCTTTTAGTGCTTTAAACACATTCAAGCTTTAGATGTCAAATCTTAAGTTCTTCCCGACATTAATAACTATAAACCAGTAAATGTTTAAGGCATATTTCACACAAAAAATAACTTAAAAGCGCAACCTACGTTATTTAGCCATTCCGCCTCATGGCAGCCATGTTGGACCGCCTGATCAAAATTCTTGTTGCGCGCTGATTGGCTAATTTTTTGATCCGAGATCACCTGGACAGCGTCGCACTCGTAAAATATTCAGCCATATTACACATCAAACTGTCTAATAACACATATATATTGATCGTATAACAGTTAGGCGAGACGCTTTTTGTTTGACACTTTTTCTTTCTAGGGACAGGGATCTGATACTGGTGTGTACATGGGGGTTGATAGCTTCACTGAAAAGCCACAGGATAGCAAAAAGAGACAAAGAAGCCCTAGAGGGGATCCCACGGGGGAGTTAGAGCACCAGGAAAAACGCTCAAAAGAAGAGAAGAAACATGAATTACAAAAGGCACAAGATAACGGCCAACAGGAAGAAGCCTTTAAGACCTGGCTTAATGG
Organism: Metridium senile; assembly: GCA_949775045.1. Lineage (NCBI taxonomy): Eukaryota > Metazoa > Cnidaria > Anthozoa > Actiniaria > Metridiidae > Metridium > Metridium senile. The sequence goes on along the minus strand of OX459097.1, from coordinate 7,864,832 downwards.
ACTACGACGACGGAGGGAGGTAAAGATAGCTCCTCTTCTAATATACAGAATGAACTAAAAATTTATAACTAATACTCTATACATTCAATGTCATTAACATATTGTCCTCTATTGTTTAGGTTTAGGGCAATTGTTTGTGTTTTAAACCAATTCTAAACGATGTATCGATTTGGTGTTGGATTGCCCTAGCAGTTTTCCATAGTTTGATAAGGTCCATGCAATATTCAGCATGAGAAACAAGTTTTTATTTAAATATTATCGGCGGTGCATATTTTGGCTTTAGTTTCACTAGATTATCTGCATACCCTTTAATGTTATAATGCTGAGAATTTCCACGGTTTTTTTTTCTTCTTTTTCTACAGGAAATTTACGACGCTCGTCAACAACGAAGACAGAGACGAGAAGAACTTGCAACAAGACGAAGCCATGCATCGATGGAACGTATGAGAATCTTATCCCGACTTGCTTACGATCCTAACGGTATGATATGATTACTTTTTGTTATAGTCCAGGATGATTATAATGATGATGCTAAAGCTATGATGGTGGTAGTGTTGACGATAATAATGATGATGATGCTATGATAATGGTGGGGGATGTGATGATGACTGTGATGGTGATGCTACTATGACGATGAGACTGCATGCTATGATGAAAATGATGCTATTATGATGGTTATAATGATGATGGTGATGTTGCTGATGACGATGAGGAGGGTCAGTGATAATGATGCTATGATGATAGTGGTGATGATGATGATGATGAGAATTATGGTAATATAGTGATAACTATGCTATGATGCTATGATGGCGGTGATAATGATTAAACTGGCATTATTAACGACCATGACAATCATAGTGGTGATGATGATAGTGATGACGATGATGCTATGATGAGGATGATGATGCTATGATGAGGATGATGATGCTAATAATGATCATGATATGATACCAAATGCAAAAAGGGTTTCCAATTATTTATGTAGTAGTGGTGTTTTTGTTTAGTTCGCGATGATGGCACTACTAGATTATCCCACAAGAAATCAAAGGAAGACACTTTTGGACAGAATGACGACGACTGGATGGTGTACAGAGCAATTGTAAGCTCACTCGCATTGTCTCATTACAATAGCGCATCAATTAAATAGAGAATAATACGTGGGCATGCGGTGATATGGAATTTATCTCAGAGTGTTCAAACCAGGTGATCTCGCTTCGAAGCGCGATTGTTTGTCAAAACGAATAGTTCCAAAATGGCGCCTCGAGACAAAAACAATTTCGGTTACTTTTAGGCATTTGTTTTATTCTTTGTTATCCCTGATAGAGCAGCAGTGAACTTTTGTTGTCCAAATTACATAGCTTTTTTAATGTAAAGGGATGTTTAGGATGTATTTATAGAGAGTTAACACGGGAAACAACTCTCTCGAACGACGCCATCTTGGAACTGTTGGCGATGCGACAAAAGTGCTTATGATTGGCTTATACTAATGGGAAGTGCGCGCGTGAAATCACCTGGAAGTCCCCGAGAAGATAGACCATGAGAAGATAAATTCCATATCTGCAAGCGTCCATGCTTTTTTTCTGTTTATAATATAATTATGAACAAACAATATTTTTATGCAAAAATATTAATTTCAACTCTAAAATTATTGTAGTTTTACATGTGTTCAAATACGATATTTCTCAGTGGCAGAACTGAATCCCTGTAAACTACTGTTATTACTCGTGCCCAGGCCTATGGCCGGCACGAGTCTTAAAATGCAACGCGTGTTTTTTTATTATTTTTATTATTTTTATTCTTTGTGGTTTCCATGTCAGAAGTTGTACTTCGGAAAGCCCGAAGGTACTTTCGGAAATCCCGAAGATGTCACGAAGTATTTTGATTGGTAGACCGAAATGCAATCAGCCAATCAGATTGGATCATGACTGCATCAAAGGCAAAGCGACCAAAGCCGACCAAAGCCATGCTCCATGCAAGTCTGATGGAATTCTGTCCGCCATTACACAGTTTTTGCAAACATGGATAATTTGGACCAAAAACTAACACTTTTTATTCGTTTGGGTGTTAGGAATAACGGTAAGTTTTGTTTGAACAATTATATAATTACTCTTCGCGGCAGATCATTTGAATCGGCGGCTCCAACGCAACGCTTTGGAACGCTTTGACAATGTCATTACCCCGGGCATTACCGTAGTTACTAAAAGGCGCAAATCATGACCTACAATGACATACAATAAGCTACAATAAGCTACTATAAGTTGTTAGTTTAATACTACAATCCAGAGACACTTCCATCCGGACAAGCATGAAAACGATGTAAACATGAAAACGATGCCATTAATTTTACTCACCAAAGAAGGCCGTATTTTCTTTGAGGCGTTCTCTCTCGTAACCATAATTTAATAAGCTGGAATTATTTGTTATAGTAACTACGAATACGAGATTCTGCTGAAAGTTATAAAATTTAATGGAAAAAAGCGTATATTCCGAAGTTTGTGATTTGTGACATGTCTGTACGCGCGACGCCTAGTTGTATTGATAGTAAGGCAGAGGAAACCCGGCATCTGAACAAATCACGAACTTGGTAGTACACATTTTTTTTTCCATTAAATTTTATCACTTTCAGCACAATCTCGTTTTTTTTTAACAATAATAAATAATTCGAAAACTTTTCTTTTTATAGATGTTTTTTTACTAGCATGGAATTTTACATATAATTATTTTTCTGTATTATTAGAACTATTTATGATAAATTTATAAATTGTATATATGTTTATCAATTTTGTTATTTTAATTATTGTTAAGCTTGCTCAATTCGTCTGTATTAATTGTTATTATTATTATTTGTTTTTAGATATTGACACCCCTTCTGGTTGTGAGGGAACAGCAACGGCTGTGAAAAACAACCTGGCCAACAAGTTACATATGGCCTCCACCCCTTCTGGTTGTGAGGGAACAGCAACGGCTGTGCAAAACAACCTGGCCAGCATAGTAAATATGATCGAAAACCCTTTTAGTGTTCGTGAAGGAACAGCAACAGCTGTGAAATACGAATCATACTTATCGCAGTATTGTGAGCAAAATGATTATGATCAAAAGCCTACAAATACAACTTATCAGAATTGTAAACAACATGTCATGTGTTTATATTCTACTGGACTTAACAAAGGAAACAGTGTTCTTGCTCACACCAGATATCCTATGGCAAGCATAATGATCTTTGGTATTGTTTCTATTCTAATGATTGTTATGTTGTACTATGTACAGAAACTGTATTTCAATATTACACAAAACATTGACAAGAATAAAGAGTTTATTATGAAATATCAAATGGCTTGTTTTTTCCATTGCAGTTTATATCCAATATGTTATGCCCACAGATTTATCAGATTTGTGTGTTCACCTTATTCAATATTAGTTACCTGAAATTGTCAGTCTATTTGACATGTTGCATTTGTTTTGCGATTTGTAACAAACTTATACAAATACACTATGCCACTTTTTCAAATGTTAGTTTTGATAATTGTTTTTCAGAGGCAATAGAATCCATCTGTAAAAGTAACCGAAAAAAATACAGTTTTTTAAAGTTTAAAATTAAAATTACAACTTCAAATATCAAAACCCTAAATTGCATATCTGAATATTCCGGACCATACGTACTGTGACATATCGAAGAGGGGGCTTTCATTTAAGGCACCTTTCATATCAAGGGGGGAGGTGGGTACGTTATTTTCAGAAGCTATATACTGGGGTAGCCTCCTCAGACATCTCTGTGATCCAATTTGGATTCGGGTTTCCTGTGCTGCTACTAGAGAGGGACTAAGCACTAGTTAGGCAAGACAAATGTGCCTCTCCCCCTCCCCTGCTCAGTTTTTCTCTTCACAACAGAAAGCCCAATGAAAAGAGATATAAGAGATGCCTGCATAGGAGGCTAATAGGGAGGGTTGTTACAAATTTCATGCTGTTTTATAGCCTTATAGGGGTTTATTAAAATCTGGACGAAACTTATAGGGGGGGTTGGGGGTTATGATAATTTTTGCCAACCAGGAAGGGTAATATTTGGAAAAGACAATCAGTGATTTTGCCAACCCTCTGTACGTAACTTTAATATGCATTTAATACTATTGGACCATACTGTATTGTCAGTCGGGCATTACAAGCACCCCTGAGTTACTCAATCACACCAAGGCACGAGTGAACGCTTCCTCAAAGCGTCTAGTTTATATATAATCAATACATTATACATGGAAAACGCACTATGCCCGTTTTAATTGATAAAACGCAACAATAAGTAAGGTGACAGAATGACCATGGACAAAGTTTTCGAACCAAACCCTGCGCGCCTTTTTCTAAAATCCTTATATTTATACTGAAATGATTCACTGTGGTTTTATTACTTTCAGAATAAAGACGCTGGTGATTCAGACAGCGAGAAGGAACAGGAAGAGTTGACAGAGCTGGAGAATTTACTTAAAAAACACGATAAGGAGTTTGCAAGGTAAACGTTTAACATGTGTAAATTATTCAAACACTGAAGATCCATGGTCACTTACCAGCATGCTTTGCGTTGTTTATTTTGATTTGAGTGTTAAAATTCATTCGCTGTCAGTCTTATAACAAAAAAATCCATAAAACAAAACGCTAAACGACTTAGTAAGAGGGTAAGTAACCACTCACATCATAAAAGATATCAAAATGTTTGAATGTGCGATTTTCATTGTCCATAAAATTCAGTCTTTCGCGTGGTGCATGCTGGTAATTGACCATGGGAATTGACTGATTCTCTAGGAACGAGGAGGCAAAGGGAGGACCGGTTGACTGGGCAGAGTATCACCAACTTCACCTCGGAGTTGAGAGAATAAGGCAAGTGCTCTTATCATCATCATTATCATCATCATTATCATCATCATCATCATTAACACCATCATTAACATCATTACCACCAGGCAATAACCCGTCCCTTCGTGACGAAGTTTGCTTTTATTATATTTAACATTTTTCCGGGTATTTTTTCGCTTCTCATAACAGTTATCATATTGTTGAAAATGTTTAATCCCTAAAAGTAATGAATGCTGTGGCATTAAGTAAGTATTCTCAAATCAAAAACTGCAACAAAATTTTGATACAGCATATTTTTTTGTTTGTTTGTTTGTTTTGTTTGGCTTTCGGATAACATGTGAATATTCATTGGTGGGAATTCTCGCACGAAGATTGGTTAATCGATTCAATGAAAATTGTTAGGACAAATGTAGACATTTACATCTTCATCATCATTAACATCATCATTATCATTAACATAATCACCACCACCACCACCATCATCATCATCATCATCATTAACATCATGATTATCATTAACATAACCACCACCACCACCACCATCATCATCATCATCATTAACATCATGATTATCATTAACATAACCACCACCATCATCATCATCATCATCATCATCATTAACATCATGATTATCATTAACATAACCACCACCACCACCATCATCATCATCATTAACATCATGATTATCATTAACATAACCACCACCACCACCACCACCACCATCATCATCATCATCATTAACATCATGATTATCATTAACATAACCACCACCATCATCATCATCATCATCATTAACATCATGATTATCATTAACATAACCACCACCACCACCATCATCATCATCATTAACATCATGATTATCATTAACATAACCACCACCATCATCATCATCATCATTAACATCATGATTATCATTAACATAACCACCACCACCATCATCATCATCATCATCATCATTAACATCATCATCATCACCATTAACATCATCATTATTGTCATGATCATTATCATGATCATCATTGTCATAATCATCTTTGCCATCGTCATTATTAACAGCATCATCAACGTCGTTTTTTAGAGTCCCAGAGATCTTGTTTGAGCCAGCTATGGTAGGACTTGAACAAGCTGGTATTACAGACACTATAGACTTTGTATTAGGACACTATTCACCTGGCCAACAAAACTCGTTAGTACAGGTATGTCACAAGACACATAGTTTCTACCATATACACCTACTTGCAAGAACGTTGTCATTAACATTTGAACATTTGTAATTTAGTGGATTAGGAATAAATTAAAAGTACAAAAGAAAGAGTTCTGCTTCAATGATCTTCTTTTGTACTTTTAATTTATTCCTAATCCACTAAATTACAAATGTTCAAATGTTGTATGACAACGTTCTGGCAAGTAGGTGTACACGCCAGAATATACTTTAGACCTCTTGGTTTGTGCAAACTTTTTAAAAACAGTTGTATGCCCTAAAACATTGTTTTTCGGCCTAGCAATAAAAATGCCCTAACGATTGTCTAGAGGAAAAATTATTTTTCGGCCTAGCAATAAAAATGCCCTAACGTTTGTCTAGAGGAAAAATTATTTTTCGGCCTAGCAATAAAAATGCCCTAACGTTTGTCTAGAGGAAAAATTATTTTTCGGCCTAGCAATAAAAATACCCTAACGTTTGTCTAGAGGAAAAATTATTTTTCAGCCTAGCAATAAAAATACCCTAACGTTTGTCTAGAGGAAAAATTATTTTTCGGCCTATAGCAATAAAAATGCCCTAACGTTTGTCTAGAGGAAAAATTATTTTTCGGCCTAGCAATAAAAATGCCCTAACGTTTGTCTAGAGGAAAAATTATTTTTCGGCCTAGCAATAAAAATACCCTAACGTTTGTCTAGAGGAAAAATTGTTTTTTGGCCTAGCAATAAAAATGCCCCAAGGTGATTGGCGATTGCACGACCGAAAGGAACTGTGGATAATACGAATTTCTTCCTAATCATTTCTAAATTAACCAAATAATGCCTCCACCGTTCAGCGATGACTTAAAGTAGTAGTCAATGGCCGAATCGGGGACAATTTGCCGTTGAGTTCAAAATTGGATTTCGTTACTGTATCACTTTTCTGTCGCCACGGCTGGATCTTCCAAAGAACAATTTGCATAGGCTTTCAAAACGGAAATTAAAAATTTATCTTTAAAAATGGTAATTCAAAATGGTTCTTTAAAAATGGAAATTGGATTGCGTGACAGGAAATTTAACATAGGATTGCGTGACCAAAAATTCTGGGAAATGTCGTGACCTAAAATTCTAGGAAATTAGTGTGATCAAATTCTGGGAAATTAGTGTGATCAAATTTCGGTTAAAAATGGGAATCTAACCTAGGTACCTAACCCTAGGATCGAAAATGAAAACCTAACCTTTTATTCAATATTGGTGCGTTTATTCTGTGTTTTAATTTTAAGTTGAAGTGCGTTTACTTAGATTTTATAAAAACTTTTATTTATATATAGAAATGTCTTCGAAAAAGATACTTAAAGATATAGCACCTTATATAAATAATAATAAAATGTCTAATAATATTATGGATCAACCTATAGAAGAGATAAATGTGCCTATTTTAAAGCCTGTTAAACCAGCAAAAACGGTATATACAATGCAAAATACCAGTGGTAAAATTCAAACAAATCTGAATAAATTTGCAGATTGGATTCTATCATATGTACCACCAATTATTAAAAAACCAATAAATAATCGCCTTGAGGCTTTGAAAAATAAAATCCAAGATATTTACAATAAGAAAGAAAAACCGAAAATCAAAGATGTTATGAATGTGGAAGAAAAACCAAAAATTAGGGTGGTGAAATCCGCGTTAAAAGGGTTTCTAAAATCATATAGAATTGATGGAACTGATAAGACAGACCCAAAAACATTTCTAGCTGATAATAAACTGGATGTTATAGATTTCTTAAAACAACATGAAAAACCAATCAAGATGAAGCTTTTGTTAGAGGTTGAATTTTACAAGATGAATCAGAAAGATAAGGTGTATTCATACAGTTATTTTCATAGTAAGATAGAGATAATAACAGAAGCTACTAATACAGAAGATGTTTACAATAGACTAACTGAGAATATTTTAGAAAATGTAGGTAATTATCAAAACAAAGGTTCAGGTTGGATTTTTAATAAAATTAATCATCTAGATATTCACATTGATAAGTATAACCCTATAGCAGCTAAATCATACATACCATTACCTGAAAAACTAAAACAGAAAGAAGCTATTGTTAACCTTAATAATAAAGACAATGAATGTTTCAAATGGTCGGTTACAAGAGCAATATTTCCAACAAAAGTACATCCAGAAAGAATTACAAAACTTTTGAAAGAAAACTCTAAAAAACTATGCTGGGATGGACTTGAGTTTCCAGTACAAGTTGATAAGATTGGTATATTTGAAATGAATAATCCAGAATATGCTGTAAACGTATATGCTTATGATGAGAAGAAAGAGACTTACCCAATTAGAATTAGTGGAAATAACAATAGAGAAAAAACATTAGACCTTCTACTAATATCAAACGATAAGACAAATCATTATTGCTGGATCAAAAGTATGTCTCGGCTAATTAATTCTCAAACTAGTAAAAATGGACATAGTCGATATTATTGTGAAAGATGTTTGTTATCATTCAAAACACAAATATCATTGGACAACCACGTAGAATACTGTAAAAATCATGATGCTATAAAAATTAAACTACCAAAGAAAGGCACAATGCTAGCTTTCAAAAATTACAACCACTCTATGCGGGTCCCATTTGTCATCTACAGTGATTTTGAAGCATTTACAGAACCTATATCAACATGCCAACAAGAAGATAATAGTTCATTTACACAACAGTATCAGAAACATACTCCAAGCGGGTACTGCTATATGGTAAAATGTTATGATGACACACTGTACAAACCATCTATCCACAGATATACCAAGAAGTCGGATGATGAGGATATAGGTCAAAAATTTGTAGAATCAATAGAAAAGACAGTAAGAAGTATATATGCAAAGTACAATTATAACAAGAAGGTCAAAATGACTGCTAAGGATAATGAAAACTATAATAAGGCAACTCTTTGTCATATATGTTATAATGAATTAGCTGGTGATAAGGTTCTAGATCATGACCATCTTACAGGTAAATATCGTGGAGCCTCACACAATGAATGTAATTTGAACTATAAAATACCAAAGCATATACCAGTGATATTTCATAATTTATCAGGCTATGATTCACATTTATTCATCAAAAATCTTGGTGTCTCACAGGGTAAAATAGATTGTATTCCTAATAATGAAGAGAAATATATCAGTTTCAAAAAGGAGATAGTAGTGGATAAATTTACAAACAAGGATGGAAAAGAGTGTAGTGTAAAACGTGAGATTAGATTTATTGATAGTTTCAAGTTTATGAGTTCTAGTCTGGACTCATTAGTAAGCAATCTTCAAAAAGAACAATTCATAAATATGGCTATGTTCTATGAGGGTAAGAAGCTAGATTTGTTATTGAGAAAAGGAGTATACCCATATGATTATGTCAACTCATTGGATAAGTTGAATGAAACGTCATTACCACCAAAAGAAGAATTTTATAGCAAGCTTAACAACACCAACATATCAGATGAGGATTACAAACATGCACAGGAAGTATGGAAAACATTTGGAATAAAAACCATGCAGGAGTACCACAACCTATATCTTAATAGTGATGTCATTCTATTGGCAGACGTGTTTGAAACGTTCCGGGATGTGTGTATGGAGAATTATAAACTAGATCCAGCATGGTACTACACAGCACCAGGGCTTAGTTGGGACTCTATGCTGAAAAAGACAAATATTGAACTAGAGTTATTGAGTGATCCAGATATGACACTTATGATTGAATCAGGCATTCGTGGGGGTATTAGTATGATAAGCAAACGATATGCAAAAGCTAACAACAAATATATGAAATCATTCAATAAGAATCAAAAAGAAGTATTTATCAAATATCTAGATGCTAATAATCTCTATGGTTGGGCTATGTCTGAGAATCTACCAACACATGGTTTCAGATGGATGAACAAAAGTGAGGTTAAGAGGTGGGATAAACTTCCTTGTATTTTAGAAGTTGATCTAGATTATCCTGTTGAATTACATAAACTACATAACGAGTACCCACTAGCACCTGAACGATTAACGGTTAACAAGGTTGAGAAGCTTATACCAAATCTAGAGAATAAGACAAAATACGTGGTTCATCATGAGACCTTGAAATTATATATTAGTCTTGGAATGAAGCTAACCAAAATCCATAGAGGTATTACGTTTAATGAATCAAAATGGTTGGCACAATATATTAATCTTAACACAGAACTAAGAACTAATGGTAAGAATGATTTCGAGAAGGATTTCTTCAAACTTATGAACAACAGTGTATTCGGTAAGACAATGGAAAATATTCGAAACAGACAGGATATTAGACTGGTCACAAATGAGTCTCAAGCAGCGAAATTAATTAATAAACCAAACTATAAGAAACGAACAATATTCTCTGAAAATCTAGCAGCAATACATATGGGTAAGACAGAGCTTATGTTCAACAAACCTATATACGTTGGAATGTCAATTCTAGATATCTCAAAGAATCTGATGTATGACTTCCACTATAATTATATTAAACCAAAATATGCAAGCAAAGCACAACTACTATTCACAGACACCGATTCGTTAATGTATGAGATTGAAACAGATGATTTTTACAAAGACATTGAGAAAGATATCAAGGAAAAGTTTGATACAACCAATTATCCAGAAAATCATAAAGGGATTACCAGCCGTATTAACAAAAAAGTTATTGGAATGATGAAAGATGAAACGGCCGGTCAAGAAATAACAGAGTTTGTAGGTCTTAGAGCAAAACTATACGCATATAAAATAGATAATGAAAAAGTTGGAAAACGATGTAAGGGAGTCAAGAAGTCAGTAGTAGACAAAACCATTTCATTTGACGACTACAAAGAATGTTTATTTGAAGGAACGCAAGCTATTAGAAAAATGAATGTTATCCGTTCTCATAAACATCAAATATTCACAGAAACGGTAAACAAAGTTGCCCTAAGCCGAGATGATGACAAACGTAATATATGCGCCGACGACATCCATACAGATGCATACGGGTATAAAAATATTGATGAAAGAATATATGATCATGAAAAATACGAATTCATAAAACGTTATCAAGGTAGTATTGATCATTATGATAGGGTAGCTTTACAAGAAGTTCCTAAGCGTAAAAAAAAGTCAAGCAAATTATTTTAAAACACTATCAGGTGGTAACTCAGTATCTTCGGGTACAACTTGTAATTCTTCTCTGACGAAATTTCTTTTCGGTGCACCATCAGATAGGTAATATAATACAGGTTGATTAGTCGATACAACAGCCCTTGTTATGTCATATATTTCTAATGACCATATAGGGTCTGTAGCTCTTTGATTTCCACCTTCCAACTCACCAGGAGCATACAAATATCTTACTTTCACACCTGTAGGAAGACGGGTTTCATCTAATCCAACAGGTCTTTTATACTTCACATGATTTTCTTCTACTTCTTTTAATTTTATAGCATCAATTGGTGTTTTTCCAGTAATTCTTTTTACTCCACTGTTTATACTTCGTATGACAGCTGGCAGTCTTTCAACCCATTCACGGGATCTTTCATTTTGTTCCATTACCATTTCTTTACTGTACTGATAACTAAATAGCTTCTCTGCAATAGTTCGATTAGCGCGTTCGACTAATGCTTGGGCTCTATGATTATTAGCTTCAGATCTTTGTATCTTAACAGATTTGTTTTTCATTATTTTTGTAACATTACCCATGAATTCCGTGCCAGGATCTACAATAATTGTTTCAGGCCATTTCAAACGTCAGGAATATATATTTTCAATCCCTCTCGATACCTCTGATGAGTATTTAGACGTCAAAGGCTCCGCATCTATGTACCTACTGGCAATGTCGACAACCACAAGAGCATATTTGTATACCTTTCGTTTAACTGTGTCATGAGGTAGGAATAGTAAATCAGCTTGATGGGTATGATTTACTTTTTCAACATTCCAATGATATCTTGGGATATATTGTGGTTTAGGTAAATATATCTGCCATAATGCTTGTTTTTCCAACCACTTTTTCACAATAGCTTTATCAATATTTGTGGCACCAACTAGTTTATCAATAGCTTCATAACCTTTCCAATAGCCTTGTGGACTATAATAATGGTTTGATAATTTTCTGTTATCCATATATAATATATATAAAACAATAATATCTTATAACAGTATATATATGAGTCAATCTATTTCAGACGTACTTGATGTTAACAAAGAGTATAGAAGACCTTTTGGTCATAAGGGTGAAAAAACCCTTCACCGTATCACTTTCAATCCTTCATCATCACAACCTGGAGAAACATTATATATTCATTTACCTAAATTGAGTGAAAATGTTGTGTATGTACCTGGATCTATTGGTTTAACTTTCAATTTGAACCAACCTACAGATAAACATGCAAATAATCGACTAGTAAACAATATCAGTAGGAATATTATTTCGAGGATGAAAGTATCATATGGTGGGGAAACACTACAGGACACAAATAGAGTAGATCTACTTGAAACATATAAGGATATTTATTTAACAAAAGAGCATCGTGAAAATATGCTGATAGAAGGAATCTCATCTGTTAATATGCATAAATTACGGGCTTCAGCGGGTGATAAGGTGACAACAGATGCAAAAGAAGTGGCACTTGCGGGTGTTTACAGTACTAAATACAGAATGGCTATTAACCATCCAATTATTGATTCACATGGTGTGTTTTACGCAAAAGGGTTATCACATAATCTTTTATTTGAAGTTACATTGGCGGAAAGCAAGAATCTTGTAATCTCTAGTGACACATCAAAATCATATAGTTATAGCCTATCAAACATCGAACTTGAATATGAATGCATAAATAGTGATTTTCTTTCAAAGGAAGCTCTATCTACATACCAAGTTGGTAGAGGGTTTTATTTCGAAAATGTTCTATTGCATAAAACTTTGCAAATTACAAGAAATACAGATAGTGTGATAAATGAGCATATCAACATTCCTAGAAGGTCTATGAGCGGCATTCTTATGTTATTTGTAGAACCATATACTATTTGTACGAGAGATACAGAAAAATTTGTTTATCCTAATTTGACTGAATTAAATGTCAACATTGATGGGCTTCCAAATAAATTATTTTCCAAAGGTATGACAAAGACTGATTTCTGGACAGCTGCTATACGAAAATTTGGTCTTAGTGATAATGTTAAACAGAAGGATTTCTATTCAGATAAATTTTGTCTATGGATTGACCTTCGTTTGTATCCTGATGATGATATTCATGGTAACGGTCTTCATCTTAATAGCACCAAGGATGGTATTCAATTAGAGATAAAACGAGATACTACAGGTACTGGAAAGCTCAATTGTTATATTTATGTACTAGCTGATGCTATGATGGAAATTCAAGACTCCAATTTGAAATCAATTCTGTTTTAAAAAGTAGTATATAATATATATATATGGAAGAGTTAAAAGAGAAATTACCATTTCATTGTATCATAACAGGCCCTACAAATAGCGGTAAAACAGAATTTTTGATAAATCAATTAAGAACATGTTATAGATATATGTTTGAGTATATCATATTAGTTTGTCCTACATATGTGCATAATAAAACATACCAAGGATTTGCTAACAACGACCCTAGGTTCATCGTTATATCACCAGACGCTAGCAATGTGGATGAAATTAATGATATTTTATCAGATGTCATAGAAGTGTTTTCCGGTTATAATACATTAGTCATTCTAGACGATTGCGCATTCAGTAAAGATCTCAAGCAGCGGTCAAATCAATTTATTAATTTAGCATTTAGTGGAAGACATGAAAATATATCAGTATGGGTTTTAACACAACAGTTAACAGCAATTTCAAAACCGTTTAGAGAGAATGTAGGTTGTATCATTAGTTTCTTCACACCGAATAGGATATCAAATCAGACACTGTTTGATGAATATGGTGGAGAGTTAGACAATGAGCATAAAAAACATTTTATGAAAATACTAAAATCGGAAAAGTATGCTAGGATTTGCTTCTGCCTACGTCACCCATTTCATACATATGTGGAGATACCTGGAATGATATAAATAAATAAATATATATATACTATATAATAAGATGGAATCAATCCTAGATCAATATGCTGATGATAAATTAGAAACAATACCAGAAGAACCAATTGTAATGGATAAGAAACCGATTAAAAAGAGAAAATTGGTTAATAAAGATGATAATAACACAGATATAGAAGAGAAACGAGAACAATTATCTATTTTAGTAGTTCTTGGTACAATAGATACATATACAGGTCATAAGATGAGTCTAGAAGATGTTAAGAGATTGCCATCAAAAGACGTTGAAAAATATCATAATAGATATCAAGTAACAATGGGTAATAAAGTAACAAGTGAATTAGTTGATACAGCTTTGGAAACAGGTGTTGAATTACTAAGTTATGCGATATCTATCTATGATAAGAAAGATCTCTGTAATGTTTTGAAAAAAAATGAACTGGTTAAACAAGAATTGAATAATGCAGCTGGATATGTTGTTTTAAAAGGTGGTCGATTCGTGGCCCTAGCAAGCGGACTACTTCAAATAGCGAAACATATCGATTTTAAACCACAAATTGAAAAGAATGACGAGTCAGTTGATGAAATGGATAAATATATTCATGACACTGTTGAGCAGACTCTTGAGTTGTCTTGATAATCTCTTGAGCATCTCTTAAGCATCTCTTAAGCATCTCTTGAGCATCTCTTGAGCATCTCTTGAGCATATCTTGAAAATCTGTTGAGCATCTCTTGAGCATAAAAATATATAAATATTAAATATGTTATATATTTATAATGACTGAAACTGATAGCACACAAGTTGATCAAATCACAAGAGAACCAGAACAAAAGATAGAACGTGTTAAGAACCCTAAAAAAGTAGCAGCTGGAAAACGATTAGCTGAATATCATAAGAAGGCTAAACAAGCTCTCAAACAAGAGAAAGAACATGAAAATAATGAGGTTATTGAAGAAGATAATGCTAATTCAAAATGGTTGCCGGAAATTTCACTAACAACTGGATTAACTATTATTGGTATAGGGTTAACTGTCTTTGATCTATACCTAAGATATAAAAAGAAGGATAAGAATAATATTGAAGCAAAACCACAACATATCAAAGATGTACCAAAGACATCTGAGCCATCACCATCTGTAGTATCTAAACAGGATATATCTAAGATACCTGTGCCTAAGAGAATTGGTATGGAATAAAAATATATAAATAAACGTTTATTAATATATAGTATAAATGAATATTAAAAAGTTTAATAATAATGATCTTGGTTTATCTGTTGATACTTTTATTGATAACAAACAGAATATTTATTTCAAAGGGAAAGATGTAGCATCTGCATTAGGCTATTCAAATACTAAAAAAGCTCTAGTAAATCACGTGCCTGATAAAAATAAGATAGAATACCAAAATATGAAGGGAGTCGTGAAACAGGACCCCTTTTACAAAGGGGTCCCAAAATGGGACCCCTTTATAAACATTCACCCTCATACGATTTTTATAACAGAAAGTGGGTTATATAGATTAGTTATGAAATCAAATATGCCTATTGCTGAAAAGTTTCAAGATTGGGTTGTAGAAGATGTGATACCAACAATTAGAAAATATGGATATTATAGAATGTTTAACAATTCTAATACATTAATGTTTAAAATGGAGGATGAATATGACCTACATACAAAGGTGGTGCAATATATTAGAAGGTTTTACCCTAAGTGCTTACTGATAGCTGGATTAGGCGAGCTTCAATACACATCCACCAAAAGAATTGATTCTTATAAAAAGGGTTATCAAAAAGGCCAACCAGATCTTATAATTACTAATCTCCATAAATATTATAATGGGTTCTGTATTGAGTTTAAGACACCAAAAGACAATGGTATAGTATCCAAAGCTCAAAAAGATTTATTAGATGAATATAAGTATAACGGTTTTAAGGTGATGATTAGTAATGATTATGATTTGATTATTAGGGAGGTTAATAGTTATATGTGTGATGTTCGAATTAAATGTATATATTGTTGTGGTAAATTCAAATCAAATACAACTCTTAGAAATCATATTACTGGGTTCCATAGAATAAAGATATAAAAATAAAATTGTATATTAATATTATAACATGTCAAATCAAACAGAAAACAAAGTTGTTAAAACCGTTATGGATGCTGCTGTAATCGTAGGGATTGCTAGTGGAATCGGCTATGTTGGTAAGAAAATTCTAAAGGAACCATTCATCAATGACCCAAGTAGCTCTCTACCAAACTATGGTAAATGGGTGGTTGTTCTAGCCGGTTCTATATATCTGAAGGACTATCTTGAAACCAAAAAGATTCTTCCATCATCTATGTAAATGTATTAAAAAAATATTAATATATAATATAATATAATGGCGTCAATTGCAGTCACAATGGTATTAGGAGCTGTTCTTAACGCAACAGCTTTTACCGGGTCTATGTACCTAGCTAAATCATTGGATAAAAATCATGGAGATGATGAGAAAATAAGACATGATAAGGCTCTTGAAGCATATCAACAAGCTATGGGTGATTTTGAAAAGAAGAGGCAAGCATATCAGGATTGGTTAACTAAAGAATATACAGACAAGAAATTAGCGGATGAAAACTTAGATAGTACAGACCAAGCATTTGTTTTGTATAAGAAAGCTCATCCTAATTTGAGTTTTAATAATCAAGAACCGCAGTTTTCAGATTACTATAAAAAAAGTAAAAAGCAAAAGCAATATGAAATGGTTTATGTCGGAGGTGGAATGCTAGCTGGTGGATATTTGGCATCTAAATTTATATGAAATTATGTTAATCATCGATAAGTATATGATAGGTGTTTATATCTGATAAACTATGTATTCATAAAAAGATCTAAAAAACTATTTATTATTATAACATATAATACTAAATGGAAGGTGGAGATTTTGATCCATTAGGTGAAGGGAGTGTTGATATTAATGAACCGATTACTGATGATGAGTTAGCTGAACTTATACCGAAGCAAAAAGAAACAGAGAAAACATGGTGGGAAAGAACTAAAGGAAGGTTTAATAAAAGAGGTATAACAAGAGAACGTGGATATAGATTGTTTGAAAATGCTGGTGAAAGTAATGAACATTGGAATAAAAGTATAAGAGAAGAAATAGAAATAGAAGATTTATCAAAAAAAAAGAATTATTTAAATGTTGAAGAAGCAAAAGATATTATAGAAGAAAAATATCCTGAATGGGATGTAAATAATTCTAAATTTTTATACAATATTGATAAGGATGGTAATGTATTTATTTCACTAAATAAATTTAACGCAAAGAAATACTATCTCAATGATTTAAGTCAAGCTCCTAAAACAATTACTGATAATTTAGGTTGGAGTAGAGAGCATATTTATATGTATAATAAAACTAAAGATAATCTCGATATATATTATCCAGAAAATACTGTTAGTAGAGAAAATGGTTTTGATATTAGAGAAAATGAATCTGGTGTTATTGAAGTTTATGACTCTGATAAAAGTAAATGGTATCGAATATCAACAAAAGTTGGTGATGAAACTGGAAGTCTTATTGGTAGACAAACTAATAAAATTAAGACAGCTCTAGGTAAGTCAGCAAGGGTACTTTTAAAAGAGAATATACAAGAACATACTGAAACTGATAAAAAATTAGTCACATTAAACCCAGAAGTTGTAGTTATTAATGAGAAAATAGAATCAGACACACAAAGCATAAATTCTAATAATGATAAAATTAGTGAATTAGAAACAGAATTGTATACTGGTTCACAAAGGGAAAAAGATGCTGTTAAAGTACATAGAGATAATCTTTTACAAAAAAATAATAAGCTAATTGATGAAAGAGATGTTTTAATCGCTCAAAGAAATAGCTTAGAAGATAAAATACATGAACTAGAAAACAAAAACGAACTAATAGAAGAAAAATTACCTTTGAAAGAACGTGTAAAACTTATTTTTAAAAAGTACGGCTTTACAGCTACAGCTATTATTACATCTGTTGGAGTTATTATTGGTGTGATTGTTTCTAGTCTAAAATCAGGATTAAGCAGTGTAGCAACCGGTGTTGGAAATGGTTTGAAGTCACTTGGGAAAAAATTGGGTGATATTCTACCAGGTATGGTTGGTGCTATAGCCTCTTTTATTTTCAGAACTGCAGGCCAAGTGGTAGGTTTCCTTGCTAAAAACGCATGGCTTCTTATTGTTGGTTTGGTATTGTATGTTGTTGAAAGGTATAAAAACAAAAAATGATTATATATTATAATGGTGATCTTGTATATTGAAAAAACAAAAGCTGATGAAACGATTTGGTTGAAAAATCCTATAACAAATTGTAAAAAAATTACACTAAATTATTGCAATTTTGTTAATCAATTATACAACCTTGAAAAAGAAGGAACAATTTCAGATGGTCAAGGTAATGTTTTGATTCGTATTCCTAAGGGATATTATACCCTTCCTTCGTTTAAAAGTGCGCTTGATAAAGCAGTTTCTATTGGTAAGAAACCAGTTTCCATAAGCGAATCCGTTCTTACTCCAAATGTTAATATTGTATTAAACGATAGCTTAGCAAAATTATTAAAACTTGATCCAGATCTTAAAAAAGATTCTAAAAATGGTATAAATATTGTTAGAGCTTGTGAATTCGTATACATACATTGTAGTTTGGTTGATCCTAAGCAAGTGTTATTCAATAATAATTATTCCCAATTATTAGCATATGTTGATTTGGGTAGTTATAATGATAGAATAAAGTATGAGCCTTTTAATACTTTGTACACACCAATAAATAATGATTATATCAATAGTATTTGGCTATGGGCGACTGATTATAATAACAATATTATTCATTCTGGGATATATCCAATGAAAATAGTAATAGAAATTATATAAAAATAAAATAGTAATTATAATTATATGACAGATTATGACACACTTTATCCTGAGTTGCCAAAAGATAATAGTGGCGATGGTGAAAACTTCAGATTACGTAAGGTAAATGAGGTTATGTCTAAACTAGAGTCAGAAGTCAAACATTATGAAAACGTTAGGAAAAAATATGCTAAGACACGTGGAATCTTTCATAAAACAGCAGTCGTAAGTGGAATCTTTTCCGTACTTTTTACTGGTTCTGGTGTAACTACAACCTTAACAGGACCTGGAGCTATTGTTGGCATTCCTCTATCATGTGTTGGTGGTATTTTAGGGTTGATATCATCTAGTTGTACGATTATAACCAAAAAACTGACTAAGAAGGTTGCAAAACATGAAAATACTATTCAGCTTGGAAGAGCAAAACAAAATAGTATATATGATTTGGTATCAAAAGCCTTATCTGATAACAAGATTGATGAGAAAGAATTTGAACTAATTATGGGTGAGTTACAAAAGTATCAAACGTTGAAGAGTGATATTAGATCTGCACGAAATAATGAGTTTTTAAAAAAGACCCCAGACCTCGATATCAAAAAAATAAGAGAGGAGTTGAGAAAGGAAATTGTGGATCAACTAATAAATCAAAAGAAGTAAGCATTTCATTTGAGAAAACTCCGATGGGTGGATTTACGTATAGAGTACGATATGAAAAAAACAAATATTAATCTTATAAACGTATAAAAGTTAATCTCATATTATATAATATAATATGAAATTTATTGATTTCCAACAAAAATACCCAAATTATAACACTAATCGTTTTACTAATGTGAATGGTAAAGTTCGGTTTATTTTCAATGGAGATGATTATGATCCTTTTGATGAAAATGATAATTTGGTAAAAAATTTTTATGAGTTTCCAACAATTAATCACCACACCTATGAACCTGAAGATATAAATGATTTTTTAAACTCTAATGATAAAGCAAGATATGAAAAAGAGTTGGAGGAAGTTGGTTTTCATCAAAAATATAGATTAAACAAAGATGCAACTTATCATATTATTCCTTTTGATGGAGATGTTAAACAAAATGACTATCATAGGTTTTATATTTTTATTACACCAAAAGTAAAAACAGGGTTTGTATTTAGAGATATATTTAGCCATTCTGAGTTGAGGTTTAATACAGCGAAAGAAGCAAAACGATGGTTATCTCCAAATATGAGTTACTGGTCTCAGCAGTTAAATTTTGCGATGTTTTGTGTAAGTTGTTGTGGTGTTACACGTGATTTGCTTGATGATACCCAGGTTGGATCGTTTTATAAATTCTTTGTTTATTTTACAATAAGAAGAGTTTTGAAAGAGATGGGGTGTCCACTTCCAGAAGATAGTACATTTTCTTGGAATAACAACTTTTATAATAAAGCAAAATATGAAAAATTAAAAATAGAATTTGGTATAACTTCGAATGATTTTAGATTTATGTCAAAAAGTGGGCATGGTTTAGGGGATGTTTGGTTTTATAGAGGTAGTTGGCAAAAAGATATAACAGAACCTAACTATATTCCATATCATAGTACAGATCAACTTCCTGATGAATTTGAAAATAAAGTTGGTCATTTTCAAGTATCTTATATTACTGATCCTATAACTAAATATCAATATGAATATTTCTTTTCTGAAAAATCAAAGGGTTTAACAAAAGCTGGTTTAAGTAGAATCAACCAATGTATAGAAGGATTTGTGTACTCCATACTGGGATCACAAGTTCAAACTAGATCTAGTATTATTGGTGACGACGCCTCAGCTCAGGAAACAAAAGAAGTATTTTTAAAACTATTCGAAAATAGCATAACTGAAAATGATATAGCAAAATCTATTCAACGTTATCAATTTGCCGTAGAAAAGTCTCGAGTAAAACTTGATTTGGCTTTAGCATTAAGTTGTTGGTTATCCCCATCATATCTTGTTATAAATAATAACACATCAATTGCTGGATATAACAATAAGCTCCAGAGAGCAGCTAGTGGTATGGTAATCGGAGTTAATAATATCAATGTGGGTTTTAACACCATCAAAAAACATAATATGGGTGACTCAAAAGTAAAATTACCACATCATAATACAGATGATAAACCAAAAAAAGAAATCATTGATAAAAAAGATAGTACAAACCATTTTAATAAACCAATTATAAAACCTTTACCAACATCTAAAACACATGATACTAATCTAGTTGTTATTACTGTTGGTGTGGCTGGTCTAGTTTGGTATATGTTTCGATAGATGCAACCAACACTGGTGTGCCGGTCTTGTGGCCTCTAAAGTTCTTCAAATTACATAATTGATTGATAAAAGCAATTATGTAAGAATATATTTATTTCTGTGAAATTCATACTGATTAATCTATGATATTATAACCGCTTTTTTCCTCTTCGGATGTTTGTTAGCAGATTTTTTATAATTTTCTGGCAATTCTTCTTTTGAAATATAGTTGAATTTATATTTACAATTATCTTTCTTTGATATACCATTTTTAACATTATTCAAACCTTCACAAATCATTTTTACTATTCCTGCGTTAATACCTAAATGTTGATTCACACTGTATAGACTATTATAAAATGTTTCTTCGTTTGTTTTTGTGTTAATAGCTTTCACACATTTTCTATTTTGATGGTTTTTAGCAGCGAATGAATAATCTCTATCTTGAGCTGATTTTTTACAATTCTGTTGTTGTTTTACTAGTTGTAAATTGCACAGTCTATTATCATATTTGATTTTCGGTTTTTCTTTCAATTTCATTCCCATCTTATTTAAAATATCTTGGTTTTTATTTTTCAAATCCTCAAGGCGATTATTTATTGGTTTTTTAATATTTGGTGGTACATATGATAGAATCCAATCTGCAAATTTATTCATATTTGTTTGAATTTTAACATTGGTATTTTGAATTGTATAAATATTATTAGACATTTTATTATTATTTATATAAGGTGCTATATCTTTAAGTATCTTTTTCGAAGACATTTCTATATATAAATAAAAGTTTTTATAAAATCTAAGTAAACGCACTTCAACTTAAAATTAAAACACAGAATAAACGCACCAATATTGAATAAAAGGTTAGGTTTTCATTTTCGATCCTAGGGTTAGGTACCTAGGTTAGATTCCCATTTTTAACCGAAATTTGATCACACTAATTTCCCAGAATTTGATCACACTAATTTCCTAGAATTTTAGGTCACGACATTTCCCAGAATTTTTGGTCACGCAATCCTATGTTAAATTTCCTGTCACGCAATCCAATTTCCATTTTTAAAGAACCATTTTGAATTACCATTTTTAAAGATAAATTTTTAATTTCCGTTTTGAAAGCCTATGCAAATTGTTCTTTGGAAGATCCAGCCGTGACGACAGAAAAGTGATACAGTAACGAAATCCAATTTTGAACTCAACGGCAAATTGTCCCCGAATCGGCCATTGACTACTACTCTTAAGATGGGTGTCTCTAAAGTTTCCCTGAACGTTGCAGGCATTGTTTGGGTAATCTAGAAAGGAATAAGAAGAAATTCGTATTACCCACAGTTTCTTTCGGTCGTGCAATCGCCAATCACCTTTCGCCCCTTCAACCTTTTTTGAATTAGGTGTATTGTTGTATGCGTTTAGGACTGACATTCAGAGATGCCTGAAAAGCTAGCTTTCTTACGAAGTACTCGAATAATCATTTTTTTATAGTAGAAGACCTTTCCTTGAAACCTTGTCAGTTGTGAAAGAGAAGCCTACAAGTTTGTTGCGCAGAGGATCACGGATCAGTTTAGAAATAGCCTTCGTAGCAAGCGTTTCGTTTAGGGAAAATGTTGTTTTTGGATAGCTGTGTTACCGATATGGCCGCGTGAAATCTAAGCCGACAAAACATTGCAAAGTGTGCCTATCGCTGTGTTGTAGTAAAAAGGCATAGGTTACCCATACACCCCTCCGCTGCTAACTTGTAGACTTTTCATTTCAAGGGTGACAAAGTAGCCTGCGTCGAACACAAAAACCCTGGTCAAGTTAGACAAATCTAAGCTAACCATGGTTTTGTGTTCGGCTGTACGCAGGCTAATGACATTGTTTCTCGGAAAGGGTGTGTTTTATAGATAAACAGCTTATAAATTGTGTTTATATTTTCAGAATATCTTTTTAACTGGCGGTAACACCATTTTCCCCAACTTTACCCAACGTCTAGAAAAAGAACTTCTTGCGATAAGACCTTTTAAATCAACATTCAAAATCTACCAAGCTAAGAAACCAAGTCTCGATGCATGGCTTGGTGCGCGCAAATGGGCAAGCAATGCCTCAAACTTAACACTGGGTAGTCTCACGAAACAGAACTATGAAGAAATGGGAGCTGACTATTTAAAAGAACATTTATTGTCAAATCGATTCGTTCGTACACCAATGAGCAATTAGCAGAAGTAAAGATACATATTTTACCCTGTAATCTACACTATAGTAAGGCGTTTTTGTATTGCCAGTCTAACTGTTCGGTGCTAGTATTGTTATCCTGGACTACTCTACTCAAATAAAACCCGACTATGTTCATGGATCCTTATAAATAAGGCGTTATTAAGAACAATACACTTATGTAGTTTTGATGACATCACCAATGATCATCTATTTACATGTATAACAAAGTGGTTTTAGACCTGTTAAAACACGATCTGCGAGTTTATTAAACGGCTTAAAAACGCCAACCTAAATTTTGTGTTTTTTTTAAAAAAAAAATCAAGGATTTATGAAAGTTTATTAGAAAAAATTCAGGTTGAAGTTTATGTGAGTTAGGATGAATCTTTATCAGGATTTAAGGAGGCTCGGGTCAGTATTTTTAGCGCTCACCCAGCGACGTTTGAAAGGCCGTAGTTCCCGCGTCAGAAAGTATTTTGACAAGATTTTTTAACACATGTCTACATATAGAATAAAGTTTTTAAAAAAGATATTTTTAATAAAATCGATAATATTTTAGCCGACAAATGATAACGCCGCCGAATTTCTATGTAGCCTATTTTTGGGAAAAATCGACCTAAACTTTTAAAACCACATAGCCTACTTTAAAGCTGTTACCTAGGTCAACAATCTGGCAAAGTTTAAAAAAAATTCATCTCACCGATTTTGAATAAAAACGGGACAATTTGTTTCCTAGCAAAAATTCATTGTTTTATAATATTTACCGATAACAACAGACTTTGAACAGATAAATCAAAATCTTTCCAGCCAGGAATTAACAGGACAATTGTCTATATTGTCTGTGAATTTCAACTAATTTAGTCCACGGGATTTCCTTTGGGAAAGGATACAAATCGGCAAAGGTTTGTCAGTTTTTGTGCAAAACTTCTAATTTTTACTTCTGAGCACGCTAACGAAAAAATCTGAGATAACTTTTTTTTATTTTTTAGCTAACAAAAGTTCACCATATTTTCAGGTGCGCCTCTAAATTTTATAGTGATTGAAATATTTTGAGGCGGTCAAATAAAATTCTGAACGTGGATATATTTGCCTTCGCTTTGCAGCGGCCGGTTTGTTTTTATTTTCGAGTTATACATGATTTGCATGCTTTTGCTTTTTTATACCCACGTTCAGAATTTTATTTGACCGCCTCAAAATATTTCAATCACTATAACATTTAGAGGCGCACTTGAAAATATGGTGAACTTTTGATAGCTAAAAAATAAAAAAAAGTTATCTCAGATTTTTTCGTTAGCGTGCTCAGAAGTAAAAATTAGAAGTTTTGCACAAAAACTGACAAACTTTTGCCGATTTATATCCTTTCCCAAAAAACATCGCGTGGACTAAATTTGTTGAAATTCACAGACAATATAGACAAATGTTCTGTTAATACCTGACTGGAAGGATTTTGATTTATCTCTTCAAAGTCCGTTGTTATCGGTAAATATTATAAAACAATGATTTTTTGCACTGAAAAAAATTGTCCCGTTTTTATTCAAAATCGGTGAGATGAATTTTTTTTAAACTTTGCCAGATTGTTGACCTAGGTAACAGCTTTAAAGTAGGCTATGTGGTTTCAAAAGTTTAGGTCGATTTTTCCCAAAAATAGGCTACATAGAAATTCGGCGGCGTTATCATTTGTCGGCTAAAATATTATCGATTTTATTAAAACTAACTTTTTTAAAAACTTTATTCTATATGTAGACAAGTGTTAAAAAATCTTGTCAAAATACCCTCTGACGCGGGAACTACGGCCTTTCAAACGTCGCTGGCTGAGCGCGAAAATTACTGACCCGAGCCTCCTTAAGAGAGCATGTCCATTAAAATCGAACAAGTCGCGGCCATGGATAAAAAATGGATTTTGCTCAAATTTTGCCCAAATGTACTTCATTATATTACGAAATGAACTGCATTGTTTTTTAAGAAAAATAGATTTTTATTTTTGAGAAAATGCGTTTTTAAAATGTCCTCCCGAATTCGCCATTTTAGCATCCAAATTTTGAGTTGAATTTAACGACCGAGCTCAGTACGAAAATCGATTCTAGTGAACTTAAAACTGCTAAAACCCTGCTCCATGCTATCTAAACATCCGGTTACGTGACTTAGAAGAAATTTGAGTTACTTTTTGTGACAGAAATAATCTTACTTTTAGGACACGTGATTCTACTTGATTGACGATATCCTCTAAACAAAATCGATTTCCACCATGCGATAAAGTTCCAAATCTAACAAGCTTCAGTTGATTAGTTCTTTAAACAATAAGCTTTCATATGATGTAAACATTTCGCTTGGCAAATAAATATGTGTTGCGCTACAGCTCATTGAAATCTTCAATTTTTGACCTTTTGAGGTCATACGCGATAATTTCCCACACGTGCATAATCGAAGAATATTATCTCTTATTATTACTGATTTGCCTTCCAATTACAAGAAATACACTTAAATATCATTTCTTACCTTGTTAAAGCTGATATCTGCTGTAGTAATCTCGGTATTCGTTATAATGGTATCCGTAAGACTTCATAGTTAGTCATCAGTAATAACGGCTATTTACACACTGATTATTATCAAATATGTCAATTGTCCAGCGCTTACTAAACGGAGTTCAAATCCCTTTCACATGCAGCCAAGCTATATTTTCTTTTTGAACTGAAGTCCTGCCACATTATTATATATCATTTGATTTTGAAGTTTGGTTTGTGGTACAGCTGAAATCGAATTGTGAGTACGTAAACAAATGGCCTGGAATGATGCTAATTATAAACTACGACTTACTAGGGGAGGGACGGTACGTTTCAAATAATGGTTTTTCTCTGACATCCCAACAATTTGGTGTTTAAGACTTCTGATGAATTGTTAGATAAATCATCTCTAGTAATGTTTGCCAATGATTAGTTGCTTTATGATCTTTGTCATAATCATGATCTGCAAAATAATGCCTAAGTTTCTAAAGTTACACAGGGAGCCCAATTTCCTGGGATTCGCGACTATGTAAAAGAACGCCGGAATTTGAATATGTATTTTTCTCTGTGTTTTCTCTGCGCAGTCATAATAAAGTCCACTATTGGATTTTACTCTAGGAATAAGACCATAAGTATTCTATCGAGTTGGATATCTTAATTAATTAATCCCTTATGCAGCAAGGAATTGTATTTTTGTATCGTCATTACGAAAGATAAACACAGCTGTTTAATCTATTAGCACTAGTTTAACGCAGTTGCTGTAAAGAAATGGAAGCGTGTTCTTCGTTTAAGTCTCTCGTTGGTAGTTCTTGTGGTGCTGATGCCAAAGATCGAAAGCGCCATACAACCTCAAGTCAGTTGGTCATCTATCTCTGTATTACTGGCAGTCAAAATCAAATCAATAAACTCTGCATATAGTATATGACCAACAGTATATGCATTCCTACACAAATCTTGCCGCCCCGGGGGGGGGGGGGGGGGGGGTACTCCCTTTGTCCAAGTGGTAGGGGTGATCGGCGGAGATTTTGAAAATGACCCCTAAAAGGTACGCTCAGATACACATAAAGCAGAGTAAAAACGACCCTTACAACTGATTTTTGAGCCAAATCTCTAAATGGACCCTAAAAGGTACGCACTGGAAATATTTTAACCCTAAAAGGTACGTCGATCTCCCCTACCACTTGGATTAAGGGAGAACCCCCCCCCCCCCCCCCCCCGGGCTTGCCGCACTTGGATCGTCTCATATATGGTCTACAACACTGAAGTCAATGACTATACATTTAAGATGTCCAATATATAAGTCGGATATTTGAATGAACTTGCCTTTATTTTCATAATGAGGCTGACATCTACCGAGTGTACGGAGCTATTGTTTCCCATATTGTGACAAACGTGGAAAAAATAATGCATTTTTTAATTTGCAAAAAGTGTCTATGTCATACCTACATCATCTCAAGGTAAGTGATAGTCATTTTACAAACATGACAACATGTTACTTGATTGGCTAGTTTAGTTTCTATTTTGCGCTGATAACACTTTTGTTGCACTGGATAGTTTTTATTCCAGGCATATGCAACCAGATATTTAATAAGTTTTGATTTATAAAGGATTTTTTCCATCTTTGTTTCCTATAGGGGAAACTTGTCAACACAGTCTCGTGGATGGGGAAACAAATTATCGTAAATGCTGGCTGGGAATTTAGATGTAAAATACATGACTGGATGTTGAGCAGCGGATACTTTTTTCCCAGGGGTGTTAATTATTAACTATAATTAACGTGGGATCACTTGTTATGTGTTGTACACAACATTTATTCCATTTTGTTAAAAGTTGGTCGTTGGGTACTCTCCTAGTATTCCTGTTCAGATTAGCACGGCTAACATCCCCCAAGAATTGGGTTCCCTGTGTAATTTTAGAAACTTAGGCAAATCATATTATTTTGCAGATCATGACTATGACAAAGATCATAAAGCAACTAATCATTGGTATACATCACTAGAGATGATTTATCTA
Organism: Metridium senile; assembly: GCA_949775045.1. Classification (NCBI taxonomy): domain Eukaryota; kingdom Metazoa; phylum Cnidaria; class Anthozoa; order Actiniaria; family Metridiidae; genus Metridium; species Metridium senile. The sequence continues at coordinate 7,836,882 of OX459097.1, read as the reverse complement.
ACAGTTTGTCAGAAGTCTTAAACACCAAATTGTTGGGATGTCAGAGAAAAACCATTATTTGAAACGTACCGCCCCTCCCCTAGTAAGTCGTAGTTTATAATTAGCATCATTCCAGGCCATTTGTTTACGTTTTCAGCTGTACCACAAACCAAACTTCGAAATCATAATGATATATAATAATGTGGCAGGACTTCAGTTCAAAAAGAAAATATAGCTTGGCTGCATGTGAAAGGGATTTGAACTCCGTTTAGTAAGCGCTGGACAATTGACATATTTGATAATAATCAGTGTGTAAATAGCCGTTATTACTGATGACTATAAACTATGAAGTCTTACGGATACCATTATAACGAATACCGAGATTACTACAGCAGATATCAGCTTTAACAAGGTAAGAAATGATATTTAAGTGTATTTCTTGTAATTGGAAGGCAAATCAGTAATAATAAGAGATAATATTCTTCGATTATGCACGTGTGGGAAATTATCGCGTATGACCTCAAAAGGTCAAAAATTGAAGATTTCAATGAGCTGTAGCGCAACACATATTTATTTGCCAAGCAAAATTTTTACATCATATGAAAGCTTATTGTTTAAAGAACTAATCAACTGAAGCTTGTTAGATTTGGAACTTTATCGCATGGTGGAAATCGATTTTGTTTAGAGGATATCGTCAATCAAGTAGAATCACGTGTCCTAAAAGTAAGATTATTTCTGTCACAAAAAGTAACTCAAATTTCTTCTAAGTCACGTAACCGGATGTTTAGATAGCATGGAGCAGGGTTTTAGCAGTTTTAAGTTCACTAGAATCGATTTTCGTACTGAACTCGGTCGTTAAATTCAACTCAAAATTTGGATGCTAAAATGGCGAATTCGGGAGGACATTTTAAAAACGCATTTTCTCAAAAATAAAAATCTATTTTTCTTAAAAAACAATGCAGTTCATTTCGTAATATAATGAAGTACATTTGGGCAAAATTTGAGCAAAATCCATTTTTTATCCATGGCCGCGAAAGATCGAATTTGTTCGATAATTACTGACATGCTCTCTTAAAACACTCGTCATGGTTACGATTTCTTTTGTCAATTTCTCATGAATTATTAATTAGTTTTTCAATTTGTAATAGACTGCTGTGTTTACCCGACGGGACAAAACACTGCATATTTTTAATTAAACATTTTCCAAATGCTAAAACCATAATTAATACTAACTATTCTAACACTCAGGGTCTTAAAAATAACTGAGTAGAAAGTGCTGCGTTTGTTATAAAACCTGCAAATGGTTAGACTTTCACGTCTTCTTTGATATGACCGTTAAATCGTAGGTCTTGCCTCCCAGCCCTTGACTAATCTACACATGGGGGACATTAAGAACCTGTTGAACTATTCTAAAAGAGTAGGGGATTGTTTCCAGGTTGAACAGCCTATTTCAAATTGGATGCATAACATAGTAACATATACTTATGATATATCATGATGAGCTTTAGAGATAGCGATCTGCGATAGCATTTGCTCCACATTCTACAATAGCTGTGTAGAGTTCATCCACAGACCAGTCTCCGCAATGTTGATTCAAGATCTCAAGAACAGGGTTGTCCTTTCTGTCATCTAAAAAATCAATTTCATCTGCGGATAAGTTGACGTTCTCTTTGGCAAATATCTTCCATTCCATTTTACGTACTGAAAAGAAGTAAAATTGACGTTTAGTAAGATTACCAATTTTACTTTGTTAAAGAGACGCAACATCTGTACGATACAAAATAAAAATGCTTTTTCTCACCTGTTAATGCTTTGGATAAGGTGTCTTTTGTCTTTAAATCCATATCTTTTACCAAGAGATCATGTTCAAATTGAAGTGGGCCTAAGAAATAGATCAAATCAATGTGTGTTTTTTTAGATCGATATCAACGTTAACGTATCTCAGTATTCGTCGGTTTTACGACTATGATTCTCTCTAAACAGAACAAGAGTTTTGGTCCCAATTTTCCTAAATGCTGCAAATTAACCCTCAATAAACCAGAACTCCTGCCAGCACTGTCCAGAATGGAGAGGTTTCAAAATAATATATACCCGGTCAAAAGTTAACCAACCCGTCATTCCACTTGGTAGCTCATCCCTTAACGCTTGTACAACATCGATTTGTCCTGTTGGAATCGCCGTTTCCTTACAAAATGTCCTGCACATACGTCTTATATCATCCGGGGGATCGTTTACGCTGTTCTTGTCTAGGTTGTACTTATTTGCAAACTCCTTTGCTTTTTCAGTCGCTTCCTCCTTTGACATTAAAGTCTGCATTTGGTTGGTAAGTCGAATAATGTCCGTACATGGATTGTCTAAAAAAAAGTGCAACGCTATATAAATATCCATGTTTAAATAATTATAAATAAATTTCCGACCAACAACCCCGTCCTTTATATATTGGAATTGAAGGCGGCATTAGGTTGAGAAGTGGCACGATGTCCGTACATGGATTGTCTAAAAAAAGAGTGCAAAGGTATATAAATATCTATGTTTAAACAATTATTACTTCGATATCTCTACTTAATATAACAGGTTGCATTATCTTGTGCAATATACGAAATAAAAGAGATGTGATGATCTGGTGGTTAGTAGATCGGGCCGGGTCCGTTAGGTGTGAGTTCGATTCCCGAAAGAGCGATTATGTGTTGTCCTTAGGGAAGATATTTTATTAGCTCGATCTCTATAAAGTATAGGTATAGGTCCGGAGGTCCCGCCTGCTTCCATACTCGGATCCGCAAACGGCAGGGATGTTCGTCGTACCTTCTAGGGGTTGAAATGTTGAAGGTAAATAAATTTACCACCAGAGACAAAACTAGTACCTTTTAGGGTGTGTGTTCGAAATTAAATTTGATACCCGAGATGAGATTTTGGCAACCAGAATGACAAATAAATGGTACCTTAGACAAGACACTGCTTTAAGGGGTCATTTGCAAAATTTAAACCATGCACCTTCACCGCCCTCTTTAAATATGGAAGTCCCCCCCCAGGGGTATATATACACCAAATCTGGGATATAAACATTATCATGATTTATTATTGATTACTGATGCAGTTTCAATCAAAACTGACCTTCATCTTGTATCAAAGACGAACAGACAGCCTCTGGATTGTTTGTTACATCTTTCTTCATCTCTTGATACTATAACGTAATATAAACCTCATCACTACATATATAGATAGGACGCTAACAATTCTAGTATTTTACAGTACAAAACCGGAACCACTTCCTCTAAAGACCGCGACACACAATGCGGCAATTCGCCGCTACAAGACGCAGGGAAAAATCGCTTGATTGAATTCTACAATTCTACGTGTGACTAATGCTTCGGCTGCAAAAAATGTTTTTTATATACAAAAAAAGTTTTATAACATTAATACCATCTCTACTTATTGTCACTGCCCAATAAGTTGTAGGGTGCTTTCATTTATTTGTGTATGGGGGGGGGGGGGGGATCTGCAATATTGAGTGGGGGTTCTTTTCGGAAGCTTTATAGAGGGTTGTTATTAATTGTATGCAGCTTTAGTAATAAACTGGGAAAATATAGGGGTGTTATGATATTTTTGCAAACCAGGAAGGTTTACACTAATAAATGAAAGCCCCCTTACCTGACACTTTGATCTTGGAAACCAGTGTGAGTAGGAAGTATCTGGTATAACATTTGGTTTGGTCGGGTTCTTTTGACACCGAGGTTTGGAAGTCTTCAATAGCTCTTTTTCTGATACAAGGTGGACACATGAGTCTCGGTAACAGTCGTTTTTGTTGTGCTTTTTGCAAGACGTGAAACTAACGCAAATAGGACAACTTATACAGAAGTCAAACTCAGCCAAACTTTTCATCCAAGGAAAAGATGTCACCATTTCGTTAAGGGTTTTACGTAGGAATTCTAATATGGACTTGCACTGTTGAATATAAACCTCATCACGTTGACCCCGGTTCACGTCGTCGACTAAGGCTACTGCAATTGTTGCTGTGTCGGCCATGAAGACCAAGTTTAGTTCATCAAGTTGGATGTATAATCTACACAAAAGAGAACAAAAATTGTATGCAGATTTAGCGAAAACACTAAAACTAAGAATAGAAAAATAATAACTGATAGTTAGCATATAATCTATTTATTCAGTATGACTCAAACAAAAAACATTAAATAAAACTTTACATTGCTCCGTAGAAATAAATAGAATATATTACACATTAGCAAGTTGATTTTATTTCAGTTTGTTAGGGCATTAATGGCCCCAGAGGGGAAACTCTCTCCTTCCTCTTCCACAGGGAGAGCCGTTTCGCAAATAGGGCATTTAATTAGACAGCACTATTATACAGAGACTGAGGCCCCGTCAAAACTATGCCCGAGAAATTTGAAAATGTAATTTTAATTTTTTGTTAAAGTCTTCCGTGTACCCTAATCCATATAATCGGCACGTATATCCAAATAAATTGCTCAACGATAATGGAACTTTTGACAAGTCTTTCCAAAGGGATTTAATTTAAAAACGCGGGTGAAATGTAGATAGAGATCGTTTTTCAGTTTTCATGGTGATCGAGAAATTCGTTTTTTCAAATTTACCAGGCATTGTGTGGCTGGGGCCACTTTTGGGAAAATTTATATACCTTGCAAAATTTCGTGAAAGATGCGGTGGAGTAGAACTCTTCCATTTCAAGTTGCACATCTCGTTAACTGAAACTAAAAGCCTTGGAAACAGACCCGAAGGTAGATGCGAACTCTTAAAACGAACCACCAGTGGGCACGAACTTTTCATAAATCCATGCGACTCATCGATTGTACTGTTTGACAGCAATGCAGGAACAAGAAATGATCCATCCGGTTGTTTGCAAATGAGAGAGAACTTTTCCATGATGGTAATTAACGATTCAACTGATGTGCCATCCTTCAGAAAGTCCTTCAAGAGATGCTCGAGAAACTTGACGTCGATAATTCCTTGATCCTCGAGTTTTCGCCATTCATTTACATGACCTTCATGACATTCGAACGTTTGAACAGTTATCACTTTGGCGAACATGTCAAGCAGCCACTGTGTGTCGATGATTATCATACCAGTTTCTGGAAAATGTATTATCACTTTAAGGTCATGTAAATAGTTCAGTAATGTCTCAAGTTCATCTGATGAGACATCCACTTCACATTGTAAGGCAATACTTTCGGCCTCTTTGAATGAAACGTGCTTTTTCTTCTCATCTCGGACGAGATGCTTAAGTTTCTTTTCAAAAAGCAACCATCGAACTGGGATATCCTCATTCATTTGTGGAAGACTCCTGGCAGTTTTGCATATTTGTGCTTTAAGTTCTTTTATGTCAGCATCTTCGAGACTTGAGCTTCCTGAAACTGTGTTGTCAACAGTGTATAATTTATGAACGACGTGACGCCCTGGTGCAAAGTCCTTTTCTGTAAGAGTTGAGAGAATCTTTCTTCCAGTGTGTTCGACATCTGCTTCGAAAGGTTTATCTTTATGTGTTGACACCACAAAGACAGGGGAACCTCCTTCCTGCGTTGAATTAGCATCAATCAAGGACAACCAGAATTTCAAGTGGTCCATATTTGTCATGGGATCGTGATCAATCTTTCTTTCTACTGCTCCAGTCTTTACAATGGATGTTGCCTGAGCATGTAAGTCGTTTTCTAAACTGTGAACAAGAAGATATATGCCTTTTGGAGGAAGAAACACTGGATGAGTTACACTATAGACCGGCTGTCCTGCAAAATCCATTGTGTGGAAAAATAAGTGATTTTCCATTTGGTTTTCAGCATCGGGGTGTTCTAAAATATGTGCTGTGTGCATCGCAACTTCATCAGGTAGTTCGTGTTGGTAGACGTTTGAGTCGTGGGTCTCAACATTGTCCATTATTTGTGTTGCATTATCATCTATAGCTACCATTTCAGGGTCTTCTTGCAGCTGTAATGGGCGTGGTTCTACTGATCGAGCACTTGTGTTATTTTCTGCGCTATCTACTTCAGTAGCATATTCTCGTTGATTATTCTGTAAACTGTTACTGTCATAGTCGTATAAATCACAGCCAGTATCATCTTGATCGTCTGTGTTCGTTGGTACAAGTTTCATCAACTTCAAATGCTTCGCCAATTCCATAGCTACACATTGATTGTACAGCAAGCTTTCGTCATTGTGGTTTTTCTCCCAGTCACCATCTTCTACCTTTGATAAAGAACGCTGAAGTTTTGCTCCAACGGTACTGTCCTCTGATAAATTGAATTTCTCCCCTAAACAAACAAAAACAATATGTTAAATAGCACCCTTCGACAGCCATTATCAGTGTTTTTGGTTCATTCATTCCCCGGTTTATGTTAATGATCGTCTTGTCGGGAGACGTTGTCATCGATTCAACGTCCTTGTCCATTATTATTTTACCCTGGTTCCAGAGGGGCTTATTTTCTTTTAATTATAGGGAGTAATACGAGTCGCAGAGCGATGCTACCAAACAAACAAAATACATACATAATAATAATAATAATAATAATGATCTTTATTGGGTAAAACAGATAAAGTTTACACACTTTTTTCCAATCTGGCCCGTAATAGTCCTCGAAACTATACTTTTAATCGTAAAAAATTCTATAACCTCTGGCATCCAGGATATTCTTATCTTATTGATATATTCAATGGGGCAGCCCTGAATGTCTCCTGGAAGGACCATCAAACCAACAAAGACCTATAAGGATCTATACCTCCAATACCTATAACCATCAGGGAGAGAAGACTGCAGTTTGCAGGCCACTGCTGGCGCAGCAAAGAAGAATTGGCCAGCGATCTCTTACTATGGCAGCCCAAACACGGCACCACCTCTGTTGATCGTCCAGCACGTACCTACATCGATCAATTACGGGACGACTCGGGCTGCCTACCAGAAGAACTGCCCGCGGCAATGCAGGATAGAAGCGGACGGAGGGACAGGGTTTTGGGAGTCCGAGCTACCTCGGCTAGAAGATGATGATGATGATTATTGATATATTTTAGGTGTATTCTATGCAGTAAAATATATATGAAGTGTTCACATCTATGGATGTCACTAATGCAATACCAGACTTACCATTTAGAGATCTTAGCAAGCTTGTTTTTCCAGAGCGTGATTGACCTACCAAAACAACTGGCAAGCGATGATTCTTGACTTTTCCACTTTTTAAAGCATATCTGTAGGCACTTTGTGCTTGTGGACCACGTGCAAGAATTTCAGGCGGGACTGTATCGGGCTCATCGTCTGTTATAGAAATATATAGTGGTATTTTTAAATTAATATACTTGGTCTTATTATATGTATTATATATATTTAACATTGAAGGCATTTTAAATATGTGGCTCAGTCGTGAATTAAATCCTATTGCCATTTATTATCGAAACACCAATTCTACTTCATCATTGGTCATTGGTCGTTTGGAGTCACGTGAGAGAGCGCGCTAACCTCACGTAACTTCTTCATGACCAATGACCAATGTTTAGAATTACGCAAAATAAACTTACTTTCATCAGAGATGGTTATTTCCCTGCAAACAACATAAATTACTATTAGAACCATACATTATGTACATAAATCTTTAGGAATCACCTAAAGACGTGTGCTCTTATAGGTTAGAAAAATAGGCCGTTACTTTTCATACGGCCCAGAAACTGAATGGAATGCAAATTACTTTTTAAAGTAAATCACTGATCAACTTTCTTTTGTTGGTTGTCATTCCTAAAGTAGAAAGCAAGGGCTTGTCACAACATCTATTTTACACTATCGAATCATTTTAAGGAGTGCGTAAAAACTTAACATAGCTTATTTTGAAACGCGTCCTATGTGTATCCTATTACTTTCCCATTTATTTGAAGACACATTGCTCTTTCACTCTCTTCCAGTACATTTAAATATTTTATTCCAAAAGTCTCAAATAATGTTTTCCACAAATTCCTTATTCATTTTTGATTGTTTGTTTTTTGATTGCCAGTCCGATCCCAGTTCTTGTAATCCCATTCCTCCACCCCTAAAACACAGTTCTTTCAGGACCTGGTATAGATAGAGCGCTCAACAATTCCAATCAAATGTGTGTACCTTGCTAAGTCTCTTGCGCAGCTCAACAACCGTGGTACTTTATCAATTATTTCATCAGGGGTCATTTTGCTGCAACCTTCAATATCCAAATGAATATCCTAAGTTATAAAAGAGTAAACATTTTGTTATGATGATTCAAATCTATAAATCTATAAACTTTTCGGCTCTTGCCGAGCTAGAGACCCCTTGATATACGTTGTTAACAAACTTTTTACTAGAGTAGCTAACATTAGCACATTATGTTTGTTGACATTTCTGTTTCTTTATTCGAAACTTTTTAATCCGTGACGTAAAAAGCCAGTGGCGCAGGGGGCCGTGGGTAGTCTATATGCCTACTTCCCAGAACGCAAGGACTTCATTGCCACCAGCCCATGTGTCATTGTGCTATTTAGGATCACATTTTCTGCGCTACTATAGCTTGTATAGGTTTATAGTATGAAAAGGGATTTTAGAAAATGTCTTTCCGAGAAACGTAACTTTCTCACGCACGAGGCAATAAGTCATCTGTCAACTTTGCAGAGATCATGGATGTCCTTTATGTCTACTTTACCAGGACAACGTAGGGATTTCATGCCTACTCGCACACTGGTTCAGTATATGTTAGTTTATTAATAATATATAGTGTGAAAAGATCTCATGACGTCACCGTCAGAAATTATCTCCCTTGATTTCAAAAAGGTCTACATACCAAGTCATTTCCAGAGTCGTGTGTTTCCATTGATAACCGAGCTGTGATAGTTACTTCTTCAGATGAGTAAAATACACGTGTATCCCGATAAGACGTTCGATTATATCGGGCATCAAAGTCTGGTGGGCAATTTTCACTCGGTAGATCAACTTCTCCCTGTTCGGTGATGCGCAAGTTCATCTTGACATATTCATAAAGAAGGTTCGCTTCTTTGTAAATGACATCTTCTTCTGAAAACGACTCTGAATCTGTAGGTAAAGAATTTAAAAGCGATATATATATAGAAGGTGAACAGATATCTAAAATATGGAAGAATCAACCTGAGGCTTTTGCGGAAAAGGTGAGCCTTGAGACAGAGTTAATTAACTCTGCTTAAGAGAATATGTTCCATTCAAAATAAATCGAAAAATGGCCCTTAAGATATATTTAAAAAAAATTGTGTGCTTTACATGAGAGACACATCTCACAGAGTACTGTTAAAGATCTAGCTTCTTTTTTTAGTAGAATCAGTACCCCATCTGGCACCGTAGCTGGGTGATGTCTGGGTGATGTTGCATGTCTATATCAACAGTTAAACTTACTTGATTCAGTTATCAAGCGAATATCAACTTTTGCAGAAGGCTCGAAGATATCAACCAGAGCTACTCTATTGTTCGACTGACAGATGTAAAAATATGGAGACGAACCGGACTTCTTGATTACATTGTGGATTTCATGAGAACATTTGGCATTTTTGTAAACAGTTTCTGATTCGCTTGAATGTTCATTGTCTACAACCATAAAAACCTAATAACAAAGAATGAACAAATAGCTGTTAATGTTTTTTTGATATATCAAAAACGAGTGGAAGGGTGAGAGCATCAAATTGTGCTTACGTTAAGCCGTAATTCTCTACATGATGGTGTGCAGAAAGTGATATCATATCGTATATAAGGCACATATGCCTGAGGTTTGGAAGAAACCAAGTTGTCAAGTGCTTTGGAAGAGCTTTGGTTGATGCCACTGAAAAATGTAAACCGCCATTTAGTTTCTTCAGGAGCAAAAAGTCTGCTAGGCATCAAATGACTCTCTAACTCAGACAAGCTGTATTCCCTTTCTGAAAAATATCAACAACTAAGTTGAGTTAATCTGTTAGTTGATTGGTAGGTTGTTTGGTGGGTGTTAGTTAATTTATACGTAGCATGGCTAGTGTATCTGTCATGTTGTTCAGTTAATTGGTGGGCTAGTTGGCTGGTTTATGTGTTGGTCGACTACAGGTTGGTACGTTATGTAGTAAGCCAGTTGATTGATTGGTAAACTAATGGGTTGGTTCGTAGGTGAGTTGATTGTTTGGTAATCTTATTGGTTAGTCGATTGAGTGGTAAATTGGTTGGTTGACAGGTTGTTTATTGGGTTGGTGGGCTAGTGTATTTATTGGCAGGCTGCATGGTTGGTTGGTGGGTGGGTTGGTCTAGGGGGTCGATTGGTTGGCTAGTTGGTTGGTTGGTAGGGCTAGTGGGCTGGTTGATAGGTTGTTTGTTGAGTGAGTGGATGGATGGATGGGTTGATAGATATAGGCTGGTTATTTGTTATATGAGCTAGTTAGTTGATTGACAGACTGGTTGGTTTACGTGTTGTTTTGTGGGTGGACTAGTTGATTGATCGGTAAATATGTTCTATCAAGGTTTGGCCTGAAATTAAAACTAATAGCCCTGGGGGGTTACTCCCATATATTTGCCATACGGGTGTGTGCCGCCCTATAGGGTATGGTTTTTCGGCTTTTAGGTCTGGGATAGGGTATCCTTTTTTGACATTTGGTCTGGGATAGGGTAAGGATTTTGTCTGGCATAGGGTTAAGTTTTTGGCTGGTAAAGGGTTTCGCTGGCGTTTTATAGGCTACGCATTCAACCGAAACTAAAGTCATTTGAATTCTATTGAAAATCTGTCCTTTTTAAGCCCTGGATGGGGTGTATAATTCTTAGGTTTAGTCTACGATAGGGTATGGAAAATCGAAATTTTAGGTCTGGGATAGGGTTAGGGTTTTGAGGTCCCGGCGGCACACCCCAACTCCCCCCCCCCCCCCCCCATTCTCAACAACCATTCTCAGGAGAGTGAATTGAACAAACGAAATGGCAGTCATGCTGGTGCTCTTGACAAAAGAAAACCATCACCGTGACTGGTGGTCCGTTTGTTTAATTCACTTTCCTGGGAATGGTTGCAATCCATCTCTACCTTCATGCAGATAATTTATGTAAATTGTTCCAAAGTGACACCAGATATTGCTGCTTCGATTTTTTTCTTTGTTTTGCTGCAAAATTTTCGATAGTTCTTGTAAAAGTGTGTTGTAGTTGTCACGACCACTGTAGTCCTAGCAATGGAAACATGTTTGCTCATTTCCTTTTTGTTGATTTAAGTTAAAACTCGGATTGTTTGGGTGGAAAAGGAAAAGCTTCCATAATTTACTTAAAAACAATTGTATAATACCATACGATTATACCACCGATTTCATTGCTACGCGCCGTCAGAGAAAAAGCTCGTTAAGTGAGGATGGCAATACTCTTCCGTCAATCAAACAATCGGAAATTGAAATGTAAACAATGGTCGAAGTGAACATAAAACAGGTACGTAGAAATTATTATTTATTATTGAATTTATTTAGTTTGAACGGTCAGATACCTAAAATATATCATTAGGCCTGGAAACAAATGTTTTTTCATTGAACTATCGTTCACGACTTGTATATGTAAAATATCTAGACAAATTGTGTTTGATTGACGAAAGAGAATCGACAACTCATTTCACAAGCTCTGTCGGGTGTAAAAATGATGAACAGATTTCTAATTACCTTAATTGGTGACTTCAACACAAGCTTTGATTGAAACCCTTTGTAGTCACATGGCTGAAGCTCGTATGTACCTTCTTTACCGTCAACACAAGGAAACCAGGATTGGGACAAGCCTTCGTTCTTGCTCTGACAAATGCTCTGAAATTATTAGCTTTTTTTATTTATTTATTTACCAGTTGGTTCATTCGCTCACTATGGCTCACCGCTCTAAATAGAAATAGCCCCTAGATAAGAATTCCGCCGGCCACTGACAAGAAGGCAAACCAGTTGGCTATCTTAGAATCATGGTCGAGAGACTGAAATTGGTCTAATCGGAATCGGGACAAATATAGTCTTAGTTTAATAGTGGCCAGAGCGGGACTCGAACCCGGCACCACCGGACTGCGAGACCAAACCTTTGACCACTCGACCATGCTGCCTTCTAAATTTGATCAACATTTTGTTTATAAATAATTCTGAATGATAGACCAATCAACTATCAGCTTTCCGAGTGAGCTATTTTTTGTACGTAGCTGTTTTGCTTCTCACTCTATCTCAGCCAATCAGAAACTGAATTTCACATATCCCTCGCAATGATTGCCTGAGCGCGTAAATCTTAAGGTAGTTTGGGACCCAGCCGTTGTACGTAAAATCCACATAATCTCGTTTTTTAGCTTTAATTGTTTTCCGATTTGAAAATCATGGCAACGTTATGCATTCACAAGACAAGCACATCAACTCTGCAAAAAAACTCCTAAATCTAGATCCGCGTTCACGAGAAATCAAGATTTTTCGTTAAAGTCATGAATTTTTCGCGTTCAAATCCGCGTCGTTTTAGTGTCGGTTTTTGGGACTATACAGTATGTGTGTGCAAATTCGGACAGTGTGCAAATCTGGACACTTTGGCATTTAAGCGTTAAAAAAGAGATTGAATTTGTTTACAAATGAAAACAACATTATAGAATTAAGCATTTGTATGTTTTCTATTGTGTAAGAAGTTTTTGTGACAATCGAGTTATTTTCAGCGAGGAAAAAAAGCGATTTGTCATGGCATGTGAACATGCAAATTCGCAATAACTCAGTTTTTAACGTGCTTTAAATTACATGTTAAACTTAAAATTGTGATTATTCTGCAGATTCAAATGTTAACGCCAAAATATTTAATAGGTTTTCAATTGCAAACAAAATGTTATCTTGTGTGAAAAGAAGAGCTTTTAAGGACGGGGCCTACTAATTAAAAAGTAATGTATTCTTCAAATAACTATGTGAGTTGTTTTAACCCTTCAGAGGGTTCTACAAATCTGTCTAAAAAAGGTGGGGTCACCGGGCAGTTAAGAGAAATAATGAGTCTTAAATATGGCTGACGTCACGATTTTACCGGCATCGACAAATAATTTTGTTTTTCAAAGGATTTTCATTGAAACATCTCTTTGATAGCGGTAAACAATTAACAAGTAATTTTCTAATAGGAATATATATTTTGTAACGTATTTTCAAAAGTTAGTAGTGAAATATGATTTTTTTAGCATCGCGACTTGTATTTTACAAGGTTCAGAAAATTCGAATTTTTGTCTATTTTCCATTCAAAAATCAGTTGCTTTTTCGAAATTTTACATCAAAACCATTGTTTAACATGTTCTTAATAATTGCAGTTATAAAAAAATTGGGGTTACCGGGCGTTTTAAAAAGTTATCGAGTGGTAAACTTTGCCGCCGAAGATCATCATAAGACAATTTCTTTCCGGTCCCCTCCCTACTAAGTAAAGCAATTATAATTAGTCATCATAAGTGCATTGTGGGACTGTTTTTATAAAAACCGCTACCGTCGCGTCTACCATTGTTAGATGGTTTTTTATTTGTATTTTGTCATCTTTTGAGGTAAGATAGCGCGTTAAAATGGAAACTATGTAGATGCGCAGTAGCCTGCGCAGTGGCAATAGTAGGCCCCGTCCTTAAAAGTTTAAAATAAGTGTAGGAGATGGTTTTAGAAATACTACTAAAATCCAAGGTATGTGCAATTCCGGACGATAAAATAACCAAGATAAACAATCACCCGTAACTTTGAATTATAGGTTAAAATGTCGCTTACAAATATACAATTCAACTGCAGGTTGATTTTGCAAACAAAATTTATCTTTTGGATAGTTTAATCACCATGCACTATTCATTTAATGTAGAACCATGAGCGATAGGATACATGAAGTTCGTGAACGAAGACATTATTTGCTTTAAAACTAATATAGAACATATAAAAAGTATGAATAAATGAACTACTTACCTGTTGTTTGACCCCGGGGGTTTGACTCTATTCCTTCGAAGTCCTTCGAGTTGTATTTTAAATATGGCGGCTACAATACTGATTTAATTTTATACAGGCCTAGTCTCTCACGGACTATATAAGCTTATTACGTCATACATTCGCCCCTCGAAGCTATAACTACACTGGGTAGGAAGTCTTAACTCGGCTTTCGTGCTATGCTGTAAGAACTTTGCTATGCAATCTTCCATATAAGGCAATGTGCCATGCAATGTTCTAGGGTGGGGTAAATCTAAAAATTTGTTCTGAGTTAATGTACGTTCTAGGGTAGGGTAAGGCACAAGTTTTCAATGACCGCGGAATCATAATATTTGCAAAATTCACTTTATTGTAGCAAGAGCCACCGCCCAGAGCTATGCATCAAAATAGTTTATGGTTTTTACATTTATATTTTCTATATTATTTTACGACCAGACGACGCAAATATAAAATTTCGAGGAGCTGTTGTTACTTTGAGAACTGCACATTTAATAGTGTCTTTTTTTAACAATTTTATAAGATGAAAAATATGTTTTTCCAGATAACGTACTACAGAATGCAAATTCGTGTTACGAAATAATTCAATAGAGTAAGAAATTCTTGTTTCTAATTATAAGACCTATCAGAAAAGAATGATATCTGAGGCATTAGAGTAGTTTCACATAAGCAGCTTCTTGCTAATGAGCTCGTTGACAACAAATATAACGTATGCACGTGCATACTTTGTTACAATGTAAACACAATTAACGTCTTTTTTTCTAAAGTTGACGGTTTTTTATATTGTAACAAGCTATGAACGTGAATTCGTTATATTTCTTGTCAACGACCTCATTAGAATATAAGAAATACATTAGCATTCAAGAAGCGGTTTCATGTGAAACTTCTGTATTGTTCATAGAAAACACTAAACAAAGCCTGGATAAACAATCAGTGCCTCTAAGTCTCACTCTTATTTAGTTTGTACAAAATTTGCATTCTGTACGTTCGTAGCTAGATGATGACTATAGTTCATAACCAGAAAAACAGATATAATCATTGATCATGATTCACCTTCTCGTATTTCACTTTACAACACATTTTTGTGCACATTTTGTAACAGCAACAAAATAATTTTCCTATACTAGCATCACCCGAATGAATTTAAGCATTCTTTGAGAGCATTTTACCTATTCTTTTAGCATATTTGTTGTTAACAGAGCCGGGAACAGCAGCGGAAGTATCACACAAAAACTTTAGTCCTCCCCTGTAAAAATTACAACCCTCCCCCTCAAGAAAGTAGTTTGCTGTCAATTTATGACCATTCGGGGATAAGAGAGTCGTAATTTTTGTCTTACAAGCATGGTACGAAAGCCTAAACAATAGCCTTTTGTTATAAGAGCTGTGTGATTGGATGTATCATGGCAACCTTGATGGACTTCCTACCCAGTGTAGATATAGTTTCGACGGGCGAATGTATGACGTAATATGCTTAAAGTCCGTGAGAGACTAGGCCTGTATAAAATTAAATTTATAGAAGGCGCCATTTTTGAAATAAAACTCGAGGACGATGAAAGTCAAGCTACAGGTAAATAGTTCATTTACTTATAGCGGAGCTCCGCGCGGGCCGAAGGCCCGCGCAAGCGGAGCACCATACTTAAGAAAAAATGGTAACCCATCGAGTTGATTTTTCATGGACACCACATAGGATCGCGGGCGCGCACGTCCGTACAACGGCGTACGTCCGTGCCCATCGCGATGCTGATTGGCTGTTACATTTCGGCGGGAAAATGTCGAGCGCGTTCGCATAATAGCAGAGCCTGAAGGCAGGTTTTTCTTTTATTGACAAAAAAGTCAAACAAACAACAATAAAATACAACCTGCTAACACCACGGAGAAAGATGAACATTGAAGAAAACAAAGATAGTTTTGGCCGAATCGAAGAAGAAAATAAACTTGGACCGGATACGATAATGAAGAAATTTAACAGTAGAAAAGGAAAAGACTGAAAGGCCAAAGAAGCGTGTCTATAGATAAAACCTCATGGAAGAATAAAGTCTACCAAAGCAGAAAATAAACTTGGAGAGAAAAATGCCGAAGAAATTTAACTAAAGAAAAGGAAAAGACTGGAAGGCCAAGAACATGTGTGTGTAGATAAAACTTCGTAGAAGCATAAGGACTACAGCAATGTCGGTAAAAGAATTGAAAAAGAAGCGACTTTATTCGTTATGAAAACTGTCTTCAAAATGCTTCCTTCAAGTACATAAATGTATTCGTCAAAATATTATCGAAGTCATTGAAAAGAAGAAAACCTCAGGAAAATAATCACCGATAAAGTAAGTTCAATGGATTATTTATTTCAAGTTTTTCGAGAAAAAAAACTGTTTGATAACGAGCGTGAAAAAACACGGCCTAAAAACTTGAAATAATTAAGCTTCAAAAAGGAAGAATCTGTTCTCTGATTTATTATACAAAGAAAAAAGAAAACGTTTATCTCCATTTGATTTAATTTTTGAGATACAAACCGTGCATAACACGATGTTTACAAGTGTGTAAATTGTACTTTTTGTGGTATTTGGTCGATTCAAAAAGGGATTTATTTATGTGCTTTTCACAAACTCATAAACGGAAAACATTAAAGATGAATTAGAATGCAAACATAATTCAAAACTGTTGGAATAACTTCTGTTTATTTACCAATATTGACTATTTTATGCTTACTAAACGTACCTTTTTATTAGTTTCTATTTCAAATTTGTACTTTTTTTACAGAACAAAATGATGTTTTACACAAACTTTTTCATAATAAAATACCTTGTTTTAACATCCTTTTCTTTTCAAATCGATCCTGTGCTGGTTGGTAGAACTGATACTTGAGGTCTTTAATTCCACTTCAATAGAACTTTCAGGTCGTTTTTGTATTGTTTGAATTTTGAAGATTTGCCATGACTACTTTTTTTAATAGTAAATCTAATGCGATGAAAAGGTTTTTTTTATAAAGAAATGTTCTAGAATTCCCTTTTTTCCTTTAAATACATAGTTACCATCCTATTAAGTACTTGTTCATGTAACATTTTTGTCAATTTGAAGCTCAAAATCTTGATTTTTCTCAGCGTTTTGTCTATGGTCTATCATGCACGCTGTGCTGTGTCGTGCGTGACACAAGTCACGCTGTCACGAATTTTTCTACGATTTGACCTCAAAAAGTAAAATCTAAAAATTCATAACTTTTTCAAAAACGCGTGGATATCCCTAATTTTGTTTCTCTAGAAACGTTATAGTGATATCGAAGTTTTTTTCTAGGTTCATATTTTAAAAATAAAAATAGGCTGGGTTGGATTTTTTAGTTAATAATTCATTATGCACACAAAATACCTTTTTCATAATTTGAGCATAAAATTATTGAAAAAGATAGTAAGTTGTACGCGTGATAAATAAGATTTTTGACTTTTAATCGAAAATATATATATCGCAGATAATTATTTGCTCATAAAGTAAATAAAGTTAAAAGTCCGTTCCACCTACATCTAGAATTTCGTAGTTGTCTTTTGCGGTTACATAACTAAAATAATTACAGTTTAGATTAGGCATGGCCCATGCACAAAAACTATTTACATGCACATATTGATGTTGTAAGAACAATTTAAACTGGGAGCTCCGCTATTAGGTATTACCTAATTTGTATATTAGTATATGTTCTATATTAGTTTTAAAGCAAATTATGTCTTCGTTCACGAACTTCATGTATCCTATCGCTCATGGTAGAACATTGATAGCGGAGCTCCGCGCGGGCCGAAGGCCCGCGCAAGCGGAGCACCATACTTAAGAAAAAATGGTAACCCATCGAGTTGATTTTTCATGGACACCACATAGGATCGCGGGCGCGCACGTCCGTACAACGGCGTACGTCCGTGCCCATCGCGATACTGATTGGCTGTTACATTTCGGCGGGAAAGTGATGCGAATAGCAGAGCCCGATCAAAAGCAGGTTGTTCCTTTATCGACAAAAAAAGTCAAACAAACAACAACAAAACAAATATTTAAAATATCAACTGAGAAAGATGAACATCGAAGAAAACAAAGATAGTTTTGGCCGAAGAAGAAAATAAACTTGGGCCGGATACAAAAATGAAGAAATTTAACAGTAGAAAAGAAAACGACTGAAAGGCCAAGAAAACGTGTCTGTAGCTTCTTGGATGAATAAAGACTTAGTACCAAAGAAGAAAATAAACTTGAAGGAGACTAAAATGAGGAAATCAGTAACTAAAGAAAAGGAAAATAATGAAAGGCCAAGAACACGTGTCTGTGGATACAACTTCGTAGAAGAATGAAGACTACTGCAACGTAAAAGATTTGAAAAAGAAACGACTTTATTCGTTATGAAAACTATCTTCAAAATGCTTCCTTCAGCACAGTTTATTTATGGATTTTCAAGCTTGGCAGTTTAACTATGACCCATGTTTAATTCATCAAAACTGATTCAAGTACATACATGTATTCGTCAAAATCTTAGGAAAATAATCACCGATAAAGTAAGTTCAACGAATTATTTTTTTCAAGTCAGTTTTTTTGAGAGAAAAATTGTTTGATAACGAGCGTGAAAAAACACCTAAAACTTGAAATAAATAAGCTTCTAAAAAGGAAAAATCCTTTCTTTTTTTTATTATATATATAAAAAAAGGAGGGTTTTTTCCTACCTTTAGATTTACTTTTATTTCGTTGCCTTTGGTCGATTCAAAAAGGGATTTATTCATTACGTACTTTTTACAAACTCATAAACGGTAAACATTAAAGATTAATTAAAATACAAATATAATTCAAAATTGGTCGAATAACTTTTGTTTATTTAGCAATATTGACTATTTTATGGTTACTAAACGAGCCTGTTTTTTTTTACAGAACAAAATGATGTTTTACACAAACTTTTTCATAATAAAATACCTTGTTTTAAGATCCTTTTCTTTTCAAATCGATCCTGTGTTGGTTGATACTTGAGGTCTTTAATTCCACTTAAAAACACTTTCAGGTCGTTTTTGTGTTTTGTTTGAATTTTGAAGATTTGCCATAACTACTTTTTCAATAGTAAATCTAATGCGATGAAAAGGGTTTTTTTTATATAGAAATGTTCTAGAAATCCGTTTTTTCCTTTCAATACATAGTTACCATCCTATTAAGTACTTGTTCAAGTAACGTTTTTGTCAATATGAAGCTTAAAATCTTGATTTTTCTCAGCGTTTTGTCTTGTGTTTGAATCGAATTTGAAGGTGCCTTGGCGTTCGCAAACACGCCAATATGTACGCGTGTCGTGACACAAAGTCACGCTGTCACGAATTTTTGTGTGATTTGAACTCAAAAAAGTAAAATCTAAAAATTAATATCTTTCAAAAACGCGTGAATACCCCTAATTTTGTTTCTCTAGAAAAGTTATATCGATAGCGAAGTTTTTTTCTAGGCTCATATTTTAAAAACAAAAATGGTTTGGTTTGGATTTTTAGTCAATAATTCATCATGCACATAAAATACCTTTTTCATAATTTCAGCATAAAATTATTGAAAAATATAGTACTTTGTATGCGAGATAAATAAGGTTTTTGAATTTTTATCGAAAATATATATATCGCAGAGTAAATAAAATATGTAAATAAAATTAAAAGTCCGCCTTCCACCTATATCTATGATTTTGTAGTTGTCTTTTGCGGTTACATAACTAAAATAATTACAGTTTAGATTGGGCATGGCCCATGCACAAAAACTATTTACATGTACATATTGATGTTGAAAGAACAATTTAAACTGCATGGGAGCTCCGCTATTAGGTATTACCTAATTTGTATATTATTCATTTGCAGAATCCAGCGCACGAGTGCAATTACTCATGTGTGAAATACTTTAGTGCTCAAACGTATTAATCAAGCAACATAATTCATGATTTAATTAACACAAATTGATGCTTTAATCTCAAATTTTACTGTGGAAATAGAAAATCTATCATAAGCATTCGAAAATTAGGAAATAACTTCAAAGAATTGATTAAACAGAACCTACTTTAATAGTGTCCGGCTTTACACACAAATGTCCGGAATTGCACCACTCAAACTACTTTACAAATATATCCATAACATCTTTATTAATTGCTAAAATTGACCAATACTTTATATAAGTCTTTATCAGATGTTACCTCATCTCCAGGGAAAATATTTTTCTTAAACAATGCATTTAACAAATGATATGGTAATTTATCTAAAATCCGTCCGGAATTGCACACACATACTGTACTGCGTCAAATAAATAAGTGTTTTGGGCAAGAATTACGAATTAAACAGGTCATAATTAGCTTTACATCGATTCTAGAGATATTAGAGAACCAAAAAATGTTAAAGTTTGTTTCGATGATCTTATAGGGAACTAGTTACCAGTCCCGCACGGACAAAAAACAGGTTCACAATATAGAAATTTTAAAGGGTTTTCGTAATTTTTATTTTATAGTTGGATGTCCCTTATCAGAACTATTCATTCCATGAAATAAAAATTATATGGTTTTCGAGCGCAAAATGTAGTATTTTTCACATTTTGAGTCTATTTTTGCATCAAAATGCTCGACATTTCGACTCGATTTTTGCCAAAAGGATTTTCTTGAGTAAAACATGGCAAATAATATGTTTGTTAGGAAAGTGCCTTTCTTTTGCAAATGCTTGTTAAAAAGTTTGTTATCGGGAAAAATAGAATAAATAGCGTTTTATGTTTCAAATTCCGACAATTTTTGTCACAAAAAATGACCAATACGGGCCCCAGTCTACCGCCCTTATCTCCGAAACGTGACCCATAATTTTTATTTTAGTTTTGAACTTTACTTAGTTTGCTCTTTTTACATGAGAAGTTTCAAAAAGATCTAACGAAGGAATTCATGACGCCCGAACTACCTTAAAAATCGCTTACTCGGACAAGTAAAAACATTCTGAAGCTGAGCTGATTATGCACATCAGTAGTGATAATAGTCAATCATCGGCATAGTAAAAAAAGTTTCGATAATCAGGTTTTTGTGTATTATACTACTGATCTTGGATTGTAATTAATTCTTGATAAAGTTTTATTATTTTCTTTGTCTTTTTTTGGCAACATTTGTGAAAACCGGTGTACATAAATCATACATAAAATAGATCGATATTGAAATAAAAACCTTACCGCACATCTTTTAAGTTTCAATTTTGCCGAGTATCGATCATCTGGTTCGCCTTCAATGACAAAGTATGTCTTATCACCAATTTTCTGTGTTCTTATGTAGGTATTGGTTTCTGACATGACGTGGTTGAGGTTTCGGGCTCCCTTTCCAACAACATATCCAACCAATTCTTGGGGAATATGCAGCCACGTTTCATACTCCTCATCACTTGGCTTAGAAACAAAAAAAAAAGAACTCATATTATAGTGTCAAATCTAGCAAATCATAATAATAACTTTATTTATGTGTCACATCGTTCTAGCTTTTTACAAATAACTAATTGGGACACCACTAAAATCACTAAAATGTATATCTCAACCTCATACGCTGATTCCATACCTAATGTCCCGTATTTAATATTTACAATTTGCAATAATAATAATTTCCCACCCCTCACCATTATTTACTCCTTTACATAGAACAATCAAAAATCAAATACGTTGTAGAAACGATTTTTTCCCCCAACTTTAATCGTTTACCAGCCCTGCTAGCAGAAGAAGTTTGTCTCAAACTAGATCCCTTTGTCCAAGAGGTAGGGGTGATCGGCGTACCTTTTAGGGCTAACAATATTTCTTGTGCGTACCTCTTAGGGTCCTTTTAGGATTGTTGCTCAAAAATTACTTAACATGACTTCTTACCTGTAAGGACCATTTTTACCCCCGGGGGCATTTTACCTTGCTTTGTTGCTAAAGGTAAGCTTGGCTTGCAAGAACATAGCACAGCTGTACCTTTTAGGGGTTGTAATCGACAAGGCTTTAACAGTTATTTTAATCAGTGCGTACCTTTTAGGGGTCGTTTTCAAAACCTCCGTCGATCACCTCTACCACTTCGACAAAGGGAGAAACTCCCGGACCAAATCTTGCAAATTAATTCCAAATCAAACTCGTAATCATATTATTTCCTATACAAACCTCGACGTACATCACTAGTTAATGATTAAAGAATCAGTTGACTTACCTCGAGATCAGCAGACATTTGTTAGACGTAGTCTTGTCAAGGTTGAAAGTACCTTCTAAGGTCATAACTATGAGTCACCATGCATAGCATTTCCTAGTCAAGCAGAACAGAATCACGATTACATGTCAGAATTACAAATCCTTAGATATCAATAAAACATTATATGAAAATAGGAATTGTGCAAAAATTACAAACACAATCTGAATATTAAAAAGTCAATGTTTTATGCGAACCTTTTCTGTCTATGCTGATCACTTTTGTTGACAGAGTTGCCTCCAATACCTTCTGCATTGTATATTAAGTATGTCACGAAATTAATATTAAGGGATTCGATCGAAACAAGAAAGCATATCCAAAAGATCGAACCATCGATCTTTCTTTTCATCGACAGTCTTTTCAAACAATTTTTTCATATTTTCAAACAATCCGATAATATCTAACTCACTAAAGTGCAAACATTTACCGTGGGCCTGGAAAATGTTATTTTTTTCTCGCTGCGATGTTTCATGCAGATACCCAAGATCACTATGGTTGGATGGTTCAAGTTACACAGTTAAAACTGATAAATACAACGTACCACTTACCTATGATAACCATGGTTATAAAATCTAATAAGATCTCGATTTATAGAATCCTTAACGGTACTTTCAAATCGTTTGGACGAACTCGGTTACTGAGTAAACCATTTGAATTCATTTTTTAATTCACTTTTTTTTAGCCGGAAATTAATTCAAACCTTTATTTAGCTTCGTTATTTTTTCAGTAAAGTACCGTAACTTTTGACAGTCAAGTAGGCACATTGCTTGAGCATGATTCATTTATATCAAAGACATACCAAAGATTACCTTCGAAGAATTGATAACACGACCAACAAAACACTGAAAACATTGGCTGTAGACGTATGCTAATTATATGTAACTTATATCATAAAGAACAGAAGGCATACCGTCTGACAGGGCTTTACATTAAATATTACTTTACCTGCATAAAAATCTAAGCTGATATGGATCTCCTTTTGTTATTAAGTTCCATTGGAATCCAAATTAAAGTTAATGTTTTTTTTCTGGTACGACGGAAAGCAGTTTGTTCGAGAAACTGTTGCATCATATATGACCCCCCTCGAACTTCCCAGAAAAGTTGTCAAAACAAGATTTTCACAGTAAAAACAATAGTCACACAAGTAGAAAATGTAACATATTTTGAAAAACGTTTTCTGGACGGAGGATGATATTTTTTTAACAGGAAGCTATTGCTAAAGAACGTTGCTAGTATTGATGCATGTATTTTGGCTGGCAGGCTGGCTGGTAGTCTCCCCGGCAGCCGTTTTTAGGAGCGTTGCGTGACGACACTAAGAGACTTGCTGGCTGGCTGCTGGGTTGGTTAGTCAATATACACCTAATCCAAAAAACGTTGTCGGGTCCGCCGCACAGTCCTCGCGCCAAGACCGTGCAGGACAACACAGTGAATATTTTGATGCGGAGTGATAAAACAAGAAAATAAAAGTGGGCACAACACGATTTCGTTGAAAAAAGTACCACACTAGAGTGTGAACATGCAAATAAATTAATTACTGATTAGATATAACCAATATCTTTCACAGTCTTGGCGCGAGGACTGTGCGGCGGACCAGACAACGTTTTTTGGATTAGGTGTATATATATGGTGGTAGGTTGGTTGACTTGCACTGATTTAGTTAACAACCGGTAGGTTGGTTCGGGTTGTGTTTTCGGAGTTGGTCTGTTGGGAAGAAAGTATTTTATAGGAAATAGGTAATAGGTAATATAATGAAATTTGTAACACCGTAAAAAAAAGTTGACTTAACTTTACTTCCCGCTTCTTATTTAAACTCAGTGTCTGTCTTAGTCTAACTCTTTTACTCCGACGAAGGGCTAAAGCTCGAAACGTCAGTAAAGTTAAGTCAAACTTTTTTACGGTGTTACAAATTTCATTATATTACCTATCATTTTTATCAAACACCGACGCAGCCTTTTCTAATTTACTCGCTAGTTTCCATTTATATTTTATAGGTAGGTGAGTTTTTTCGTGGTTTGGTTGATGGCTTGGTAGGCAGGCTGGTTGATGGTGGATTAGTTGGTTGGTCCGGTTTGTTAATGGGTAATTTGGTTGTTTGATGGTCGGGTCGATTGGATGGTGGAAAGTAGATTGTTTGCTTGTTTGCTTGGTTGTTTGGTTGTTGTGATAGTTCGTTGGTTGTGATTTGATTGTTGTGTTGTCAGGCAGGGTTGTTGATGATGGATTGGTGGGTTTGTTGATGAGTTACTCGGTTCATTGTTTGATGGTCAGGTTGATTGGATGGTGATTTGGTTGGTGATTTTGGTTGATGGGTTGGTGAGTTCCACAGTTTCATGTTATCTAGCACCGCTGTACAATTTGACAAAAGGCACTTTTGCACAGGGATAATCTCGATCTGGACTAAATTTAAATGGGTTTTCTATTGTTTAGCAGTAGTATTTTCCCGTGCTTGGCTCGGGAATTATGAATTTATGTCTTTCAGCATATCAAGGCTTAGCCTATGTAAATGCTTGTCAAATAGTACATCGGTATTAGATCGATAACGTGAAACTGTAGTATTGTTTGATAGTCGACTTGATTGGATGGTAGAGGGAAGGTTTGTTGGTTTTATTGGTATACATCATAAACATGTATAGATTAGACATTTTGTTTCTATTTTAGGTTGAACATTAGACCGGAAAAACGTTTACTATTATACTTATTAATGCTGACCAATTCGAACTTTATGCTAGAACGCACAAATTACTACAAGTTCCATCTGATTTCTCAATGTAATTAAAAACAAAGTAAGGCAATTGTACATGCTACAAATTAACAAAACAATTAATTAAATAAATGAAAAACCACAATAAGAGTTTAGACAACGAGTAATCTGGAAAGCTAGCAATGACAAATACAATAACAATGACTAAAACAATAACAATAACAATAGCTGAATAACAATGACAAAAACAATACAATAACAATAGCTGAATAACAATAACAGTAGTTAATAACAATAACAATAGTTAATAACAATAACAGTAGTTAATAACAATAACAATAGCTGAATAACAATAGTTAATAACAATAACAATAGCTGAATAAAAATGACAAAAACAATAGCACTGAGAATAAAAAAAACAATAACAATATGCATGAATATCATAAACAATAGCAATAATAACAAAAGCAATATCATTGACAAAAACAATAGCAATAAAAATGACAAAAACAATAGCAATGACAAAAACAATAGCAATAAAAATGACAAAAACAATAGCAATAACAATGACAAAAACAATAACAATATGAATGACATAAACAATAGCAATAACAATAACAAAAGCATTATCAATGACAAAAACGATAGCAATAAAATGATAAAAAAAATAGCAATGACAAAAACTAACAATGACAAAAACAATAACAATGACAAAAACAATACCAATGACAAAAGCAATAACAATAACAAAAGCAATATCAATGACAAAAACAATAGCAATGACAAAAACAATAGCAATAACAATAATAAAAGCAATATCAATGACAAAAACGATAGCAATAAAAATAACAAAAGCAATATCAATGACAAAAACAATAGCAGTGAGAATGTAAAAACAATAGTAATAACAATAAAAAAACCAGTAGCAATAACAAAAATAATGACAAAGACAATAACAATGACAATGATAAAATATTAGCAATAGTAATAACAATCACAATGACAATGACAATGATAAAAATATTAGCAATAATACTCTCATAATACTTTTCAAAAATGCTACTGATGAAGGGCAACTTTAATATTCTATTAGCAATAACAATGACAATAACAACAACAATGACAAAAACAATAATAATAACAAAAACGATAACAATAACAAAAACGATAACAATAACAAAAACGATAGTAATAACAATAACAATAGAAATATCAGCCCGACATATTATGTTTTTGGATCCTTATAAATAAGGCACCAATATGAACAATATACTTATGTAGTTTTTGTCTAACTAGTACCGACTTTATACGCTTTGAAATTGTTTTTCCACTCATCCAACAGGAGCTCAAAATGCTTATTTAACTAAAACACTGTCATATTAGTCAACTAGTTCAGCTTTATGATGTTTATTAGTGTGCATTTAATATATATAACATTATCCTGTGGCTACCTTCTGCATAACCAGTACATCATATCAAGTTCAATGCAAATGTACACTTAGTTAAGACGATTTTTAAGTCAAAAATGAATAAATTGCCCTTGTTAAATCAAGCATGGCTTTTGATATTTGATGAATAACGCGTCTACTATCTTGCGTTTTATTGGTTTTAAATGACATTTTATCTAATATTATTTTTTGTAATCTATCGATGCCATTTTTTGTAATAAACCGCTGTGTATATCCGCGGGACAAAACACTGCATTTTTCTACTGAAACATTTTTCAAATGCTAAAACTAGGAAGTAATTTGGCTTAAAGATAGCGATCTGCGTCTGCATTTGCTCCGCAATCTACAATAGCTGTATAGAGATCATCCACAGACCAGTCTCCGCAATGTTGATTCAAGATCCAAAGAACAGGGTTTCTTTCTCTGACATCTAAAAAGTTAACGTCTTCTACGGATAACTTGACTTTCTCTATAGCAAATGTCTTCCATTCCTTTTCACGTACTGAAAAGAAGTAAAGTTCTTGTTTAGTAGAGCGCAAACAATTCATCCGTGAAATAAAATCAAAATTGTTACTAACAAATAGTTCTTATTTAGTGGCTATCACCCAACCAGAACAGCGTAAGAGAAGGCAAATACAAAAGGAGATAATACTTCATTACAGCTTACTTGTCTAAAATAGTCACTAATAGTCACTAAATAAGAACTATTAGAATTGTACTTTACAGAGTAAAGCAAAATTAAAGTATAATGTCGTTTTTCCTTACTGCACGTGTAGGATTTTTTAGAATTTCAAGATTTCTCTTACCTGTTAATGCTTTGGATATGGTGTCTTTTGTCTTGAAATCCATTTCTTTTACTAAGAGGTCATGTTCAAATTGAAGTGGACCTAAGAAATGAATCAAATCAATGTGGTTTATTTTAGAACGATATCTCAGTACTCGTCGGTTTTACGATATAGTTCTCTCTAAACCGGACAAGAGTTTTGGTCCCAATTTTCCTCAATGCTGCAAATAAACCCTCAATAAACCGGAACCCCTGCCAGAACTGTCCAGAATAGAGAGGTTTAAAAATATTATATTCCCAATCAAACTTTAACCAACCTGTCATTCCACTTGGTAGCTCATTCATTAACGCTTGCACACAATTTCTTTGCCCTCTTGCAATCATTTCCTTACAGAATTTCCTGCACCTTCGTCTAATGTCATCCGGGGGATCTTCTACACTGTTCTTGTCTAGGTTGAAGATAACAGCGATTTCCTTTGCTTTTTCAGTCGCTTTCTCCATTGGAATTGAAGGCGGCATTAGATTGAGAAGTGGCACGATGTCCGTACATGGATTGTCTAAAAAAGAGTGCAACGCTATGTAAATATCCATGTTTAGATAATTGTTAGTTCGTAATGAAAGAGATGTGATGGTCTGGTAATTAGTAGATCAGATTTTTGGCCGATCGACGGGCCCGACAGGTCTGAGTTCAATTCCCAGCAGGGCGATTACGTTTTGTGATTAGGCAAGATATTGTACTCGCTCGAAATCTCGTTTTCTCGGATAAGAGTATAGGGCCGGTGGTTCCGTCTGCTTTCCGATCTCGAATCCGAAAACATCGCGGGTGTTCCTCCTATACCTTTTAGTGGTTGAAATCGATTGATTAGTATTTAAAACATTTGCAAACAGTGACAAAGCTAGTACCTGTTAGGATTTTCGAAGGTAAATATCATAACCGAGATGAGAGTTTGGCAATCGAAATGACAAATAAACAGTACCCATTTAGGGGTAAATTTAGTTGTTGACACTCCCACTTCATCAAGGCTGTACATGGTAGCTTGTAAGGGTCATTAAAAAATGACCAGCAACCCCGCCCTTTATATATGGAAGTCCACTCCGGGTGTATATATACACCAAATCTGGGATATAAACATTATGATTTATTATTGATTACTGATGCAGTTACAATCAAAACTCACCTTCATCTTGATTCGAAGATGAACAGACAGTCTCTGGGTTGTTTGTTACATCTTTCTTCTTCTCTTGATACTATAACGTAATATACACCTCATCACTATATATATTGATAGGACGTTAACAATTCTAGTATTTTATAGTGCAAAACCAGAACCACTTCCTCTAAAGACCGTGACACACAATTCGCCGCGACATGACGCAGGGAAAAATCGCTTGATTGAATTCTACAATTCTACGTGTGACTAATGCTTCGGCTAAAAAAAAATGTTTTTTATATACAAAAAAAGTTTTATAACATTAATACCATCTCTACTTATTGTCACTGCCCAATATGTTGTAGGGTGCTTTCATTTATTTGTGTATGGGGGGGGGGGGGGGGGGATCTGCAATATTGAGTGGGGGGGGGGGTACGTTCTTTTCGGAAGCTTTATAGGGGGTTGTTACTGATTGTATGCAGCTTTAGGAATAAACTGGGCAAATGTAGGGGTGGTTATGATATTTTTGCAAACCAGGAAGGTTTACACTAATAAATGAAAGCCCCCTTACCTGACACTTTGATCTTGGAAACCAGTGTGAGTAGGAAGTATCTGGTATAACATTTGGTTTGGTCGGGTTCTTTTGACACCGAGGTTTATTAGTCTTCAATAGCTCTTTTTCTGATACAAGGTGGATACACGAGTCTCGGTAACAGTCGTTTTTGTTGTGCTTTTTGCAAGACGTGGAACTATCGCAAATAGGACAACTTATACAGAAGTCAAACTCAGCCAAACTTTTCATCCAAGGAAAAGATGTCACCATTTCTTCAAGAGTTTTACGTAGGAAGTCTAATATGGACTTGCACTGTTGAATATAAACCTCATCACGTTGACCCCGGTTCACGTCGTCGACTAAGGCTACTGTAATTGTTGCTGTGTCGGCCATGAAGACCAAGTTTAGTTCATCAAATTGGATGTATAATCTACACAAAAGAGAACAAAAATTGTATGCAGATTTAGCGAAAACACTAAAACTAAGAATAGAAAAATAATAACTAAAAGTTAGCATATAATCTATTTGTTCAGTATGACTCAAACAAAAAGCATTAAAAAGAACTTTACATTGCTCCGTAGAAATTAATAGAATATATTACACATTAGCAAGTTGATTTTATTTCAGTTTGTTAGGGCATTAATGGCCCCAGAGGGGAAACTCTCTCCTTCCTCTTCCACAGGGAGGGCCGTTTCGCAAATAGGGCATTTAATTAGACAGCACTATTATACAGAGACTGAGGCCCCGTCAAAACTATGCCGGAGAAATTTGAAAATGTAATTTTAATTTTTTGGTAAAGTCTTCCGTGTACCCTAATCCATATAATCGGCACGTATATCCGAATAAATCTCTCAACGATAACGGAACTTTTGACAAGTCTTTCCAAAGGGATTTAATTTAAAAACGCGGGTGAAGTGTAGATAGAGAACGTTTTTTCCGTTTTCATGGTGATCGAGAAATTCGTTTTTTCAAATTTACCAGGCATTGTGTGGTTGGGGCCACTTTTTGGAAAATGTATATACCTTGCAAAATTTCGTGAAAGATGCGGTGGAGTAGAACTCTTCCATTTCAAGTTGCACATCTCGTTAACTGAAACTAAAAGCCTTGGAAACAGACCCGAAGGTAGATGCGAACTCTTAAAACGAACCACCAGTGGGCACGAACTTTTCATAAATCCATGCGACTCATCGATTGTACTGTTTGACAGCATTGCAGGAACAAGAAATGATCCATCCGGTTGTTTGCAAATGAGAGAGAACTTTTCCATGATGGTAATTAACGATTCAACTGATGTGCCATCCTTCAGAAAGTCCTTCCAGAGGTGCTCGAGAAACTTGACGTCGATAATTCCTTGATCCTCGAGTTTTCGCCATTCATTTACATGACCTTCATGACGTTCGAACGTTTGAATAGTTATCACTTTGGCGAACATATCAAGCAGCCACTGTGTATCGATGATTATCATAGCAGTTTCTGGAAAATGTATTATCACTTTAAGATCATGCAAATAGTTCAATAATGTCTCGAGTTCGTCTGATGAGGTATCCACTTCACAATGTAAGGCAATACTTTCGGCCTCTTTGAATGAAACGTGCTTTTTCTTCTCATCTTGGACGAGATGCTTAAGTTTCTTCTCAAAAAGCAACCATCGAACTGGGATATCTTCATTCATTTGTGGAAGACTCCTGGCAGTTTTGCATAGTTGCGTTTTAAGTTCTTTTATGTCCGCATCCTCGGGACTTGAGCTTCCTGAAACTGTGTTGTCGACAGTGTATAATTTATGAAAGACGTGACGCCCTGGTGCAAAGTCCTTTTCCGTAAGAGTTGAGAGAATCTTTCTTGCAGTGTGTTCGACATGTGCTTCGAAAGGTTTATCTCTATGTGTTGACACCACAAAGACAGGGGAACCTCCTTCCTGCGTTGAATTAGCATCAATCAAGGACAACCAGAATTTCAAGTGGTCAATATTTGTCATGGGATCGTGATCATCAATCTCTCTTTCTACTGCTCCTGTCTTTACAATGGGGGTTGCTTGAGCATGTAGTTCGTTTTTTAAACTGTGAACAAGAAGATAAATGCCTTTTGGAGGAAGAAACACTGGGTGAGTGACACTATAGATAGGCTGCCCTGCAAAATCCATTGTGTGGAAAAATAGGTAGTTTTCCATTTGCTTTTCAGCATCGGGGTTTTCTAAGATAGTCTCTGTACACATCGCAACTTCATCGGGTAGAAGCTCGCGCTGCTTGAAGTCTGAATCGTTGGTATCAACATTGTTCATGTTTTGGTTTTCATTATCATCTACCATTTCAGGGTCTTCGTGCAGCTGTAAGACATTTGGTTGTACTGAGCGAGAAGTTGCGTTGTTATTCTGGGCGCTATCGTCTTGAGTAGAATATTCGATTTGATTAACTTCTAAGCCGTTAATGTCGTCTTCATTGTCTGGGTTTGGTTGTGTGGTATTCTTCAACAGATGCTTTACAACTTCCCTAGCTGTGCAATGATTGTACAGCAAGTTTTCGTTGTTTTCGTTTTTCTCCCAGTTATCATCTACCTTTGACAAAGAACGTTGAAGTTTTGCTCCCTCAGTGCTCTCTTCTGACGAGTTGAATTTCTCCCCTAGACAAAAAATAAACATAATTTGAAATGATAATAATAAGGTGAACTCTGTTTAGTGTCCATTCCCAGCCGGGGTTTGTTACCTCCTCAGTCGTTCTTCAACGTCCCCTGGTGTATGCAGTTTGTAAGTTTTTGTAGTAAGAGTCATTATCTGAAAAGACGCCAAGTCTTTGATGTTTTTTTTACCTTTGTTGATGTCATTCTAATCTATAATTTTGATGTAGTGGTCAATTAAAATATGAATTAAAAAAATATGATAATGAAATGGCGACCATATTGGCATTAGGTACGCGTCCATAAAAAGATAAATTAATGAAGATAGATGCAATGCTTTACCATTAAGAGATCTTAGCAAGCTTGTTTTTCCAGAGCGTGATTGACCAACCAAAACAACTGGCAAGCATTGATTCTTGACATTTCCACTTTTTAAAGCTTGGTTGTAGGCACTTTGTGCTTGTGGGCCACGCGCAAGAATTTCAGGCGGGACATGGTCTGTTATAAATATAAAATATTGGTATTTAATGGTCACATTTTTGACATCCTTTTAACACTAAAGGTATTTCAAATATGCAGTCTCTAAGTCGTGAGTTACATTAATGGTACACTGATTACGCAAAAGAAACTTACTTTCATCAGAGATGGTTATTTCCCTGCAAACAACATAAATTGTTATTAGAACCCTACATTATGTACATATATCTTTAGGAATCACCTAAAGCGTGCTCTTATTGGTCAGACAAATAGGCTGTTATTTTCCATATACGGCCCAAAAACTGAATGGAAAGAAAATCTCTTTTTGAGCAAATAACTGACTTTCAATTGTCATTAAAACAAAAAATAGAAAGAAAAGGATTTAGAACAGAACTTCTTAAGTAGAAAACAAGGGCTTGTCACAACATTTATTTTCCATTATCGAACTATTTCAAGGAGTGCGTAAAATCTTAACATAATCTTAAGCTTATTTTGAAACGCGTCTATTGTGTATCCTAATACTTTCGCATTTATTTGAAGACACATTGCTCTTTCACTCTCTTACAGTACATCTTCATATTTTATTCCAAAAGTCTCAAATCATGTTTTCCAAATCAATCATGTTTTCCTTTTTCCTTTTTGATTGTCTTTATTTCTGATTGCCAGTCCCATTTCCCCATACCCCAAAACACAGTCAGTCTCACTTTAATCTTTCAGGACTCTGTAGATATAGAGCGCACAACAATTACAATCAAATGTGCCTTACCTTGCTAAGTCTCTTGCGCAGCTCAACAACCGTGGTACTTTACCAATTATTTCATCAGAAGTCATTTTGCTGCAACCTTCAATATCCAAATGAATATCCTAAGTTATAAAAGAGTAAACATTTTGTTATGATGTTTTATATAAAAAATCTATAAACTTTTCGGCTATTACCAAGCTAGCGACATTTGATATATACGTCAGCCCAGTAAAATATGGACTATTAAGTTGTTAAAAAACATTGTTCTACAGTAGCGAACATTAGAACATTTCTGTTTATTTGATCGAAACTTTGTCACTCGTTAAGAGCCGTTCCACGTAAGCTTCGAGTATTTTCAGAAATAGTCAGATACAACCCCACCTGAAACTTTGCATGGTGAAAGGTAGTCATATGGGCATTATTAGGTCGTTTCATTTTAAAGCGGTCACGTGACATCCGTTCAAAGTTTGACCTATTTTCGGACTAATTTTGCCGTCTGAAATTTCAAAAATTTGTAAAGTTTGTAGTAGATCTCGTGAGGCTTTTTTTCTTCTTACACATTAGCGGCAAGTGTCATTTATCTCAAATCAGATCGGTATTTATGCAAATCCTGAAGTTTTTACTAGAAATGTTCGTAGACCATGCACAATATTCACAAGCAAACCTTTAAATTACTTATTAAATTTCAATTAAAAATAGTCGTTGATATGTGATTATAAATATACACCAATGATTTACAGCGAATAATCAGGTAAGACTCACGATGTAAAATAAAATCTACAACACATAGCAAATGGTGACTGCTTACATTAACCACCAGTTCATATCAATTGTTCATTAATATTCAAGATTTCAAAGGCTAGTTTTCCATGTTTATTGAATTAAAATTGAATTGTTATCAAAACAATTATTAATTGGCAAAATCTAAGCTTTTCGACAATCTACCATATCCCGTGGGAGTCGAGGTGAGTAAAGGAGTGACTTCGCTGTGAAATGCAAATTTGCATATATGCTAAACTATTGTTTACATTCAAATTTTCTGGAAAATCACTTTTTCATCGATACATTTGCGTTTTGTTACATTCTAGTGTTACTTCTGAACCAGTTAAATGCATGTTTTATAATTTAAAACCAATCTCATGTTGATGTATATAATGTCCATCGATTTTGTTGATTTTGATATTTCTTGCATTTTGCGATGATATTTTGTAGCCAAAACGCAAAGTGCCCAGAAATGTTTTTTCATTGGAGTTGAAGTACTACTATTTTGATATAAATAATTATTATGAAATCAGAACCCTTGTATATGAAAAATGTTTTTTGAAAAGTACCGTAATTACAGTTTTTACGACCACCCGAAAATGCTCTTACTTCAAATATCCATAAAAAATTAAAACAATAAGCTATACAATGTTTCAAAATAAAAATATTGTTCAAAAGCTGTAAGGCTGTTCTATACACCGTGTAAATGTGATTACAAAATATGCAGAAAAAAAGCCGCACGAGATCTACAAACCGAAAATCGGTCAAACTTTGAACGGATGTCACGTGACCGCTTTAAAATGAAACGACCTAATAATGCCCATATGATTACTTGCTCATGACTACCTTTCACCATGCAAAGTTCCAGGTGGGGTTGTATCTGAGCATTTCTGAAAATGCTCGAAGCTTACGTGGAACGGCTCTTAAGTAAAAAGCCAATGGCGCAATTGCAAGGGAATCACGGGTATAGTCTATATACAGTCAATTCAAAAAACGTTGTCGTCAATAGGCTTCATGTCTACGCGACAAGACCGAAAGGTAGCATGGGTAGAAATCACCGAAGCTGACAAATGCACACAGTATATAATGCAATACCACGTGCACTCAATCAACTAGTTATGAATAATTCGCCACTTCGGTGATTTCTACCCATGCTACCTTTCGGTCTATACGCGTAGACTTGAAGCCTATTGACGACAATGTTTTTTGAATTGACTGTATCTACTTCTCAGAACGTAAGGACTTCATGGCCACGAGCACATGTGTAATTGTGCTAGTTAGGAATGATCACATTCTTGTATACGTTTTTAGACGTTTCCGAGAACTTTCTCACGCATGAAGCAATAAGCCAACTGTCTACTGCCACTGGCACACGTGTTCAGTATTAAATATCTTAGTTTATTAATAACATATAGCGTGAAAACACATCATGACGTCACCGCCAGAGATTATCTACCGTCCCTATCTCCCTTTTCAAATATTCAAAGATTTCAAAAAGGTCTACATACAAAGTCATTTACAGAGTCGTGTTTTTCCATTGATAACCGAGCTGTAATAGTTAATTCTTCAGATGAGTAAAATACACGTGTATCCCGATAAGACGTTCGATTATATCGGGCTTCAAAGTCTGGTGGGCAATTTTCGCTCGGTAGATCAACTTCTCCTTGTTCGGTGATGCGCAAATTCATCTTGACATATTCATAAAGAATGT
The DNA here is from genome assembly GCA_949775045.1 of Metridium senile. NCBI lineage: Eukaryota > Metazoa > Cnidaria > Anthozoa > Actiniaria > Metridiidae > Metridium > Metridium senile. The sequence goes on along the minus strand of OX459097.1, from coordinate 7,801,889 downwards.
CCGCTTCCTTGTAAATGATATCTTCTTCTGAAAACGACTCTGTAGGTAAATCTGTAGGTAAAGAATTTAAAAGCTATATATTTAGAAAGTGAACAAATATCTAATATATGGGAGAATCGACTCGAGGCTTTTGCGAAAAGGGGGAGCCTTGAGAGAATATGTTCCATTCAAAATATATCGAAAAAATGGCCCTAAAGATATATTTAAAAAACTTGTTTGCTTTACATAAGAGACACATTTCACACAGTACTGTTAAAGATCTAGCTTCTTTTTTACTAGAATCACTACCCCATCTGACACCGTAGCTTGGTGATATTCGACCGTTGCATATCTATATCAACAGTTAAACTTACTTGATTCAGTTATCAAGCGAATATCAACTTGTACAGAAGGCTCGAAGATATCAACCAGAGCTGCTTTATTGGGCGAATCACAGATGTAAAAATATGGAGACGAACCGGAGCTCTTGATTACATTGTGGATTTCATGAGGACATTTGGCACTTTTGTAACATTTTTCTGATTCCCTTGAATGTTCAGTGTCTTCAACCATAAACATCTAACAACAAAGAATGAAGAACTAGGTTAATGTTTAGCCTCCTCCGCATGCAACCCTGCTGGGTTTCCTTTGTCACCTACTGGGTTCCTTTTATCATGCGAACCGGAGAGGAATGGGCCCCACCATTTGTTCCGCCACAGGAAGCCCAGAGTCAACAAAGGAAGCCCAGAGTAAAGAGTTGCATGCGGAGGAGGCTAGTAAATGTTCATGTGAAACGATTGGGAGGGTTGCATAAGTGGTTTCAAACACCGAGAAACAGGTGAAAGCATATCTTTTACAGTATTCAAACTGCATCAATCCAAAAATAGTTTACCTGAAGCCGTAATTCTCTGCATGATGGTGTACAGAAAGTGATATCCTTCCGCTTGTAAGTTTGAGGTTTGGAAGAAACCAAGTTGTCCAGTGCTTTGAAAGAGCTATGGTTGATACCACTGACAAATTTAATCTCCCATTTAGTTTCTTCAGGAGCAAAAAGTCTTCTAGGCATCAAATGACTCTCTAACTCAGACAAGTTGTATTCTCTTTCTGAAAAATATCAACAACTAAGTGGGTGGGGGATAATGGTTTGACTGTTAGGCTGGTTGGTAGGTTGTGGGGTGGGTGGATTGTGGATGGGTGGGCGGGCTGGTGGTTGGTTTGATTGGTAGGCTAGTGCTTTGGTTGGTAAGTTGTTTATTGAGTGGGTTGATTGGTATTGGCTGGTTGATAGCTTGTTTGCTGTGTGAGCTAGTTATCCGATTGGCAGACTGGTTGGTTTACGTGTTGTTTTGTGGATGGGCTAGTTGATTGATTGATAGATTTGTTGGTTGCTAAATGGTTTGATTATATCAAGGTATTTTTTACCAAAATTAAAACTAATACCTTCAGGTTGGTCTTTAATGTAAATTTTCCCAAAGTGACACCAGATATTGCTTTTTCGACCTTTTTCTTCGTTCCGCTGCAAAGTCTTTGATAATTCTTGACAAAGTAGGTTGTAGTTGTCACGACCACTGTAGTCCTGCCAATGAAAACATACTTACTCATTTCCTTATTATTAGATTTATAATAAATATGATAAGTTAACTGCATTGATTTAAGTTGTTCATATGATCGGATTGTTTTGGTAAAAAGACAGAACTTTCATAATTATTTACTAAAAGCTAATTTATTATACCATACAGGATCAAAATGTTCGATATAATCAATACGTACATCTTATTTCAGCATTGAGAAATATCTTTTGAAACTCGTACCCATAGATTTTGGATAAGGCTAACTGACCATGCAGAAACAAACTTCTGAATAACTAAATTAGAATAATAACAATAATAATAGTAGTTTATTAAGGTTCTGTTGCAGTATAAAAACTGAATTAACGAACTATTTACAATAAGAAAACTGAATTAACAAATTATTTACAATAAATCATCTAGAGCTAATATATAAAATCTAAAATATTTACAAACTATTTATCGGTAAATGATTACTATTAATGAATTTATGCTTTATTTAAAATATCTAAACATGAAAAAGTTTTCTGCTCTTTTAGTTTTGCAAGTAGTTAGATTGTTATAATAATAAACTTGGTCTTGTTTTGATCTTAGGTTATAACTAATGTTCCTAGTATGACTTTGAGGCAGTAGCGTATTTAATGGATGGTTCTCGGATTTAATTTTGTCCATGTATTGTACACAGATAAAATGTCTTCCTTTAGTTAGTGTTTCTAGTTGCATAGTAGTTAAAGCTTCATCATAGTTTACAGACTCAGGGATTATTATCTGCAGAGCTCTTTTCTGTATAGATTCGATCCTATCACTCAGATTGGTTGGTATTGCCTGCCAAACCGGAACAGCATATTCAAGTATTGGTCTTATCGTAGTTGTGTATACCCGTAATATATTTCTTTTCTCTACCCCGGCTCGCTCCAGAAGTCGTAGTGAATAGAGTCTCTTTGATGCTTTCTTGCAGATGTAATCAACGTGGCTGCTCCATCGGAGATCATTGTCAATGATTACACCCAGGATCTTGTAACTTGTTACAGAGTCTACTATTCTATTACCAATATTGATAGGAGCAGTGATGAAATTAGGGTTGGTCATGAAGTTGGAATACAACTTCAGAATGGATCAGAATGTACTGAGCGACAATGAAATAGGCTTTGGCTAAATGACTAGCAATATTTATTGCCTGAAAACCATCGAGGTTGAGCAAAATATATCGCGATTTGTTTGTGGCAAGCAAGCAAGTATTTGCTTGCAATACACCAACAAATAGCGTTATTTTGCGATAACTGAGTTCAATAATTTTGTTTAATTTTTTTTTATTTAAAACGTACTGAAATGTTAACAACTTTACTATATATATTAAACGAAAATACTAAAGTATGTTGCCCAGTTTCGTGACAGTACCAGTATCGTGACACAAACAAATACAACTCATTTTTAGCGACGGCCATTTGATATTTCAAAAAATATAAGACTACAGAGAAAACACTAAACATTTAGCTTCAGTATGCATGTTTTGACGGGATTTTACATGCACGGATTCTACAAAAAGAAGCAATTGTTGACAGAGTAGTAGAGGTTTCCTGGCTAAAATGTAAACTTACCAAGGCTCGCCAAAAAAGAGGGATTTACATCGCATATTCTCAAAGAACAAAGACAATATTTATATTGACGATAGAGAGTGCAACTTCATTCTACGATGTTCAGCAATTTTGATATTTGCAAAAATATTAGATGCATAATATTTACTCCGTTTTAAGATAGGGTTCCCAGTTTCGTGACACGCAAATACCAGTGATTACAAAAAGCCCGAATACACTAAGCAATTATTGGCTTTAAACGATACACTGATACAAAGCCAATTAGGATATTCTGTCTCCAACAACAACTAAAGTACCTCGCCTACATATGTAGATTTGACAATGAGGATATGAGGAAACAGATTCTTTTTGAAATGGACTACACTGGAAAAACAACTAGGGATGGATGGACAGCAGATCAGGCAAATGATGATGGATAAGACAATTTTTCTGTGTCTACTAGACCACATAAGCACACCCTTAAGGGGTTAACCCCCAGAAAAAGGGGAGAAAAGAAGAAGAAGAAATGGGACAGACAAAGAGTTATTTTCTGTCCACCAATCAAAACGATGAATTTTGTATTTTTGATTACCTTAATTGGTGACTTCAACACAAGCTTTGATTGATAACCTTGGTAGTCACATGGCTGTAGCTCGTATGTACCTTCTTTACCGTCAACACAAGGAAACCAGGAGCAAACGAAGCCTTGGTTGTTGTTCTGACCCATGCTCTGAAATTATTAGAACATCAGCATAACAAAGATGTTTCGTTTTAATATGTTTTTTTTTTGTGTTGTACGATGCTAGAGTGGAATTCAGGTGCATTACAGCGAGGGCACTCGAACCGTGAACATTCAGTTTTTTGTTCCTTTTTTAACCCACATCCCTTGAGCGAAAAGATTAGAAATAGGATTTATTGTGAACACTCAGTGCATGTATTTGAACTTCATCCTTCATTTTAAGTGTCCACTGTTCGAGTGTCCGCACTGTAAAGAGGAATACAATACACTAAAGACTGTTTCACGGGTTATAATGAAAACAGCTCTATCTTTTATGATAATAAAATTCTTAATAAATCTTACTATTTTCTTTTTTTGCTTTGACCAACATTTGTGAAAACAGGTGTACATAAATCATACATAATTTATAATGGATAGATAAAACTGATAAAACCTTACCGCATATTTTTTAAGTTTCAATTTTGCCGAGTATCGATCATCCGATTCGCCTTGCGTGATGACAAAGTATGTCTTATCACCAATTTTCTGTGTTCTAATGTCGGTCTTAGTTTCTGACATGACTTGGTTGAGTCTACTGTTGTCCACTGTTTCTATAGAAGTCTTAGTTTCTGGCATAACCTGATCCAGGTTTCGTTTTCCCCTTTCAACAATGTATCCAACTGCGTCTTTGGGAACATGCAGCCATATTTCTTCATCGTGTTTCTCTTCACTTGTCTTGAGAACAAAATATAGAACTTATATTCAAGTGGCATAATCAACCAACTTGAATAATAACAATTGAACATTCAACTTTGAATACAATGATGAAAACAGCAATGAGCCCCTCCCATGGGTTTTAGGAATCAAGTGAGCACAAGCATTTATTTTTAGGGAACAAGGGATACTGCCAAATTATTTTCAGGGAACAACGGAGCAAAGTATGATAAAACAATTGGGGTCATGGGAACATAAGGTAAAACATTTCAGGGAAACAGTTATTTTACTTATGAAAAATTGAGAAAAATTGAACCCCCCCCCCCCCCCTCCCCTCGGGGTTGCTCAGCAATGATAAAAATGATGAAAAACTTTTAAAAAGTATATCATGTATATATTATTACTTTTTAGATATGTGAAAATATATGCATTATAGCGAGTAATAACGTTGTAATGTCTACAATGTCTTGATGATCAATATGTTTTAATTATAAAAAAATAATCGGTTGACTTACCTCGTATACATCATTGTGACCAACAGACATTTTAAGATGTCGACCTGTCAAGCTTGAAATCACTTAATACTGAGGTCACCATGCATAGCATATCCTGGGCAGACTGAACAGAATCACAATAACATGTCAGTATCAGTTTAAATCTAACTTCAGTTCTTTAGTAAAACTTGTCTGTACTCCGACTGATATCAAAGTGAAACATGATATAATAGTATAAAGACAGTTTAATATATTTAACAATTAGACCCGCAGCCCGAATGGTCTACGAGTCAATAGCCCACGAGGCCGAGTCTTCGAGGCCAAGTGGGCTATTGACTCGTGGACCATGAGGGCGAGAGGTCTAATTGTTTTAGTATAAACCAACTAGTAGGTCAAACTTTGCCATATTTTGAAAGAAAAATAACATTTCAATCGTTTTATTTTGAAAAAATGACAGATAATCGAAAGTGAAAATACAGAGCGCGCGCTCAATGACGCGTGATGGCAAGTGAAAATGTATTCAAAACACATCGAAATTCTCCACAGTTTTAGTCATTTTCTTCCTCAAGACTTTTGTTTTAACGGCTGAAAATAGCATGTTTTTACTGCTAAAACTACTATACATATTTGAACAACGGAGGAATAAAGAAAAGTCCAAGAAAAGTTTTTTAATCTGGCTTTCTCAATCAAACTGAAGAATCGTGTGATGGCGTCATATCAGTAGCGCGCGCTCTTCAAGTCAAAATTCATTCACAAAACATCAAAATTATGTGCTTTTTTGTCATTTTCTTGCTCGTATTTGCAATTTACGATTTAAGGAAAAGCATTACATTTAGTACTAAGCTATTACAAGAAATAGAAGAAACAAGATACGTTTTCAAAGTTTACAAAACCGGCCCTTTTCGCTACTAGTGGTCTATCACTCAACAGAGCACAGTTGTGACGACATCATGACGAATCTCTGTCACGCACCAAACTCGATTTCCGTTTCAAGATTTGGCAAAATTAGAAAACAAAACACTAAAATGAGATGTTTTTAATCAGGAAATACTGATAATCAGCCTATTTTTCACACAGAAATACAATCTATTGTTTATATTTAAAAAGCAAAGTGAAGTTTGAAAATGAAAGAACGTACAATACAACCAAAAAGTCTTTAAAAAATCACAAAATAGGACTCAAAACCGGCCAAATTTAAAATGACACCAAACTTGAGGAGTTCAAAATTTCTACAAAATGCATAGCTTTTCAAACTATCCATAAATATTACATTCTCTAACCAAAACAACTTTGAGCATGTTTTTGCTGAAAATAAGATTACTTAGCCTCCTCCGCAGGCGTCCCTTTCCTTTTCCTCCCTTGGGATCCCTTTGTCATTTGACCGAGGGGGATTGGTCCCCGGTTTTCTTTTTTCCCCTCTTATTGGGCTTCCTGTCTCGAGTGACCGGGAGGGACTGAGGCCCCACAGGAGACCAATCCCGGGGACCAATCCCCCTCGGTCAAATGACAAAGGGATCCCAAGGGAGGAAAAGGAAAGGGACGCCTGCGGAGGAGGCTAAAGATTACTATCGGTTTCAGCAAACGGTTCGCTGGGATGATTGTTGGCGAAAATTTGTCAAAAGGACTGCAAAACGGCATAAATTTAAAACACACATGCTCCATGAGAACAAATTGGCATTTATTACAATTTTTTACTTACAGAAAAGTAATTTCCATTCATCGTTTATCCATATAATCTTGTTTTTATCGGCCTTTTGCAGTCCCTTTTGCATAGATTGAATTTCATTCGCACGACTGTAGCGTGGCGTGACAGTGTAATAGGAAACCAAGACGGCAACCAATCAGCGCTCGAGAACTCACACGAATGTTAGTAGGGAGAATTTTGAAATAGAATCAGTAACTTTATCGATAAAAAGCGTGAAATTAAAGTGATTTAAGCTTAAAAGAAATGAGCAAATATATAATAAAACAAATAGAACAGTCTTTTCCGTGCTCTGTTCAGTTATAAAGCACTCAGAAAGTGAAGAGAGCACTCAAGAAGTGAGGAGAAGCACTCGCTTTCAGCTCGTGCTTCTCCCATCACTTCTTTCGTGCTCTCGTCACTTTCATCGTGCTTTATAACTGAACAGAGCACGGAAAAGACTGTTCTATTTGTTAAATAGACCATTAGTAGAGTAGCCAATCAGAATGCAGGATACGTGATAGACCACTAGTAGGTTTATACTAATATTCATTATTCAGTGTAGCAAGTAAAATTGTCAGTGTGAATCATTTGTTTTCTTGATTTAAGTTCGTTAAACTGTTTGAAGTTCATGTTTTTAAAGTCATGCATGTTCTCAGCAATGATCAGAAGTATACTTTGTATGCACAAGTCAATAATATTTATAGATATTAAATTATTGTAGACTAAAAAAACGTTTCATTGTATTATATTAAATGTAAAATGAAAAAAATATTTAGGTGTTATTATTCTTATACATTCTCTATTCACTAGCTACTTTTTGACGTAGCCCGACTTCACACTCTTGGAGTGTCTAGTTATATATATAATGAGTCAATATCAAAGAATTTTACAAAATCACTAGCTACATGTATACTGTCTATGATCCTACAAGTTTACTAAAGGCGTAGTAAACAATGAACTGTTAAAACTTTATACACTTTATTCGATCGATAATCTAGAAATAATTATAAACATTTTCCGATGCTGTGTTTAGAAGCTTGATGTTTCAAGTTACATAATGAAAAATAATAAAACTTACGGCTTGACTATAATAGTTTTTTTAAGAAAATCAAGATTTATAGAATACTGCACTGAGAACTTTCAAATCCTCTTAATAAATCGTATCGGGGGTTGAAGCGGAATATTTTGTACAGTGAGTATTCCGTATTCCGGTGTTGTCAATGACAAAGTATTCCCATTCCCACTTATTTTTTGTATTAATTAAGTAATTAATTTAGTTTAATATTGTACTAGGGTCATGGCATCCTCGGGAACCCAGGGGTATTCTTCTGCCGCTCGTTTCTCGCTTCCACAACATATACCCCTGGGAACGTAGTCTGTTGGAGCTTGTTCCGGAAGTCAAAATTCAGCTCTTTCCTGATTGGTCGACCTTATTAGGTCGACCAATGAAAATCAAGATAACCATTCAAAGAAAGTCGTTAAATAAGTTTGAATTTTGACTTCCGGAACAAGCTCCAACAGACTACGTTCCCAGGGGTATATGTTGTGGAAGCGAGAAACGAGCGACAGAAGAATACCCCTGGGTTCCCGAGGATGGGGTCATGGTATCGCATATCCATAGATCATATTTCGCCTCGTGTTATATTCAATTCAGTCACATATCGATTATGGTTGGCCAAATGTTGCAAAATTAAGCAACATCTATATTTCTATTCAACAATATATTTTCATTCAACTTCAAGCCTTACAATATACATTCAACCTCAAAGTGTGTTCAACTTCAAGGCAATGCATATACATGTTTACATTCAAAAAATTATATTTCTATTCAAAAATATATTTTCATTCAACTTCAAGCCTTACAATTTATATTCAACCTTTAAATGTTTTTACTTTCAAGAAATAAAATTTTATTCAATTTCAAGCTAATATTGTTCTTTTTAATTCGGTTGCTTCAATATTCATTCAACTTCAACGCTCAATTTGTTGGCAGTAAATTCGTAAGTTCCCGGACATTGGTTGAATATTTATTCAACAAAAATTCCCCTACCTCCCCTCCCAAAAAATCTTTTCGGCCGCCATATTGAATTTTTACATTCCCGTACCCAGGCTAACTCGGTCGTTCATCTCTCCCGTCATTATTACCTCTGGTAACAACGGATTTGAGACCCTTTCAGATTAATGCTGATTGGACAGTAAAATCGCGCATGCGCGAGTTTCGACGTACATTGACAATAGGGTTCTCGTTCGTGATTGGTGGAATTTCTACGATGCTCGGAGCTTTTTGAAATGTGTTTTCTGCGCATAAAGTAAAGTACACAAAGCTGACTCATTTTGTAACGGGCTCAGGAAGAATTCAAAATGGCGGGTAAATACCCTGGTTCCAGAGGGGCTTTCTTTTATAGGGAAATAATACGAGTCGCGAAGCGACGAGTTATTGAGTCGCGAAGCGACGATGATCGAGTCGCGGAGTGATGAGCCCCTCTGGCCACTCGAATCAAATTTTTCCGGCTTTCCGGAAAAAATTTTTCCGCTTCCTGATTGGCTAGTCATTTGATCGCCATAGGAACCACCAAAGGTCATTTTTGATTGGCCCTAAATGCAGATTATGACGCATGTTATGCTAAACCGGTTTTCACAATTACAATTACAATGGTATATTTCACAACGCTATACAGTTCGAGCTAGCATCAAAATACACAGAAATACGGGAGCTAAATTATGTGCAGGAGGAAGCAATTTACTATTTTATTAAGAGAAGAGATGTATTCTCAGTTTTGCGAACTGGATAAGGAAAATCGTTGACACATGCAAATTTGGCACTATAAACCGGTTTGACAGGAAATGACGTGGAACAAACACCGTCCGTTGCAGATGTCTCGAGTGGCCAGAGGTTTGTGGAACGATACTCTACCAAACAAACAAAATACATTGAAAATAGTCCTCGAAACTACTTTAAATCGTAAAAACTTCTCAAACCTCTGGCATCCAGGGTAGCGGGTAAACGGAGTCGATACGAAAACATTCAAAAAACGTTAGGAAATTGTGTTCTAACTCCACCTTGAACTGCTATAACTTATTTTATGCATATTTAGGACTATGAGGAATGTATGAAGGTATGTTTTGTTTTTCGTGAGGCGCATTTTGAGACGATTACAGGCATTGTTTGTTATCGATAAATACAGTACCAGAATTAAATTGCTGCATTAAAACTTTCTCCTCGAATTATGTACTTCTTTCCTGCTGTTGAGGCAAGTAAAACTTTACTGACGATGAAACTTTAATGAAGTGTATCTGATCTGTTGTTTGAAGCAAGGAATCTCAACATATGATTGAAACTATTAAGGTTCATAAATTATTGTAAATCATACCCACATATTTTATATCTTGAATATATGATTGTAAAACATTCATATAGCCTTATTAATAAACATGATTTCAATGTGTTCTGTAGTGGATATTGTGAGCAATAAGGAATGCACATTTCAAAAAACAATACCACAGGTGTTTTTTCTTTTCTTTTTACCTACTGATCAAGGTCTAAGTCTGGGAATTACAAACTTGAAATTTAATTATAATTATAACCCTATTACAATAAAGCACTTTATTTTAATAGGGTAACTAGGATTACATAAGTTATTTTCATCTAGGCCCTTAAATTGTGATATTTAAATAGCATACATACATAAATATGCTGGTGCTTGGATAGGCAAAACTGCTTAGATGGCAGATATTTAGATTGTTCAATTGCTTGAAATAACAAAAAATATTTAGATTATATCATTGTTTTGCAAAAATAACATGCACAATTGAACCCTATTTTATAGACCATAAACTTAGACTTATTAGTATAATTTTTTTTTTAATTTATAGGGAGAGTTTATCAATAGGGACAAAAGTCCTGCAGCTTCTAACTGTCACAAAATTAGTTATATAAATTTTATCATTAACTGCTTCTTGTTTTATTTTATTTCAACTACATTTATGCGAATAACAATTAGTAAGAGGTCAGGTAGGTCAAACTAAAACTTCAATTTCCCCCCTAAATAAGTCGTTTTTCGCGTAAAAACCAACACACATAGACAATATAACATTCATAGAACAGCATGCCACAAAGTTTGTATTTTATTCAAATTATGAAGTAAACATATTGAAGAATAAAGTGAAGACACTGAAACTGTTGTAATTCGAGTCTTTATTCACCAATATACAAGCATATTCAATGACGTAACCCAGAGCTTGGGCTGCCTGTGCTAAACCATGTTGTAAACATTGCTTGAAATCATATCCAGGGACAACAAGTTTCTTCCAAAATAGCTCAGTTTTGCGAGAAGTAAAAATGGAAATGTCAATTTCTTTAAACGTTTTTTGGGGCACGATGTTTAAGATATAAAATTTATATGATGAATTCTAAAGATTTCGCACTCAATATTGCTGATATTGACATCAACACGGCGGTTTACTTGACGATCTAAGGCGTCTAATATCTCCTAATATAATGCAATGCACAAAGTAGCGTATTGGTTATAACTTATACTAAAAGTTTTGACCTGCACATTGGTTTATCGTCCAACATGCTACTTGCAAGTACGCAGTTCTGGTCTTTCTTTTCACTTTTGTCAGACTTTGACGTGTGATATTTTTCCATCCGGAGTTTGTTCGATTGAAATAATTAACTACAGCGCACGAGTAGACGGTCAACATTTGATATCTCAGTAATTCGGTTCTTGAACATAGTTGTGCAAGATGAGATTGCAAACTAAATGCTCCATGTCAGCATAAAATTCTTTCATTCGACGTGAAAAGGAATTTTAGCATCAAAACAAACGCATGCGCAGACAAAATCTCTACATGCTGACGCCACATAAATTTTAAATCACGTGAAACTAATCCATTTTTCCAGTGGAGAACAACAAGATGAAATGTCTTGTGTCTGACCTATTTTTCTTGTAAATAAATAAATTTTCTTGAGCGTTAGTTTTGCTAAGTTTTACTATTTTAGGTGACGTCATCTAAATAGCTAACTAAAATTACTAACTAACTTGTCAATGTTTTATTGAGAAAGGACTATTTTATAAACTTCTTGGGCAACAAAAAAGGTGTGTCGAATTTCTGAACTGATCCATGATCCTTTGCGCTACAAGCTTGTAGACTTTTTGAGGGTGACAAACTTTCTCGAAAAGAATTGATCAAACTATTCAAGGTTTGACTAAACTCTCCTATATAGTCTATATAGTGCTAGAGTGGTTTTTATTAACCCGTGAAACACTCTTAATTTAGTGCATCACTCTTTAATACACTTTAATTCCACTGTGTTCTTTTGTTGTTATTTGACTATTACACTTTAACTAATAAACTTTGTTTCACTGGTTAATGAAAACCACTCTATTTCTATTAGTAGTATCCAATGGCCCTTTACAATAAAAGGCAATGAAAACCGAGCATCGATAAAAAATAAACGATAAAAATAATAATAAATTAACGCTATTGTGCGTCATACATTATGTAAATTATTACAAATATAAGCGAGTAATAAAATTGTTAGGCTAAAATATCAAGTGAAAAAATCAGATAATCGGTTGACTTACCTGGATTGAATAATACGTAGACATATTTTAAAAGACGTCCTGTCAAGCTTCAAATCACCTAGGGTCACCATGCGTGTAAATCATTTTCTAGTCGAGCAGAACAGAATCGAGATTACTGATGTGTCAACTATCATAAATCCTCAGTTATTTGTTATAAAACCTGTATTAATATCAAAGCAAAAAAAGCTGGTTTCTAATTTTGGCTGATATTAAATATAACGAGCACTGGAAATTAAAGTTGCAAAAATGTCGTTCCATAGTTAATAGTTAATATTAACTATGGTCGTTCTAAGACTTCAGTTCCGCATGAAAAATACTTCACATTATCAGATTTTTAACTTACTGTTATAATCTTTAAGGTTTAAAAAATAAAAAATAAGCAAATACAATCTAATTTTTTTGTTTCACGTGAACTCTGTCTGTGCAGATTGATAACATTCGCTGATCGAATTAAAGCTATAGTGATGCCGAAACATTTTAAAGTTGAATACATTAAGTTGAATATTGTAATCCCTTCTGTATATTAAAATTGTCAAGAAAGGAATCGATACAAGAAAACATATGTAAAGGAACCATTGAATGTCAAATCGAATAACTACCAAAAAGTTTTCATAACTTTTTCTGGGGGCCTGCGGATGTTTTTGCTTTTGATGTTTCTAAAAGCTTGATGTTTCGACTGAGTTACACACAGTCAGAAATAATAAAACTTATACCACTTGACCATGATAGTTTTAAAGACGATTTATACAATACTGCAGCACAAGAGTTTCCGTTGATACTGAGTAAATCGTCAATTTAATTTTAAGCTTGTTTTAATTTCCTTTCAGCTGGAACTTAACTCAAAGCTGTATAGCTTCGGTTTTTTAAAAAAGTACCGTAACTTTCGACACTGTCAAATAAGCATATTGCTTGCATCATTATCAAACACATTAAATAACTAAAGAAGAATCAATAACACGATCAGCAAAACACTGAAAACATTACTGTAGACGTATGCTAATTATATGTGTATGAATTCGAGAGTTAAAATACTGTTTTAACATAACGGAACAGAAGTAATAACCGTGTGACTGGGCTGTACATTACTTACTGTACCTTAATAAAAATTCACGCTGATATGGTTTTCCTTTTGTTATTAAGTTCCATTGGAATCCAAATTCAAGTTAAATTTTTTTTTATGGTACGACGGAAAGCAGTTTGTCCGAGAAACTGTTGCGTCATTTGTGACCCCCCTCGAACTTCCCAGAAAAGTTGTCAAAACAATTTTATCTAATTAAAATATTCGACCTACAGAGGTTCAGAGTGAAACAATAGTCACACAAGTAGAAAATGTAACATATTTTGAAAAACGTTTTCTGGATGGAGGATGGTTGTGATTTTAACAGGAAGCGATTGCGAAAGAACGTTGCCAGTATTGATGTATTTTGGTTGGCAGGCTGGCTGGTAGTCTCCCCGGCCGCAGCCGTGTTTAGGAGCGTTGCGTGACGACACTAAAAGACTTGCTGGCTGGTTGATTTGCATTTAGTTTACAACCGGTAGGTTGGTTCAGGTTGTGTTTTCTTAGTTGGGTTGTTGGGAAGAAAGTATATTATAGGTAGATGAGTTCTTTGTGGTTTGGTTGATGGCTTGGTAGGCAGGATGGTGGATGGTGGATTAGTTGGTTGGTCCGGTTTGTTAATGGGTAATTTGGTTATTTGATGGTCGGGTTGGTTGGATGATGGAGGGTAGATTGGTTGCTTGCTTGTTGTGATAGTTCGTTGGTTGTGATTTGATTGATGTCTTGTCAGGCAGGTTTGTTGATGATTCATTGGTTGGTGGGTTTGTTGGTGAGTTATCTGACTAGGTTACTTGGGATTCAAAAACGCTGTGCTCGAGTAATTCTTGACGCTAAATTTTCAGACAATTCTGTCAAATTGTTTAATGAATTAGGCTGGCTCCCAATTGATGATATTGTTCGTACTAGGAAATTACTTCTGTTACATAAAATTAGCCAGGGGTATTGTCCCGTATACTTTATGACCTACATTAATTACCTAAAAGATAACTGTAAGTATAACACAAGAGCCTCAGCTAAGAACAACATATATATTCCTAAACACAAAAACATATCAGGTTCCAAAACGTTCCATGTAAGCACTTGTCGCTTATGGAATAATATAGATAGCTACACACGCAAAATTATGTCCCACAAAAGCTTCATAGAAAAAGTAAAAAAAGATATTTTAAAAGAAAATAAGAAACTTGCACACTTTACAGTCAAAAACACCTATTGACTTACAGTGCGACTCGCCGTACCGTAGTCACCTACAAAAACTTTTGATGAATTTTTGACATTATTTTGACGTTTTTTCATCTCCTTCGGACCAATTACAGACATCAAAGTATCTAATGTCTCCGCCTTTGATCGATATAAACTCCGCCTCTTGATATAAACTCCGCCTCTCGATATAAACGTGTATCTGATTGGTCCGATTGAGATGAAAAAATGTCAAAATAATGTCAAAAATTCATCAAATGTTTTTGTAAGTGACTACGGTACGGCGAGTCGCACTGTAATTAATTGATAGTCACTTGATAAGTGCACATGCATTTACTTCTATATTAAGATCTTATTAACCGAGCGGGAGGTCTGTACAGGAGAATCTTGACCGAGGTCGGAAAGTACAGACCGAACGCAGTGAGGTCTGTACCCGACCAAGGTCAAGATTCTCCTGTACAGACCGACCAAGCTCGGTTAATAAGATTTTTATTATATGACCACAGCTATTTTCGATAAAAAAGTAATATTTCCTTTGAAATTTTTACGACGCGCGTTGATTTCAAATGGCTTCCCAGTAGTTTTACTGAAAAAGTGCGGGTTGTCAAAAACCGGTTTTCATTCAGCGTGTGACGGCTATCCAACAAACTTACAGAACTTTTATGGCCAACATATTAAAATTACTGCAGCTTTCTTCACCATTCCAAATCAAAGATCATTCAAAGACAAAGGGTTTTGTTTATATCTCAACTTCAAAGAAAGTCAGGAAACAAAAAACAAGTTTTACAAAGGATTTTAGCTGACAAGAAAAAGTGAACCACGATGGATGTTGAAACGAGTTGAAATTCGTCGGTCTTGTGGATCAGTTTGCATCGAGAAAAAAAGCCTACGAAAGCTTATTTTTCGATAAATAATGATAAGAACTTTAATCGAAATCACTGTCAACTGTTGAAGGAATTAATTTGTCTGTGTCGTACTTTATATGAAGAAGATAAAAGGACGAGGATCGCTGACAGGACTTTGAATCGAGCTAAACGGCTATGAACGAACCATTGGACCTTTTGTATGCAGAAAAAGGAAGACAATAACACTTACTGACTTCAAAAAGGTTGTTAACTTTGTAGACAAATTAATTATCGTGAATTTTACAGTTTTTGAAAGTGACTGAAAAGCAACGACGTATCTCAACAAAAGATAGCTCAACTCACCGCCGTGTTGTTTACAAGGAAAGATAAAAACTAAAAGTATACTTTTCAACTATTATTGAGGTATGTGAGCGAGCTTTATGTTCTTTAGAGAATTAAAAAAAACCTTTTGTGTATTCTCTGATGAGTTTATGCAATATTAATATGATTTTTTTTTGCAATATTAATATGATTTTTTGTGTATGTGACGTAATAGGATTTTGACATTCTTAAGTCCCGTATGTAAAGTCAGTCGCTTGTACTAGTTTGACAACCGGAGTAGAATAAAGCTTTTACGTCGACTTGTTTGTCATCTTTTCATAACGAAACATGGTGTCAGAAATCTAACGGACCAACGCAGGATCTGGTAAGAAATAATAGTTTACAATTTATGTCAAGGATTGGAGTATTTCTGAGCACGAAAAAAAGGAAAATATGAGCGACGAAGAATCCTCGTCTTCAAACGTGGCACAAGCGGCGCCAAAACTTCAAACACCAAGTGTTGTACATATTCCAATGAATATTCCCTTACCAGCCAAGTTAGAAACGACAGGAAACCTGCCTACTAATTGGAAGAGATTCAAGCGTGACTGGGAGAATTACGAGCTAGCTACAAGGCTCAAAGACCCAGCAAATCCGACCCACAACAAAGAGCTGCGAACAGCGACATTCCTCACATGCATGGGCAGCGAAGCGTTAGATATCTTTGACAGTCTCGACTTTGACAGTGAAGATCACAGAAAAGATATTGATGTTGTGATCGACAAACTAAATAAACATTGCATTGGTAAGACGAATGAAACCTACGAGCGTTATATATTCAACCAGAGAGTACAAGAGCCCAATGAAACTGTAGACACTTACGTAACAGCGCTCAAGAAACTCTCAAAAACGTGTAACTTTGGAAACCTTGAAGAAAGCCTGATCAGAGATAAAATAGTCATTGGAGTACGTGACACAGCAGCAAGGAAACGACTCCTAGAGAGGTCTGAGCTAACTTTAAAAAATTGCATCGACATTTGCCGGTCATTTGAGACCACGAAAAAGCAGTTAAAGACAATCGACAACGACGAAGAAGTCCACGCGATTACCAAGAAGGCACCGTCTAAGTGGGAGCCCAGAGAACGTACCATGTCAAAACCAAGACTCCAACAACAACACAAAAGGCAAGAACCAAAGCTCAGGTGTTTTTTTTGTGGAAACACACATATCAAGAATCGTCGACAGTGTCCAGCATGGGGACAGACATGCAGGAAATGTGGCAAAGAAAATCATTTTGCAAAAGTCTGTCAAGGACAAACACGTGAACAACGGAGACAAGAAGTCAACGCAGTAGATGATGATGATGAATATGAGTCTGATGAGTACATAGCATACGTGAGCGTCAAAGAGCACATTGGCCAAGTCGGTGAAAAAGAGTTTGATAGCAAGTTGACAGCTATCATGCTACTTAATGGCCAAGAGGAGAAAATGTACCTGGATAGTGGGGCCACTGTTAATGTATTGTCACAAGAGACTTGCACGCGATTGTATGGTATGGATAGCCTCAGATCACTACACCCAACTAACACTGTCCTGATCATGTACAACAAGAGTGAAGAGAGGCCACTAGGCAAGAAACGAGTACAAATGGTGAATCCCAAGAATGGTAAAAAGTACAGCGTGGAGTTTGTAATTGTAAAAGGCAGTGCACGATCACTCCTTGGAGCCAAGGCTAGCCAACAGATGAAGCTTCTGACGGCCAACCCAGCTAATATACTTGCGGTAGATGTGACTCACCAGAAACAATACACCCCAGTGACAAGGGAACAGATACTACAGGAGTACTCTGATGTGTTTAAAGGAGAAGGATGCCTAGAAGGAAAGCTTCAACTTCAGATTGATAAATCGGTACCACCAGTCCAACTACCCACAAGAAAAGTGCCCATAGCCATAAAAGACAACCTGAAAGAGGAGCTTCAGCGTCTGACGGACCTTGGTGTAATCACCCCTGTTGATGTACCAACAGAGTGGATATCAGCTACAGTTGTTACCACGAAGCGAAATGGGAAGCTAAGACTCTGCATTGACCCACAGCCACTAAATAAAGCTCTGAAAAGAAACCACTATCCTCTCCCTACGATTGATGATATTCTTCCTGACCTGTCACAAGCACGATGTTTCTCGGTACTAGATGCTAAAAATGGATTCTGGCATGTGCAGCTCGATGATGAGAGCAGCTTCTTGACGACATTCTCAACCCCATGGGGTAGATACAGATGGCTTCGAATGCCTTTTGGCATATCCCCAGCCCCTGAAGAATTCCAGCGGCGAATGGATATTGCACTAGAAGGACTGGCTGGAATCAAAGCCATAGCTGACGACATATTGCTATTTGGGTCTGGCGCAACTGATGAAGAAGCCATGAAGGACCATGATACAAAGCTGAGAAACCTTCTGGACAGGTGTCGTAGCAAAGGCCTCAAGCTCAATGAGTCCAAATTGCAGTTGAGGAAGGACCAAGTCGCCTTCATGGGTCATGTCATTACAGCAGATGGTCTACGACCAGACCCTGAGAAAGTTAGTGCTATTGTTGGTATGCCCTCTCCAACTGATAAACAAGCTGTGCAAAGGCTTCTGGGGATGGTGAATTACGTGCAAAAGTTTGCCCCCCACCTATCAGAGGTAACCAAACCACTCCGAGACCTTATTAAGAACGACACAGAGTTCCTATGGGACAAACATGTTCATGGCAAAGCGTTTGATGAAACTAAGAAGATTCTCTCTAATGCGCCCATCTTACAGTATTTTAATCCCGAAGTCCAACCAGTGCTACAATGTGATGCGTCACAGAATGGTTTGGGTGCATGTTTGATGCAAAATGGACACCCACTTGCATATGCCTCCAGATCATTAACACCTACTGAGAGTAACTATGCTCAAATAGAGAAAGAAATGCTTGCAATCGTTTATGGCATGGAGAAATTCAACACTTATGTGTATGGCCGGAAGACACTAGTCGAATCTGATCATAAGCCACTAGAGACAATTTTTAAGAGAAGTCTACTAAGTGCACCAAAGAGGCTACAGAGAATGATGTTAAGGCTACAACGATACGAATTTGAGGTAACCTACAAAAGGGGAGCCAAAATGTACATGGCAGACACATTAAGCAGAGCATACCTTCCGCACCATGAAGTCTCCTCAACTGATCTGGAGCAGGTAATGACAGTCAACAGAACCCCTACAGAGAAGGATGTTGAAAACATCAATATGTGTCAATTCCTGCCAGTCACCGACGAAACTCTGTCAAAGATCCAAAAACACACTCAACAAGATCAGCAGCTACAGACTTTAAAACAAGTGATACTGCAAGGATGGCCTGACACAATAAAGAAAGTAAAAGAAGAGATACATGACTACTACCCATTCAGAGAAACCCTCTCAGTTCAGAACGGTATCATATTCAAGGGTGAGCGAGTCATCATTCCCTATGGATTGAGAGATGAAATAAAGAGTAAACTACATGCCAGCCATCTCGGGATTCAAGGCTGTCTGCGTAGAGCCCGAGAAGCCTTCTATTGGCCAAGAATGAACACAGAGGTAGAAGAATACATCTCCAAGTGTAGCATTTGCAACACATTCCAAGCAGGGCAACAGAAAGAGCCTTTGATGAGCCATCCAGCCCCAAGTCGGCCATGGGAGTTTATTGCCACCGACCTGTTTGAGTTCAATGGTAGACGCTTCCTGGTAACTACAGACTACTTCTCCAACTTCGGTGAAGTTGACAGACTCTACAGCACAAAGTCATGTGACGTCATCAACAAACTCAAGAGCCATTTCAGTCGCCACGGAATACCTGACCGCCTGATTAGTGACAATGGCCCTCAATTTAGCTCAGGAGAGTTCACAAAATTTGCAGCAGACTATCAGTTCCAGCACATCACAAGCTCGCCCCTCTACATCAGGTCCTACAATGTTACAACAGAACAGGGCCAAACATATCGAAGAAACCGACGCCACCTGAGGCTGACACCAGAAACAGTTATCCTGGACCCACTACCACCACAGTCATCACCAGAGAAGCCAAACACAGAGAAGAAGGAAACCTGCCCTACCCCCTCAGCAGATACAAGCAGCCAGTCAGAACAACCCTTGCCTGTGATGACAGCAGTTCAACCATCTCCACAGACAGCTGTAGAAAGACCAGCCCAAGTCAAGCAACCCGCCGACAAGTCTCCACCCCCCAAATACAGTTCTCGAGGGAGAGAGATCCGAAGACCAAGCCATCTCAATGACTTTGTACCAGGCTAAAACAAAGCTATGTTTGAACACTAAGTGACACTTTTATATTTGTTATTGATCAGTAGTTATGAACATTTATTGACATTTGGACCCTTATCATTATCTGTTAGTGTCACATTAAGGTTACCAAAGTTATTCACTGAAGAAACCTATCATGTTATTCAGCTAAGTTATAGTACCTGTTTTCATGGTATTGTTGTTATTTGTTGACAAGAGGGATGTGACGTAATAGGATTTTGACATTCTTAAGTCCCGTATGTAAAGTCAGTCGCTTGTACTAGTTTGACAACCGGAGTAGAATAAAGCTTTTACGTCGACTTGTTTGTCATCTTTTCATAACGAAACAGAAATCACTGTCAACTGTTGAAGGAATTAATTTGTCTGTGTCGTACTTTATATGAAGAAGATAAAAGGACGAGGATCGCTGACAGGACTTTGAATCGAGCTAAACGGCTATGAACGAACCATTGGACCTTTTGTATGCAGAAAAAGGAAGACAATAACACTTACTGACTTCAAAAAGGTTGTTAACTTTGTAGACAAATTAATTATCGTGAATTTTACAGTTTTTGAAAGTGACTGAAAAGCAACGACGTATCTCAACAAAAGATAGCTCAACTCACCGCCGTGTTGTTTACAAGGAAAGATAAAAACTAAAAGTATACTTTTCAACTATTATTGAGGTATGTGAGCGAGCTTTATGTTCTTTAGAGAATTAAAAAAAACCTTTTGTGTATTCTCTGATGAGTTTATGCAATATTAATATGATTTTCTCAACTTTTGCTTGTCAAAATGTTTGCAAAAACAACCAATGCTCGCCACTAGCTTACCCTATAATTTTCTCTCGGTTTTTGTCTATTCATCGCATTCTGGATCGAACAAACGTTTCTCCTACTATTTTTGTTCGATAAATTACCATAATTAACAATTACCTAAGAAGATTTTTCAAATTTTTCAAAAATTAATATCACTTTCGGACCGCGGTCTACCTAGGAGAATATTAACCGGTCCGAGATCGAATCTAACCAATCAGATTGCTTCATTTACTAGTGTCCAGACTCCAAGATACACGGTCATATAATAAATTAATATATTGCAACCTTTCAAACACCGATTATCTTCTTGTTATAAATATAATTAACGCACGTATCTATAATCTTTACTATTTAATATCTTTATTCTTGTAATTAATGCCGGTAATTAACGTATTTGTAATTTTACTAATCATATACTTCTCTTGTAAATTTTATAGTAGTAATAGGAGGGCCATAGTGAAAACTACTGGGAAACCAGCAACTATGTTTTTTACCCTCATTAAATAAAGACGCATCATCATCATCATCATACACTGTTACAATTGTTTGATAGTCAGGTTATTGGATGGTGGAGAGTAGGTTGGTTGCATGGTTGGTTGGTTGGTTGGTTGTTTGTTTGTTTGTTTGGATAGTTCGTTGGTTGTGATTTGATTGATGTGTTGTCAGGCAGGTTTGTTGAGGATTCATTGGTTGGTGGGTTTGTTGGTGAGTTACACGGTTAATTGTTTGATAGTCAGGTTAATGGATGGTGGAGTGTAGGTTGTTTGCTTGTTTTTTTTGCTTGTTGTTTTGTTTGTGTTTTGATAGTTCGTTGGTTGTAGTTTGATTGATGTTTTGTCAGGCAGGTTTATTGATGATGGATTGGTGGGTGGACTGGCAGGTTTGCTGAGTTAAACGGTTAATTGTTTGATAGTCAGGTTAATTGGATGTTAGAGGGTAGGTTGCTTGCTTGGTTGTTTGTTTGTTTGTTTGGATAGTTCGTTGTTTATGAAGTGAGTTGTTTTGAAGGTAAGCTAAGTATGGTGTTTGGATAGGTAGGATGGAGAACTGAATAGGTGACACCATGTTTGCCAACTCTCGTCCTTGTCTTCTCTGATGATTTTTGAAGAAAAGAGGAGCACAAACTTCAATATGCATCCCTAATAGTTTTTTCTCAAATCTTCCTGATATGTTCATTTATTTCCCTCTCCTCGCTATTTTCCCTTTTTTCATTCTAATTTTAGCTGTTTCTCCCTCCTCTCTGATCCGTTCCTGGAAGAGAGTATTCTCTCCATTTCTTGTTTCCGTCTTCATAATCACCATCATCATTGTCGTCGTCGTTTCATCATTGTCGTCGTCGTTTCATCATAGTCGTCGTCACAGTCTTTATTATCATCATCATGATCGTCCGTGTCATTGTTTGTAGTTAAAAAATAACACAGGAAGCCCGAGCTCCCAACCTATTTGGGGTTCCTGTGGTACCGGTAGTAACGCCTTGTAGGATTTGCTGTACCTACAGAGAAATTGTCGACAAGTTGAAATAGCTTCATATATTAAACTATTTTACCAACGAAAACCAATGGAAACGTGTGAACAAGAAGCAAGTTATCTCTTCAATGTTAAAGTTGCTTTGGTAAGTGAGAAAAAAAGCCGTAAATGGGTTTTTGTGTCGAGTCTTGCTCAGAACGAGTGCCAAGAGTTTTGACAGCATGCTAGACTGGGTTGTAGCGTCGTGTACGGGAATTGTCAGGGGGGTTCTATTCAAATATGCAAATTAATTCGGCTGCTATTCGTACCTCTTCGGTAGTATAGTTATATTATAATATAGATATCCTTTTGTGCATACTAATTATACATATCATTTAAATATGACAAAAAAGGAGGGACAACCAACCGAATTCAATTCGTAGCTGAGTGGTTAGGGGGAGGGGGAGGGGGGGTTGGGGTTGGTGGGTGGCAATATTTTTGTGCAGGTTATTTTTTTTGCCGCCCGGGTTGTGCAAGATTTTTTCTTCGACCAAATTTTCTTCTCTGAAATCCAAAGCGAAAACAACTGTTTGTGTTTTAATGATTAAAATCCTGTTTTTCCGTTTTATTTATTAGTCTGGTACAACATGCAGCTACTTCGCGACTTTGTTCAGCTAACTTTCGGGCGATTTAATTATCATTTAGTTATCATGTCTCAAATTCTCAGATTTTCATGTTTTTGATCAGTGTCAAAGTCTCGGATTTTCGCATTTTTGATGTCTCAAAGTCTCAGATTTTAAAATAGAGTAAATATATGAGCTGATATATTTCTAGAATCTCAGGCTCGGATTTTAAAATTTTACCATTCGCTACCCCTCGAGGTTCTGCAAGGTTTTTTTTTAGCTTGGCTCTGAGCAGGATTTTTTTTGATGCATTGGCCATGCACGTTTTTTATTTTGGGAATTGACAACCCCCCACCCTCTGCCAACTTCTAATGGTCCACCCCAAATGGCCTCGAGTGCAAGTGGCGTGGTCAAATGATTCTACAGAGAAGAGGACAAAGGGTCAGCCTTTTATAGAAATAAATTTGAATAATACCGTTGATGATTACCAAATGATAATTAAGTGATTAATATAAAAAACAACGATTATTTTGCTCTGATTTTTGCCGTTAATATTGGAAAGTTAATATTTAACTTAATGAAATTTGGGTACCCCCATTAGCACCCTCGATTTAGGGTGAGGGTTGGGATAGGCATAGTATTAAGCATTTGGCACTGAAGGGTCAGGGTTCGAATCACCCTGGCAGCATCTCTTTCTCGTTTTTTTTTCTTAGTGAGGACAACCAAAATCCCACTTGTGTGTTTGAAAACCTATGACGTACTTGGTTAACCCGTACACGACGCAACAACCCAAGACTGGGAGGTGCTGAATTGTAGAAACATTATGCAGAGCCAATTATATACATTTCTTTAGAAGACAACAATGCTTCTGCAATCTCACCCTTCAGAGAACCGTGAAATCCTCTGTTTCTTTGTTGGTTTTGTTCTTACAGAGGATTCATCCTTGAGCAATTCATGGACATGTCTGAGGCTTGCTTTAACTTTACAACAGGACCTGAAGTTGTTACAAGGCTCATTCATTTTTTTTTTTTTTAAATTTTGCATTGGTACACATTATATATACATCCAAGTGATTTCGCGTGCGCACTTCCGGCTAATATAAACCAATCAGAAGCATTTTTGTCGCATCGCCAACAATTCCAAGATGGCGTTGTTCGAGGGAGTTGCATGTTTCCCGTGTTAACTCTCTATAAATACGTCCTTAATATAACTTAAATTTACATTAAAAAATTATATATAATTTGGAAAAAAAAATTTCTCTATTGCTCTATCAGCGATAATAAAATAAATAAAAAAAAAATGCAAATGACTAAAAGTTACCGAAATCCTTTTTTTCCCGAGGTGCCAGTTTGGAACTGTTCGTTTTGACAAACAATCCTTTGCGCGCTTCGAAGCGAGATCACCTGGATACATGTATAGATAAGATATTTTATTTCTATTTTAGGTTGAAGATTAGACCTGAAAAACGTTTACTATTATACTTATTAATGCAGACCAATTCTTTATGCTAGAACGCACATGTTACTACAAGTTCCTTCTGTCATTTCTCAACTTTTAACATTTTTCTAAGCTTTAAAATTCTGCTTGTTTGTTATAACATATATGTACTACCAATATATTTAAATAGCACAAAGCAATTTACACTCTGTTCTTGAATTACAAAACAATAAATTCTGGTAGGACAAAGTGTTAGGTATTTAATACTTTCTCTATAATAGTTATTGTCAATGCATATGTTTATCTTCAATATTTCTGTCTACACAGGCTAATGTTATCATTAAGAACAAACCACCAAATACCACAGCAAAGGAATACACTAAGATACTTATGAAAATGCTAAAAGATAAAGATGAACAATGTGAAAACAAGGTGAGAAAATTGTACATACAATAGCTGAATAACAATAACAAAAAAATAGCAATAACAATGATAAAAAAATGAAAAAAACATAACAATGACATTAATAATGACAAAAACAATGACAATAACAATAGTAATTGCTATTAATTGTTATTGTTTTTGTAATTGTTATTTATAGTTATTGTCATTGTTTTTATCATTGTTCATCATGGTTTTTATATTGTTTTTGTCATTGTCATTGTTATTCAGCTATTGTTATTGTTATATATTAACTATTGTTATTTAGGGACTGGTCATAAAGTAAAATTCAGAATTCCCAAGGAATGATTTTTATTGGCCCACCCTTTAGTCTATGCATAGTTACACGTAGCCCACTCCTATACAATGCACCACAATTACCCCCAGTGTATTGCCTAATTTTTCATGGCTAACCCCCTCTTTCATGCTCAAAAATTATGGCCCACCCCACCATTTTTTCCGGCCCACCCCCCCCCCCCTATACTTTATGACCAGTCCCTAGCTATTGTTATTCAGCTATTGTTTTTGTTATTTAGCTATTGTTTTTGTTATAATTTTAGCTATTGTTATTGTTATTTAGCTATTGTTTTTGTTATAATTTTAGCTATTGTTATTGTTATTTAGCTATTGTTTTTGTTATAATTTTAGCTATTGTTATTGTTATTTAGCTATTGTTATTGATATTGTTATTTAGCTATTGTTGTTATAAATAAGCTATTGTTATTCAGCTATTGTTATTTCTATTTAGCTATTATTGTTATTTAGCTATTGTTATTGTTATTTAGCTATTGTTATAGTTATTTAGCTATTGTTGTTGTTATTTAGCTATTGTTGTTGTTATTCAGCTATTGTTATTGTTATTCAATTCAGGTACGTATTGTCATTGTCAACAATGACAATAACAATGACTTTTAAAAACAATAGCAATAACAATGACAATAACAATGACTTTTAAAAACAATAGAAAAAAAACAATAACAATGATAAAAACAATAGAAATAACAATAACAATGACATTACATCTGTGTTAGTTTTCATCAGAATGTTATGAACATCTTAGCAAAAACAATTAACAATTATAGTAATAAACAATAGAAATTATAATAACAATAAAATGTCTTTAACATTTTATTTGACTCAACTTTATCTGCTTGCTTTATTATCAAAGATTAGAGATCTCACTTCTGAACTAATCCATGCCAAACAAGATATATTAAAAGCACAACTTGAATCAAGAGAACACAACACAAGATCCCAGAACCTTCTGTTAGTAGATGACATTGAAAACACTTTACTCACTCCACCCCCCTCATCAGACAATGAAAAAACTGAAAGACATGAAATAAATACTTTACAAAGACATGCTGAATTCTTAAGACAAAGTAAGTATTGTTTGATTAAAGAATGTGATTCCAGAAACTTCCATTAGTACATGACATTGAAAGTACTGTTAGTAATATTCACCCCACCCCCTCATCAGATATACATGAAGGAACAAACTCTTAATTGTTAAGACAAGGTAAGTATTTTCTAATTAAAGCATAATATAAATTATTATATCAAAATATGTGTGAGGGTGCCATCAGGAATTACAAACACCAAATAACAGATGGTCAGAGCAAGGTCATAGGATGATTGTTTTGTTGTTGCTATGATGGTCAGGTGTGGATCCAGAAATTTGTCAGGGGGTGTCCCTTTTGCAAATAAAGGGCTCTTAAGGTTTTATTTGGTCTCTGGTCCCTAAATTTCTAGAAATTGTGGCTCTAGGGGGGTGGCCGGTGCCTGAAGGGAAACCCCCTTGATCTGACAATGATGGTTATCTAGTGATGGCGATAGGGATAGAGACAATGATGGTGACAGTGAAGGTACTGGTGACATTGTAGTGATGTTGATATTGATGACCTTTATTTTTTTCCTAGTATCGTTTTTCTGCCAAAACAAGTCAACATCAAGTTTTCCTGAGGATTATACCAGTCTTGTCAAGAAAACTCTAGATAAAATCGTCCAATGTAAGCCAGCAAGCATTTATAACAGGTTCCCATTTAAATCTGTACTTTCCCATTTAAATCTGTACTTATGCGAATTGTGTTGATGTGTGCTAAACACACAGATCAACCAATCAGAGTATATTAATCCTGAAGTGAACTTCTCTGATTGGTTGATCTGTGTGTTTATAAAATTTGCATTAGTACAGATTTAAATGGGAAAGTACAGATTTAAATGGGAACCTGTTTTATGCATTTCTGTTAATATTTTTTTTCTGTGCTGTGCTGTGCTGTGTTGTGCTGTGCTGTGCTGTGCTGTGCTGTGCTGTGCTGTGCTGTGCTGTGCTGTGCTGTGCTGTGCTGTGCTGTGCTGTGCTGTGCTGTGCTGTGCTGTGCTGTGCTGTGCTGTGCTGTGCTGTGCTGTGCTGTGCTGTGCTGTGCTGTGCTGTGCTGTGCTGTGCTGTGCTGTGCTGTGCTGTGCTGTGCTGTGCTGTGCTGTGCTGTGCTAAGCTGTGCTGTGCTGTGCCAAGCTGTCATATGCCAAGCTGTGCCAGGCTTAATTGTGTTGTGAGATGCTGTGTTGTACTTTGTATAATGTATTTGTTAGTGTTATGGTAATGCTTTGATTTATTTACTGTTTTAAGTATTGAGAAAAGGAGAAACTTTATTATCACTACCAGATAGAATCCTACAGTCTTGTATCAATGGAATTATAGGTGAGCTGCTATCTTTAACACATAAACGAACTGTGTAGCCTGCATGGTGGCTTTGGGGGATTGGGGGGGGGGGGGGGGGGGGGGGAGGGGGAGGAGAGAGGAGAAGAAAGGACAATAATTTGCAGACTGTATTTAAGAGAGTTAATTTTGCAAACAGGCTAAATTCCCATTGACTAGCTGTACTGATTGAAAAAAGAAAATACATAAAGATCAGCATTATTTCATGGTTCTTTCATTGTTTGTTATTTTCTAGATACATTAAAGTCACCAAGTCTACCCAAGCACCATTCTGAGATTAAGGGCCAAGTATTGAGTCTAGTGGAACACCTTGCCAATGAGATGATATGCTGCAAACAGACTGAGGTATTAGAAAATAATGCATAATTTCAGTAAAGGAATTAATAAAATGGTGGCACATACTAGTATAATAGAGTACTTACATTATGACACCTGTGAACAATTATTTGGCAAATGTAATACCCAAAATCCCTTTAGCGAATTGATTAGAAATAATTTTTACGTGAACACACTGTGTTTTTTAAACCAAATGCTTCATATATAGAGGTTTTGCTGCAGAAATTTTTTTATAAAATGGTAACTGAAAAGTTCCAAGTTTTCATGGATAGAGTGTCCTCACTGTAAACGAACTGGCTAATTTTATTCATAATTTGATTGGTGTGTTACTGGTGATTTTCTCTTGCTTTATTGTATTCTTTTTTTCTTTCAGTATTCTAACAATATAGCTAAACTATTAGTTTTTCTTGGATGTTGTCATGTAATACGAGATGGTGTCCTCTGCTGCCTTATGTCATGTGTTGTTATGTTTTCCGCAAAATTGCAAGATGTCATCCATGGTAAGAATCAACATGAAATATTCAAAAAAAGTAAAAAAATCACTCCAAGAAACAAATCAAACAAGCAAAGAAACAATCAAACAAACAAGCAAGCAAAGAAACAATCAAACAAACAAGCAAGCAATGAAATAAAAAACACAATCAAACAAACAGTTTTAGACTAAGATAGAAAAGAAATGGTAGTGGTGATGATAGTGATAGTGATAGTGATAGTGATGACAACAATGTGATGATGGTGGTAATAATTATGATGGAAAAAATGATGATGATGATGATGATTATGATTATGACAATGTAACATGGTGATGATGATGGCAAAACCTTGATGGTGATGATAATGATGATCGCAACATGATAATAGTGGTGATAACAAACACTACATGGCAATAATAATGACAGCATAGTGATGACAAAGATAACAACAATAACATTGATGTGATGATGGTCATGATGACAGCGTAGATTATGATTATTATAATAATATTGAATAAGATGATGATAACCAGTGGGTTTGTGGTAATAGTGTGTTAATCTACTCTAAGGGCATGTTACACTGCACAGTAAAGTACACGAGTATGAGAATGTGTATCTAGTGATGTGGTCCATTGAACAGATATTCACCAATGCAGTACACAAAGATGTTTGTCCTCTAGAGGGTAAGTGTTAATACAACTGATTGGGCTTACTCTGAATTTATTGAAAAGACAACTAGGAAGGATGCATCCCTACCCTCCAGTCCTTGTATTCACTTCCACTAGCGCTATCCCATCCTAAGTTGTCCTCCTTGCCCTCCACTATCCCTAGACCTACCCCACCCTATCCGGTCCCTTCTGCTCTCCCCTTCCTCTATCCCTACCCTATCCTACCCTGTCATCCCTGTCTGCCCCTAGCCTACTCAATTCTAGCCTGTCCTCACTGCCCAACCCTCCCCAGGTCCTATCCAATCCAACATGTCCTCCCTACACTCAACTTTCTGGTCTCCCCATCTCTTTCCTTAGTACTAGCCCATCCTACCCTGTTCTGCCTGCCCTGCCCTGCCCTGCCCCCAACCCTTCTCAATCCTAGCCTGTCCTCACTGCCCAGCCCTCCCCAGGTCCTACTCAATCCTACCTTGTCCTTCCTACACTCCACTTTCTGGTGTCCCCATCTCCTTCCTTAGCAATAACCCATCCTACCCTGTTCTCAGTGCCCTGCCCTCCTCCTCCTCCAGCCCTAATCCTAGCTTACCCTGTCCTCCTTACCCTCCCTTCCTCCTATCATGTCACATCCTACAATGTCATCCATGCCCTCCACTACCCCAAGCCACTTTCTCGTCTTATTCCACTAGCGCTACACCATCCTACCAGGGATGTCCTCCTTGTCCTCCACTCCCCCTAGTGCAACCCTGTCCTCACTGTTCTCCTCTTTCACAGCTCTACCACATCTTTACCGGTCCTCCCTGTCCTCCTCTTGTCCAATGCTCCCCCATCATACCTTGACCTCCATACCTTAATCTCTTCCTCTCTTCTTCCCCAACTCTACCCCAATCCTACCCTGTCCTCCTTTCCCTCCACTCTCCTTAGCGCTACCCCATCCTACCTTGCCCTCCACTCCCACTAGCGCAACAACATCCTTACCTGTCCTCTGCTCTCCTCTTTCCCAGCCCTACCCTACCCAATCCTATCCTGTCCTCCTTGCCCTCCACTCTCCTTAGTGCTACCCCCTCCTTGCCCTCCACTCCCCCTAATGTTACCCAATCCTACCTTGTCCTCCACTCCCACTAGCACTACCCCATGCTAACCTGTCCTCTCTGTTCTCCTTGCCCTCCTTTTGCCCAATACTCCCCTATCATACTTTCACCTCCATACCTCCATACCAGTCTCTCCTAATCCTACCTCATCTTATCCTGTCCCTGTGCCCACTGCACCATGGGCTTAGGTGATTGTAATTGTTCATCTTTTTTTGGTTTTGTTCTTTAGTGAAACAGCAATTAAAAGGTCTAATGGAAGATAGTGTAGTTCACATATCAAGATCGTATCCTGTATTTGCATCTGCTGTGTGGCGTCTATTGGCATTACTTGAGCAATGAATAAAAAAAGGAAACACTAAACTGTTGGCTTATTATTTATTTGATTATTATTTTTGGCGCATTTGATTATGCACATACATAGATAATTGCGCATTATAAGTAATAAAGATTATTATTATTATTATTTATGGCAAGGTTGTAATATATGTTGTGAGTAATTATTTCGAAATCATGATCATTATACATACTAAATAACATTACTACAGCACCCTCTCTGCAATTGACTGTATATACATACCCTAAAGCTGTGAATTGGGCATCCTGTGTAGTAATCCTCAAAACGAGGCATAAAAATAAACCAAAAATAGCGATGATATAAAATCTCTCTTTTGAAAAAACATATATATATATACAAAAAAAAAATTATGTATTCTATATATCTCAAAAACATGAACCTTCGGGTTTCCTGTGATTGATGTTACCACAGGGAGCCCACAAATATTTTCAATTATCACAAAAATGGACTATTTTGAAATTTATTATTTCGGCACAATAATGATAAACACGTCAAAATAAAGGAGTAAATATGTCCAAAACTTGTTTTGCGCGGCTTTTCAGGTGTTTTTTCACCGATTTTTATGTCTTGTTTTATCGAAAAATACACAGGAAGCCCGTTTTGCCGCTTGATGTGTTTTTGGTCAATTTTACCATACTTAGAAAATGTTTTTAAAAATAAAACAAATATTATAGTAATCCTTGGTATTAGTCCTAAATCGCTGGTTAAAAATATTTCAGAATTTGTGCTTATTTCGTGGAGAAAATAGCCGTTGTGTTCCAAGGCCTCAAAATACCGTTTTTCAAGAAAACCAGAAAATTTGGCAATTTTCAAACTGCCTTTTTATTAACAAATTATACATCGTTAGAAAGCTCTTGTCAATGGCATTAAGAATATGAGGTTTACTTTTCCAATTGTGAAAATTGAGAAATGTTATTAGCGTAGAAAGGTTCCGGAAGTAGCGAACTGCAAGTAATGTGCACTTTGCGTCAGTTTACCCACTTCTTGACCTTTGTTTTCAACAAAAAACGAACTGATAATAGCTCAGTATGTGTTATAAACTATGCCAAAGAAACAGCCTAAAATGTGTATTATTTATTGAGAAATACGAGATAGTGTTCTCCCTGTTCAAAAGCTTTGTTTACATCCGGTTATAACATGGTTCTACCACAGGGATCCCGAATAAAGACGTTACCCAAAGGGGAAACTTTAAAGCAATTTTTCTCGCTAAATCCTGAATTTTTTTCAACAACGTTTTGCCAGTATGTATCATTATCGTACAAGTATCTGCTATTCGAATTTAAATGAAAACAAAGGCCCCGAAGTAGGTTAACTGACACAATGTGCAAAGTACTTGCAGTTCTCTACTTCCGGAACCTTTCCAAGCTAATAACTTTGTTAATCTTATAGATTACGTAAACCAAACTCCATATTATTGCTGCCAAGCTCAAGAGCTTTCCAGTGATGTACAGTTTGTTTATAAAAAGGCAGTTTGAAAATTGCAAAAATTTGGGTTTCCTCTAAAAACGCTATTTAAGGCCTTGGAATTCAACCGCTATTTTCTCCACGAAATAAGCAACAATTCTGAAATGTTTTTAGCCAGCAATTTAAAGCTAATAGCAAGGTTTACAATCATGGTTGTTTTATTTTTAAAACTATTTCCTAAATAAGATAAAATTGACCAAAAACACATCGAATGGTAAAACGGGCTTCCTGTGTATTTTTCGATAAAAGAAAGGCTTAAAAACCAAACAAAAAATAGCGGAAAATAAACAGAAAATTTTATGCACTAATAATAACTCGTTCTTTTGACGTACAATCGTATTTTTCTCTCAAAAAAGGAAATTAAAAATAATGCAATTTCTTGATTTTTCAACAAATGTTTGGGCTTCCTTTGGTTTGATCATGGACGACATACCACAGGAAGCCCGCACATCTCTTTAAAAGTCTTAAAAATCGCCTTTTTGGAAAATTATTATTTCGGCACAATAATGATTAACACGTCAAAATAAAGAAGTAAATATGTCCAAAACTTGTTTTGCGCGGCTTTTCAGGTGTTTTTCAATGGTTTTTATGCCTTCTTTTATGGAAAAATACACAGGAAGCCCGTTTTGCCGCTTGATGTGTTTTTGGTCAATTTTACTCTACTTAGAAAATGTTTTTAAAAATAAAACAAACATCATAGTAATCCTTGTTATTAGGTCTAAATCGCTGGCTAAAAATATTTCAGAATTTGTCCTTTATTTGTGGAGAAAACAGCCATTGTGTTCCAAGGCCTCAAAATATCGTTTTTCAAGAAAACCGGAAAATTTGGCAATTTTCAAACTGCCTTTTTATTAACAAATTATACATCGTTAGAAAGCTCTTGTCAATGGCATTAAGAATATGGGGTTTACTTTTCCAATTGTGAAAATTGAGAAATGTTATTAGCGTAGAAAGGTTCCGGAAGTAGCGAACTGCAAGTAATCTGCACTTTGCGTCAGTTTACCCACTTCTTGACCTTTGTTTTCAACATAAAACGAACTGATAATAGCTCAGTATGTGTTATAAACTATGCCAAAGAAACAGCCTAAAATGTTTATTATTAAGCGAGAAATATGAGATAATGTTCTCCCTGTTCAAAAGCTTTGTTTACATCCGGTTATAACATGGTTTTACCACAGGGATCCCGAATATTCGCTTAATGATTTGTGTATGAGTACGAGTACGAGTATTTTTTTCGGGCTTTTATAATTGCAATACTCCGCGCCGATCATACTCATACACAAATCATATAACCGCGGATCAGACCCACATATATATCTACATTGTACTTTGTGGTCGAATAAACTCAACAAAATGACCTCCTACCAACATATGTGGCTTCATAGCTCAGTTGGTAGAGCATTGCACCGGTTCTGCAAAGGTCATGGGTTCGAATCCCGTTGAAGTCCCGAATTTTTTTCGGGCTTCTATAATTGCAATTACATAAATGGCTTTACTCCGCGCCGATCATATATACTCATACACAAATCATATAACCGCGGATCAGACCCACATATATAGCTTTTTAACAATATATATAATTTGTTTAGAATAAAGCAGTTCGAAAATCGTTAAATTTTCGGGTTTCCTATTTTGAGGCCTTGAAATTCAACCACTGTTTTCTCCGCGAAATAATAAATTTTCAAATTTTACTTAAGCCAGCGATTTAGAGATAATAAGTAAGTAAAAAAAAAAGTAAAAAGTGTGTAAAAGTGGGTTCTATTTTTCGATAAAAAAAGGAAAAAAAACAACAACCAGACACCAATGTTGGACGTACAAAGTGTAGGCGATCTACCTCATGCCTCATTGAAAATGCACAAAAGTGTCAATGCCTATATACACCTATTTCAAAAATGGTTGTCACACTTGAAGCTACAGTCCACTCTCTGAAGCCTGCAAAGGGTGCTGGCCATATGAACATAATTTGTATTTTATCACAATAAATATTTGTTATATCACAAGTTCTTTAAATAAATATTTGCATCATCTACCAGCACTGCAACAACTTGTTGTGGTGAAGAAACATAAACACTTAAAAGTATATGTAATGAATAAGTTGACAACAAGAGAAATATCAACACCCTTTGCAGACTTCAGAAAATGGTCTATAGCTTAGATTGCGACACCAATATTTGAAATAGTTGTATAGTTAATTTAAAAAAGAGACAGATATATGTAATGCAATAGGTTTATTTGTTGTTTACTCAAACAAGGTTCTAATTGTTGTTAGGACTACATAGCAACATCTATCAAGCACACATCAGATTTATCATTGATATTATTAGTTTCAATTATTATCAGAAAAAATAACACTACTCTATCTAATCAATCAAGCAAAAACAAGTTATCTATTGTAATCTTATACAATTTCGTTGATTGTTGTCGGTTTAGTTGGCCTTATCAATGATAGTTATCTATTGTAATCTTAAACAATTTCATTGATTGTTGTCGGTTTAGGTGGCCTTAGGTTCTCATTTGGGTACAGCGTTCAATGTCTCAGTGATGAAGCTATCAGGGTTTTCAATTTCACTCAACAATTCTGAAATAAGAAAGGAATATATGCATGAATGACTGGCAAACTGAATCATGACAGACAGACTGACTGTCTTGCTGGTTAACTTGACTGACTGATGGATGGATTGATTGACTTGCTGAGTGGTTGCGTGATTGACTGACTGACTGACTGACTGACTGACTGACTGACTGACTGACTGACTGACTGACTGACTGACTGACTGACTGACTGACTGACTGACTGACTGACTGACTGACTGACTGACTGACTGACTGACTGACTGACTGACTGACTGACTGACTGACTGACTGACTGACTGACTGACTGACTGACTGACTGACTGACTGACTGACTGACTGACTGACTGACTGACTGACTGACTGACTGACTGACTGATTGCCAGACTTGCTGAGTGGTTGCGTGATTGATGTACTGACTGACTGACAGACTGCAGATTACATGACTGGCCTATATACTGACTGACTGGTGGACTGATCACATGTGGACTGGCTGACTGACAGTTACTCAATAAGATAAGAGAGTCTAGCTGACTGATAGACTGACTGGCTGGTTGACTAACTGACTGATTGGTGAGGTGGCAAAGGTACTGACCAACTGACTGAATGATGTTTTTTTCTGACACAGTTCTAACATCGAACTTGCCACAAACCAAAATACACCAATATACACCTATTTCAAAGATCATTGTTGCAAACACACTCTGAAACCTGCAAAAGATGTCGGCATTTCTTCTCTTATAATCGATTTATCCATAGCATACTTTGGTTGTACGTGTTTGTGTTATACAACCATAACAAGTTGTTGCATTGGGAGATGATGATACAAATTTTTCTTTTAAAAAAAATGTTTAAAATCACAAATCATGTTCATATTACCAACATACTTTGCAGGCTTCAGAGTGTGGACTTTAGCTTCTGCTTTGACAACAATTTTTGAAACCGGTTTATAATATCACTGACTCTGGACATTGTTTGCAAAAACGATGTTTGAGATTGACCTCACTAGGTGTTTTATGTAACATATTAAAGAATGGCCTCATACCTGCGACATCAAAGAATTCACCAAACGACTCAGCAGGCAGAATGTCATTTTGATAGGTTTTTAGCCACTGAAAAGAGAAGAGAAGAAACGCTAAAGTTACTCAATCAACACAATCTCTTAGCTTTTGATCTGTGTTCTCCAAAAAGGTTATCAGTTCCTTAATCTCCCATGCAGCCGTCTCTCCCAAAGACGAAACAAACTATAGCTGGATGGGAGACTATCAGTTGCAAGGCCATTTCTAGACTTAGGAAGAAATATGGTCATACATCTCTATACACTGGATGTGTCTTCAGCCATTATTTCATTCAACAACAAGGAAGTCAATCTTAAGAATTTGTTTCACAATTTATTTTAGTCCTGCTATGATCTAACACTTTGAACAACTTTTCTGATACACATCAAATGCAAATCTAATTTAACATGAGAAGTGCTCACAGCCATTATTCACATCAAGAATGGAGGAAAGTTAAAAGTAATATAAACAATATGAGTAGATCTGTATGAGATATACGGCAACCTCGAGTCGAAGACGAGCCATTGTATATCTCATATGATACTTATGAAATATTTCCAACATTAGTTCTTTCAAATTTTTCCTACAATTGTCAAGATAAATGTAAATCTGGTCGGAAAATTCAAGTTGAAACATATGCAAATCAGGACGAAATCTGTATGAGATTTACAGAACTCGTCACGGACGTGAATTCTTTTGTAGAATTTTCATTAATTACTCATTAATTTTATAAGACTCTTTATTATTGTTTTAGTCCTACTATGAAGCCTTTAACAGCCTTTTCAGAAAAAATATAACGTGAGAATATCATTCAATATTCAGTAATAACATTTATCAAGAAAAGTGCTGTACCTTATCACACGCCTTGAGTAACGTTTCATCGTTGTTACGAATATAGTCCGCCATAGCCTGAGCCCAGCCTGAATCTGACGATTTCAGCGATTTCTGAAAAAATAACAATAAGTTATTGAATGAATGGATGAATAAATAAAGGAATAAAATGAATGAATAAACGAATGAATGATTGAATGAATGAATGAAAGAAAGAATGAGGGCCATAAGTTAGATAATTATCACCGTTATTACGTCACCCTCGATATGTAAAGTTTATTGTATTGAAATGAATATATGAATGAATGAATGAATGAATAAATGAAGGAATACTGAAATAATTGAATACATGAATAAAATGAATAAATAAATAAATGGATGAATAAATAGATGAATGAATGAATAGTTTAAAAATGATTGAATAGTTTACATCACATGTTTATCACATTTCCAACCAGCCCATAGGTGTCCTAGAATATTGAATTAATAGACAAAGCCCTACACTAGGTGATATATTCCCGGCCAGCATGCTCCATACTTTTACCCCTGAGCCCCTCCCCCCTGGGCACGACTCACACACAGTTAAATCAAAAGATCTTTGTAAAGTTTCAATTCGTCCATTTAGCGTTACCTTAAAGATGTGATGCAGTTGGTCGATGAAATAGAAAAAGATTAAAGCCGCTTTGTAGACAATGTAAGTCTTTACTGTTGGGTCTTGTAGCCTGAAAACACACACAAATAAAGACACATGAAATATCAAATATCCAATAAAACAGTAGTACTACAATTGTCATCATCATCATCATCACCAGCATCACCATTACCACCATTATCATCATTATCAACTTTTTAATTACAATAATCATCAGCATTATATCAACAACCTATACTAGTTTACTCGCTAGTTTCCATTCAACAAACTATCATAATTATCATCCTAATTATCATCATAGTTATCATCTTCACTAGCATCACCAGCATCATC
The DNA here is from genome assembly GCA_949775045.1 of Metridium senile. Classification (NCBI taxonomy): domain Eukaryota; kingdom Metazoa; phylum Cnidaria; class Anthozoa; order Actiniaria; family Metridiidae; genus Metridium; species Metridium senile. The sequence goes on along the minus strand of OX459097.1, from coordinate 7,764,535 downwards.
ATTACTATCAATTTTATCATCAACATCATCACCGTGGAAGAAACAAATGTATCAATTATGGTTATCCCCATGTACAACAATATTTTGGACATCATCATCATTAACATCAACTTTATCATCGTAATCACCAGCATCACCATCATCATCATTACTATCAACTTTATCATCATCATCGTAATCACCAGCATCATCATCATCATTTTATCATCAACATAATCACCATGGAAGAAACAAACGTATCAATTATGGTTATCCCCATTGATCATCACTATCATCTTCAAATCCATTCCATTCTTCCTGTCATCGTTTATAATCACAACCATGCACCAGCACCGTCATCATAACCATCACCACTGTTATCAACATTACAAATCCTTGTGTTAATCTTCTTACCACCAGCTGCAAAGTTCTTATATTCATATTTTCACGTATAATGTGACCACATACCTTGTAGCACCTCCTGGTGATTCGTTTCGAGCATGCGCAGTGATAACAAGCCGTTTGAGGAAAGTCTGACGATTTTCCAGCCATTGTTCAAGCGAGTAGACAAAGAGAGAAAGCAGGGTGAAATAAAACGGGCTTTCAACCTATAAACATGTCAAACACACTATCACAATAGCATCATGGTGATAACATAGAAGAGGCAATGTGTAAATTTTCCAGAACAAAGCTTATTAACTTCTCTACGTCTTCTACAATAAATCTCCATATTCTTTATTTTGCATTTTTCAATACTCAGCTAAAATAGAGTTCCAGTCCATAAAAAGATAGCGTTTAAGTGTCATTTAAGTCTGCCTTTAAGGGTGTGAAAGTGAATTGATTTTTAGGTCTATCGAATAGTTTTTTCTTAAGCAGTAGGTATTTTGTCTTTGGGTTATGATGGATACCTTGAAGGCTGCGTCGACCCACTTGTCAGCTGAAGTATCCATGAACGACTGTAGGTTTTTCTCCTCGCGAGTTCGCTGCCTGGTCCTGTAAAGAATAAAGTACGCAAAGCGACATTAAAAAGACAGGCGAAACATTCATTGTACGGCAAGTACATCATCATCATCGTCATTGTCATCATCATCACTACCCACTACCACCACTCATCATAGCAATCAATGTCATCACAACCATCACCATCATTATGATCATCAACACCATCGTCATCACCATCATCATAGCCCTAATCATCGCCACCATCACACACCACTAATAAACTAGGTATAATATACTCACGTGTTACGTTCGTACAGTATCATATGTACGTTGTACGGTATAAAGTGTATATTACTCTCCTAACACCACCATCACCATCACACACCACTAATAAACTAGGTATAACATACTCACGTGTTAAGTTTGTACAGTATCATATGTACGTTGTATGGTATAAAGTGTATATTACTCTCCTTACACACCACTAATAAACTAGGTATAACATACTCACGTGTTAAGTTCGTACAGTATCATATGTACGTTGTACGGTATGAAGTGTATATTACTCTCCTTACACCACCATCACACACCACTAATAAACTAGGTATAACATACTCACGTGTTAAGTTCGTACAGTATCATATGTACGTTGTACAGTATGAAGTGTATATTACTCTCCTTACACCACCATCACCATCACACACCACTAATAAACTAGGTATAACATACTCACGTGTTAAGTTCGTACAGTATCATATGTACGTTGTACGGTATGAAGTGTATATTACTCTCCTTACACCACCACCACCATCACACACCACTAATAAACTAGGTATAATATACTCACGTGTTAAGTTCGTACAGTATCATATGTACGTTGTACGGTATGAAGTGTATATTACTCTCTTTGCCACCACCACCAGTATCATCACTGAAAGATTTCTCGAAAGCAAAACGCTGTAGCAGAAGACGTAGATCGTGAACACCCCAGTAGTAGTTTGGTTCGATGTGGCCAGTACTTTCCTGGATGTAACTATTATGCCTGCCAATTGAAGAAAATATTCACTGTAAATGTTGCAAATTTGTCATTGTTTGCATTGACTTGTCAATGCACTATCCTTAAGCCTAGTTTTCACTAGAGACGCAAACACAAGCATAAACGCAAGAGACCTTATTTCGTCAGGAAAACCGTTTGACGCAGTGATAACGCAAACGCAAATCAAGATATCAAAACTTTTCCTTTTTTCTTGCGTCTGTGCTTGTGCTTGTGCGTGGCACTAGTAAATAGTGCGCTTGCGCTTGCATTTATTCACGTCTCGTTTTCACATGCTTGTGCTTGCGCTTGCGTTGCGTCGCTAGTGAAAAACAGGCTTTACAACACAACAATGATGTAGGAGGAGAAGACAGCATTATTTTTTGGTGCTTATGTGGTTGACCTATCATATCACAGAAACTTTGATGTGGGGTAAGGTTGGTCATCTTTTATACTTTCAAAAAATAAAGAAGTACTATGAAATAAAATGTAGGCATCATGCAAACTCCTTTTGTCAAAGATTTCAGATTTCTTCTATGTTTTCACACGTTTATGAAAAACGAGATGCGTTTGAGAGAAGATTAGTCCAAACACGAGACGAATTTGAGTGTTTGGACCTGCTTGAGGATTATTCGTTTTTCCCCACGTTTTATTTTCTGGAAATTGGCCAATAAGTACACGAAAAACAAAAACTGACCCTTGAATGAGAGTGTGCGCTTGAAAATGGCGTCAGTGTGTTTCATGCACTCGTGAAAAACGTCTTTTTGACCAATCAACGTGCACGTAGTAACACAATTATTTTACAATATGTAGTTATGAGTGCCTTTTTGTTAATATTATCTTATGCATAGTCCATCATTGTGCAGTTTGTTATTTTATGATTGTAAAAATAGGGATATATTACCTTGCAAGACAGCTCGCAAAGGCTGATTCAGAAACCTGTGGACCCCAGATAGGTAGCAGACCATTGCACTTGGTGTTAGCATTCTGTAACGCAGCACTCTCCCACTCATCACGACTACGTGCCAGCCTGTACATAGAAATATACAGTCATATAAATGATAGGTAATATAATGAAATTTGTAACACCGTAAAAAAATGTTGACTAAAGCTCGAAACATCAGTAAAGTTAAGTCAACATTTTTTTACGGTGTTACAAATTTAATTATATTACCTATCATTTATATCAAACACCGACGCAGCCTATACTAGCTTACTTTGCTAGTTTCCATTTATGTACAGGTGCTGTTTATTTGTTATGGCAAGGAAAAGGGAAGGCAGTGGGGTGGTTTTGATAATCGTTGCTGCAAACCAAGCCTACCCACCCCTCCCCCAACAGTCTTACGCAAGAGAATATATGTAGCTCAACAACGTAAATTCAACGTTGGAGCTCCAATAAACTCCCATGAAAAAAACCGCTTGAAATGGTTGCTTAAACAAGCGTCAATAAATGCGTCAGTAACGACTATACTCAAGCGTTTGCAGTGTTTAAGCAACATATTTGAGAACATGGTTTGGTTGCTAATACAAATGCATACAACAACCAAAGAGGATGAAAATAATCTTCTTACCTGACCGCAGCCATGTGGCAGTCATAATGGACCACGTTAAAGTGACTGACCGTACAATATGCCTGATAGAACGAACATGACAATAAATACACTGGGTCATTACATGAATATAACACAAGCTTGTGCTGTGTTGTGATATGTAGTATAGTATGTAGTATAGTGTGCTGTGTTGTGATATGTAGTATAGTATGTAGTATAGTGTGCTGTGTTGTGCTGACTGTGTTGTGCTGCGCTGTGCTGTGCTGTGCTGCGCTGCGCTGCGCTGCGCTGTGCTGTGCTGTGCTGTGCTGTGCTGTCTGTGTTGCATTGTACTGTGATGTGTTGCGCTGTCTGTGCTGTGCTGTGCTGTGCTGCGCTGTGCTGTGCTGCGCTGTGCTGTGCTGTGCTGTGCTGTGCTGCGCTGCGCTGCGCTGTGCTGCGCTGTTTTGAGTTATATTTTTAATACCTGTGTTTTTCGTTGTTTAGTTTCACATTCTTCTACAATACATCTCTTGGTGAACGTATAAATACCAAGGACCTGTAAAATGACCAGACAAAATAATGTTAATAACGATGAAGATGATGGTAATGATGATGTACATATAAATGAAGATGAAGAAGATGATAATGGGTGTTGATAATAATAATAAAGTTGATGAAGAATACAGTGATGATGTAGAATATGGGGATGATAATGATGATGATGATGGTGATGTACATGATGAAGATGATGTTGATGATAATGGATGTTGATAACAATAATGATGAAGTTGATGATGAAGATGGTCATGATGAAGATAATGATGGTATCGGTATTGGTGGTGGTGGTAGTGATAATGATGCTAATGATGATCACGTCAGTTGATGATGATGGTAATCATGATTATGATGGTCATGGTCATGACAATGATGCAGATAATTAAGATGATAAAATAAAGTATATAATGATGATACAGATAATAGCACCAACCTTTTGTGGGTTGTAATTATAGCCCTCACGGCAGATACAGCAAGTCAAACCAGACTCATCAGCCAGATGTTCCATCTCACGCATTAGATTACTTGGCTTCGCTATGATCTTATCACCAGTCGTCTTCAACAACAAAATACAAAGATATTACAATCATGTAAGTTTAATTATAACGAAAATACAAAGATATTAAGGCCTGGGCAAACGGTTCCAACATTTACTTCAACTTCCGTTCGATTTTGTTGAATGGCAATGTTGAAATGCTTTTAAACTATTTCAATATTGTTAACACGTGTTGAATTGGTGTTGAAAGAGTTTAAAAGAGTTTAAAAGCTAACGTTGGACTTTCATAGGTATTATACAACAATCACATCCGATCTGTATGTGATATACAACGTATAAAGATCGACTGCTCCTCATATAAAACATGTTATTGTTTCTTATAGACTATAAGTAAAAATGGCAATTCTATGCTATGCTAAAGCAATCCTTTTTCTTACTAACCTGCATTCCTAGGGCACCCAGTTGTTTTTCTCTCATGGCCATCGCAAGCTTCTTTTTCTCAGCTCTAGTTTGACGTCGCACTTCGTTTATCTTACAAAGAAATCAAACATTTAAGAAAGCAATAAACCTTAACAGTGATAATAATAATAATGACAAAGTTCAATAAATGAATAATCATGATGATAATGATGATGATGTGAATGATGTTTATTTAAGCAATAGAAGCAAGTTCCTATGACTCTACCGGTGAAATAGAGCACGCGGGATGTTGGGAGAAACACGAGAAAAGTTATAAAATCACGAGCTGAAAGCGAGTGATTTTATAACTTTTTCGAGTGTTTCTAACAACATCCCAAGTGCTCTATTTCACTGGTAGAGTCATAGGAACTGGCTTCTATTGCTTTTATAATATAGCAATGCAGGTTTTCCCGTAAAAACGTAGTTTTATTTGCTGATTAAAATTGTAATTCTCAAAACTAACACCAGTGCCGAATGAACCAATCACAATCAGTGCACTATTGAGCAATCTTGACCAAAAGGGACCAAGGCGCTGTTCACTTTCTTCCCGGGTTGTTTTTGCTAGCTAAAAAGAAGGAATTTTACTCAAAAAACCGTTAAAATATAGCTTTGGCTGACTTCTGTGCCTAAAAACAAAAACCTTTAGCTGAACTCTTGCATGAGACTGACATATCTACAGCAATTCAAGCGAATTTGAACTTTATTTGAGTGGTGAAAGCCGAGCCGACTGACAGTAATTTATTCACTGAGAGTACTGAGAAAAAAAACCAGTTTGAACAAGACAAGCTTGTTGTGTACAACGTTTTCAAGTTAAAAAGGAACAAAGACCACATCTACAAGATTGCTTAGGCTGCTGAAAGTATGTATTTATTTACTTTTAATCAAACGTTTGCAGGTTTAAAGTTGATCAGTTTCTGTTTTCATTTTGACGAGACAATTGAAAGATAATTGTAAATCTGCCTTTTTGTCTTTGTTCACATTGCATGTTTTCAAACGTGGTTTATTTATAAGAATAAAAAAACAAGAAAACACATTTATAATTCTGTACTTGATTGTGTGTTTGTTTGTTTTTATAAAACAAAATATAATATTTTGCCGTCGATAAATTCAACATGTATTTGTTCAAGATTTATCAGTTCAATTGCAAAAATATCTCACTTCTTCACTATGAAATTATCTTAAAATTTATCTTCATATTTCAAGGATAAACTGAAGTAAAAATTATTGCCACTTTGAAACGCTGTTTTCCTTTTTTTTTTTGTTTGCTTTGATCAAATTCAACGTTTGACTTCCAACTTTACAGTTTGTCTAAAGGCGGCGTATTTTCAAAACTATGTCTATGATTTTTGTCGCGTTTGCATGTCATTGCACCGTAGGCTTTAGGGTTTTATAGGTTAACAGAAAGGTCATAAGATGGAAAGTCTTTTTACATTTTAAAAACCGTTTTTAGTAAATGTAGTAGCTTACAGAAATTGTGAGCTGTCAATCAAAAACCATGTCTCTACCGGTGAAATAGAGCATAGCTTTTTTGAGTGAATCAACCAATCAGAGCTTACGTACTATCTAAGCTATATTATAATATGATATAGTAGCTATAGTGATGATGATAATGATGATGTTCATCAATATATGAATAATCATGATGATAATGATGATGTGAATGATGATTATGATGGTAACTATAGTGATGATGATGATGATGATGATGATGTTCATCAATATATGAATAATCATGATGATAATGATGATGATGATGTGAATGATGTTCATTATGATATGGTAGCTATAGTGATGATGATGATACTAATAATGACTATGTTCACATCATCAATATATGAATAATGATGATGATGATGTGAATGATTATGATATGGTAGCTATAGTGATGATGATGATGATGATAGTAATAATGACAATTATCATAAATATATAAATTATGATGATGATATACTGAAAATGACGATGGTAGTCATGGTTTTTTTTGCCATATAGGATGTTATAGTTTTAAAGACATTTACCTTTTTCTCGACCTCAGTGTTCTCCCTCAATCTTTCCTGTAGATTCTCGGCCAATGAACCAACCTTCTCTTCTGAAGAGACTTGTTCAAGTCGATGGATGACAGGAATAGACGACTCTCCGATGATACGCTGAAAACAATACATCATATTACCTTACAAATACTTTTGACTTGAAGATTGATAACTTGTCAACTAATGTACATTTTTTTTTCAGAAAAAGTTGAAGGAGTGAACAGTGGCGAACGGTGAATGGCGATTGCACGACCGAAAGGAAATGTGGGTCTTTGATATTTATTTTTTATGCCTCTCTTGTGGCAGAAAACAAATTCATTGCAAAAACAAACCCCATATAGTAAAGAAGACCTTGGGAATTGATGAAACTGTGCAATACAGAAAAACGTTTAAATATGTTAAGTTGTATGTGTAACCACAAATCCTTTTGGTCATGCAATCGTCGTTCGCTATTCGCTATGCCAACCTTTTTGAAATAAGTGTGACTGTACTACATTGAGTAAAGCCGTAGATAGTAGAATGTGAACCTTTATTTAAATAGGGTAAAATCCTATCAGAATGCAAAGTAATCTGTTAAGGAGTCCTAAAGCATGTGAAGACTACATACATCCTTATTGTAGAAATCTACCCCAGTTGGCCATTGTGCACTTTGAAAAGAGGAAAGTGAATGAATCTAAATGAATACCTGTATTTTGTCATCTCCTTTACACAGACCATACAGTAGTCTAAGGACGTATGGTAGTGACGGACGGGCAAGGAATTCCTTCCAGATGTCTAACTCAGCCAGGTTCGCTTTGCTATTAACCAAATGAAATATTTTAACAATTAAACATTTTTCTTGAAGCATTTACAAGGTTGTATCATCATTATTGATATTACCGTCATAAACATTGTCGCCATCATCTTTATTATCATTAACCTCACCATCAACTCACCACCACTACCAGCATCACAATCATCAACAGCATTAACATAATCATCATCATAATAATACTATTACCATCCTTATCAGCACAGTCACCTAATGTATTACAATTAATTTAATAAATACCATTACTATCAGCATTGTCATCATTATTCTCACCACAAACAACATAATTATTTCCATCATCATTGTATACATCATTATAAAATTCATGAATAATTAATGAGCAATTGACAAAAGAATTCACGTCCATGACGGAGGTTGTAAATCTCATACAGATTTCGTCCTGGTTTGCATAAGTTTCAACTTCAACTCGGCCAGATTTACATTTATCTTGACAATTTTAGTAAAATATGAAAGAACTAACGTTGGACTTTCATAAGTTCTATACAATATTTGCGTCCGATCTGTATCCGATATACAGATCGGATACAGATCGGCCGCTCATATTGTATATATTACTTATCAACACCACCACCACCACCATCATTATCATTGCAATCATAATCATCATCATCATTACCATATCACAGTCATTGGCCTATTACAATATTTACCTGAATGGTTTAGCAGGAGTGTGTGTTTCCAGGTATTTGATAGCTTTGGCTACTATTCCATTCTCAAGGATCATCTCTTTGAGTCTTGCTCCACTTTGGTTATTCTATATAAAAAAAATATATAGACACTCATCAATTATGAGCATAATTGTGTGCTAATGTATATAAATCTAAGTTTAGTGAGTCTGAGTCTTCCCAATTAAAAGGACACTAAAGTGGCTAGAAGATTTGAGACGTTAAAAAGTGTTTTTGTACCAACCTCGATTCCATCAGCGATTGTACAGAAGCAGTCTATGAACAGGGTTTCGTCACTTGATCTCTCCACATCGAATCTGAAAACAAATATACATCAGCATATTATAGTGCTTTATAGCTACAATTACAGGAACAGAGGGAAAAACAGTTACTCTAATAGAAACAACAGAATCAAAAACAAAAGCAAAGTCATAAATATTAGTGACCATATAATGATGATATTCAACAACAACATGGACAAGAGATGTAAAAATAACTGGAATGCAGCATGAACGACAGGGAGCAACAACAGCAACAACAATAACAGCAACAATAGCAATAATAACAACAACAGCAATAGTAACCTTAAGCAACAACAACAGCAGCAGCAATAGGAATACAATGTTGCAACAACAAAAGCAACAACAACATCAGCAAAACAGCAAAGGTAACAGAACATGAATGACAGAGCTCATGACATAGCGACAATTGCCAACAACACCAGCAACAACAATAACAGCAAAAACAACAACATTGGCAACAACAACAGAACTGAACAACAACAGAAGCAACAGCAATAACAACACCACCACCACCAGCAACAACAACAAAGCAACAAAAGAACATAGACAACAGATGTCGCACAGTTATTTCTTTCATGACATACTTTTCAAAGTCCAAATAGGGCATAAAGTGGATGATAAGTGTCTTCATGTTCTTCTCGTCACCAAACGTCAGGAAAGGAATGATTCTCATCATGGCCTGAAGAACTTTAGTATTGGCTCGCTGTGAAAGATATCATAAAATTCATAAATCATTCATGAGAAATTGACAAAAGAAATCACAAGCTATGAAAACGTTGTATATCTAATACAGACTTCGTCCTGAAACTTGCATAACTTTCAACTTGAATTTTGAAGATTTACTTTTATCTTGACAGTTTTAGTAAAATATGAAAGCATAACGTTGAAGTTCTATAAGTAGTAAATAATATTCACGTCTGATCTGTATGAGATAAACAACAGCTCATATTCGACTTGTTGTTGTATATCGCATACAGATCGGACTCAAATATTGTATATATTACCTAAAATAGTTATATGCTTATACACCAATTATAATAAGAATAGCTTTATTTAAACAACCTTTAAATAAAAATAAACAGTGAATTTACAATATATATTAATAAAATTTCGATTATACAGCTAAACAAAGTTTGAACAACTAAATATCCAAATAGTACACTGTACATAGGATCCTTAATATCACATTGTGATTAACATACCACAAATGGACTAGTGATCTTATCAAGCAACATGTCCAGTTGTGATCTATCTCCTTCACTTGGTGGTTGGGTTGCCTGTGATGAACTAGTTGCCTCTTGTAAAATACTCTCCATGATACCAAGTACTTCTTCTGCCATTGCAGCACCACCACCACCGCTAGACTCTTGCTCCATTTGAAGAGCCTACATGGACAAACAATCGTAAAATAACTCTTAGAAACCATGCATTCTGATTGGTTGAGGTGCATGCCTTATGATAGCACACAGCACACACATTTGCATGTTGATCAATTTGTATTTTATAAAAGAAATAGAAAACTTGCATTATGTGCTGCAAGCAATTATTGAGAAGAGTTGAGAAGCACTCAGCTTCGCATAATGCTCCTCTTGACACTTCTCGTGTTCTCACAACCCTGCATGCTTTATTACTGCACACAGCATGCGCGCACATTTTCTATTTCTTTATTAATCATCATCACAATCATCACAATCAGCATGTTAATCATTGTCACTAACATCAACATCACCATCATCAAAACAGTAAACAACTTTATTGCAGTCATCTTCATGACCACCACTATCATCATTACCATTATCATCATTATCCTCTTCATAATAATTAAACTTTACCTGGTTCAGTGTCCCTAAGAGGACGTTGAGAGCATTCAATGAAGGATTACAGAGGTATTGACGATTCACCTATAAAAAAACATCAATACCGTTAATGATAATAACAATAACTTTATAGAAATGACTTCATTTGCACTGATTCCCACGTCGTGTACTGTGATGATGGGGGTGGGTGGGGTAGGGTGTTAGTTTGGGGTTAGAATGGGCAAGTAAGGAGCCACAATCTTAGACAAAAATAATGTTTTGGTTTTCAAAAGTGACTCTTAATCTCACCAAACCTCAAGTAACTGCTCTTATACCTCCATTGTCACCCTCCCCTCCCTTTAGACCAATGTTGATAACGTTGATAACTTCTACATCACTTCCAGCAACACTGATTTCAGGTAGAGGGACTGGGGAAATTCTATATATGGAAATGCTTTTTAATAGTTTTTCACCTTTTAACAACGGCATGAACAGAATGCTTTGCCTACTTTCTTTTGTAAAATAATAAGCATCCATTGTTCATTATTCACAAGAGGGTTTAGAAATTTAAATAATAAATAAAAATCGTAATGCATTCTGGTAGTAAAATGACGCTATCATAAAAATATTGTCAAAGACTACAATCACAAGGGGTGATCACGTTGGTTTGAGCCAGTATAAATATAAACCAATACGAACTGCACTGTAAATTAATATGTCAAATACCTTTAGCTTGACACAGTATCCAAGCAGTTTCAGAATGACTGCAGCTAGTTGACGACCACGAACAAGGTTTCTTACAGCACTCAATCTAGAGGAATGAAATGTGAATCACTATAGCATTGCAAATAAAAAAACGAGAAAAAAAGAATAGTTGGATGACTGGCTGACTGCCCGACGGAACAGATGAACAAACGAATGAATAAATAAGCGAACATACGAAAGAACATACGAACGAACATATGAACAAACTAATGAGCAAACGAACATATAACAAACAAACTATGAACATACAAATGAATGAGCAAACAAACATACGAAAAATATACAAACGAACATACGAACAATATGACCAATGAACAAACAAACAAACAAACGAACATATCACCAAACGTAGGAACAAAGATACAAACGAACGAACATACAAATGAACAAACGAACAAGTCATACGAAAAACATACAAACGAACATACAAACAATATGAATAACGAACAAACAAACAAATAAACGAACATATCACCAAATGTATGGACAAACATACAAACGAACAAACATACAAATGAATGAACAAATGAACCATGGACGAACAAACGAGTAGGTCATTTTGTTGTTTGTCATGTCATTTTACCTGGTTAGCATTGCTTCAAGACCTCCACAGACAGACATGACGGACGCCATGCGGTACACCTCCTCTACATCGACATCCTCTTCTAAAAATCAAAAATACAAAGGTAAATCAAACCAAAACTCTGTAGAACAGTGGGCAGCTTGAATTGCTTTTAAACGATCTTGAAGAAATGCAAATGATGATGGCGATGATGGTTTTAGTGCTGGTGGTGGCAGTGCTGTTTTTGTTGTTATTGTTGATGTTGTTGATGATGATAATGACGATGATGATGGTGATGATAATGATGCCGGATAACAATGATGTTGATAAAGATGATTGATGTTGATGAATGATAATGATAATGATAATGTATTTATATAGCGCACTTTCTATGTGTATATATTCAAATGCGCTTTACACATTGTAGTTAGCTGTTAGTATATATTAGTGTAAGTGTAGGCCTTTCACTGAGGATGGTCTTGACCTGCGTCCTCAGTCGTTCTTTTACGTCCCCCCGATTAATGGTTAGTGTGTGAGTGGCGAGACGGGACCTTCCGATTTAACGTCCTTATCCGAGAGGACGCAAAGCCTAACACTGAATTATAAACCGAAATAAATACAAAGTTATAACATTCTCCTCAATTATTTAAAGACCCTGAGTGATGGTCCGGCTGGGGTTTGAACCCCCGACCTCCCGGTTAACAGGCCGTGCTCTCCCAACCGAGCTAACCCGTTAATCGGGAAGAAGAAGAAGATGATGATGATGTAAAAAATTCATGAATAATTAATGAGAAATTGACAAAAGATTCACGTCTGTGACGAAGGTTGTATATCCCATACAGAATTGTCCTGAGTTGCATAAGTTTTAACTTGAATTTTCTTGGACAGATTTACCTATATCTTGATAATTTTATAAAAAATATTAAAGAACTTATGTTGGAGTTTCATAAGTACTATACAATATTCGTGTCCGATCTGTATGAGATATACAGTGGCTCGTCTTCGACTCGCCACTGTACATCAAATACAGATCGCCCCCCCCCCCCCCTTATATTGTATATAGTACATAATGATGATGATGCTACTGATCATGATGATGGTAAGGAAGATGATGATAGTAGGTTCAGGTTGATTACTAAGTGTCTGTGTGCCAAAGTAAAGATCCCATGGCCTTATGGGACTTTTAGATTGTCAATGTTATTCTGTACCTTTTTTATTGTCCAGATTCTCAACAAACTCCTCTGTTGCATCTCCAAGAAGACCTAGAGAACAAACAAGTTAAGGATTATTATAACAAGTCAACAGTGATTAAGTAATGAAGATCTAAGCAATTGTAATAAAAAAAAGCCCTTAAAAACGTCTGGTTCTTCACGGGATAATCGTTGCAATACCAGTGCAACAGCTCTACCAACTGAACTATGTATATATATGTTGGTTGTAGGGCATTCTTTAAGTCAACAGCACTTAAATACAGCATGGTTTTGTCCCAACTTACCTCGCATCCTGTAAACAATTTTCATTGGTTCACCCTGAAACAAGTGAAAATAAAACAATGAATTATATACAGAAAATAATATATTTATGAATTGGCTGTTTGTTCATTGTTTCATTCAGAAATCAGTCACTTAGTTACTCCACTGAGTCAGTCTGAATACCCTCTCATCCGGTATGTGATTCAGCCAATCAGCGCGCAAATTTCTAATGTGTTATGGGATTCTATTAGATAGATTGATTGATTCATTCATTTGGTCATTCAGTTATATATTTCGTCTTTCATTTGTTCATTCATTTGGTCGGTTTTCCAGTTCCTTGTTAGTTTATTAGATCTTTTTTCTTATACCAACCAACCAACCAATCAAACAAGGAAACTGAAATCCTTACCTCTCCCTCTGGACACCATATCTTCTTGTACACATCTTTAACCGACAAATCAAGACTGATGATCTTGTTATTCACCAGTAACTAGAAACAAAGATTCCTTTGTCAAAACTTTTAATAATAATATAATATTTAATTTTAATAATATTTTTATTTAATATTTAATTAAATCATATTTATTTATATGTCACTGTTTCCTGAAAGTCCAATTTCCAAATAATATACAAATAAATATAACTATAAACATATGACCAAAATCAAATTTATTCTTTTGAAATTTGTATAATAATTATGAAAGGAATTGAAAAGAATAGATTTGACGTCAAGCGTGCAAAACACAACACTTCGGGACTTACTAGAAGGGTCTATAGGTTGTTCAAAAACGTTCTAATTGCTGTGTGCCTATTTAAGTATTTCGGAGGTTCGATGGTCTAATGGTTAGTGCACTGGACTCCTGTTTAGGTCCAGGTTCAAGCCCTGATCTGGGTCATTGTGTTGTGTTCATATAGGCAGAGCCTCTCTCCACCTGTCAGAGCCTCTCTCCACCCATACCAGGTGTATGAGTAGGGTTATTGTTGGGTTGAAAGCCTGACAAAAAGCTGGGAGTAACTTGCAATGGACTAGCATCCCATCCAGGGGGACTAGATTGAAATACTCCTAGTTGATATACATATATAAAAAGTCAATATAAAAATATATAAAAAAGTCAAATATGCATATGTACAACATTCCATAGCGGAATGTTGTACATATGCATATTTGACTTTTTTTATATTTTTATATTGACTTTTTATATATGTATATTTAATATTATCTCTTAGTTTTCTTTTTATACCATTGTAAACTTGAGTTTTTCAATTTGTAAATTGCCATTCAAGTATCTTAATAAACTTATTATTATTTGATTTATGCGCAGGTACTGATAAGCCACTAGGCTTCTCCAATTGCAACAGCCTTTTTTCTATTAAAATATGATCATACGAATATAATCCTTTTTGGTAATTTCATTTTAGAAATATTATACTAGTTCTAAGCTTATACACTAACCTCCATTCCGCTGTCATCTTCAAGAAGAGCAATCAATTCACAGTCTACAAAACAACAAAAAAAATATTGTAAATATCAAATGTATTGTTTTGTTTTATTTTATTGGTCGGGAGAAAACATGTTTCACGACAGAAGGAGAATACCGTGCAGAAGCCCTAATAATTGAAATTCAACATCTTTCAATTTAGCCCCTACCTGTGCAAATCTTGTTCTTGACATCTCGCATCAAAGGTCCCAAACCTGGTTCATTACAGCTGTTGATATACAAAGATTATTAATGATGAAAATGATAATAATGATTGATAATGATGATGCTGAAGATGATAATAATGATTGGTGAAGACAGTGGTGATGACGACGACGATGATGATGATGTTGATAATAAAGATGTTGGTGATATCGATGGTGATGATGATGATGATACCATGTTGTTAGTGATAACAATGACAGCAATCGGAATGATAACATGGTGCCAATACTGATAATAGTCCCAATGTCAGGGATGATAGATTTTCTTTAGTTTACCACGTTTCTTTCAATCTCGTTCATTTTCTATATGTTTTTGTCTTAGTCTTTAGATATTTATATATATACTTAGCATTGTAAGAGCCAAATTATGTTTGGATTATGCTAATACACCATTATTATTATTATTTGTTATATTATGATGTGGTTGTAATAATGATTATTTCTATTACAGTTACTAAATTAAAAATACCTGTATGGATTGCCTTGCATACGTCCCTGTAAAAAGTCTTCCTGTTGAGGATCCTTTTCCAAAGTCATGAAAAACTCACCAATGTCATTCTCCTCCTGCAAACGGACATAAAAAATATATCACATTTAATAATATAAAGTATTTTAAAACTATTCAGGAATGTTAACAATGATGATGGCTCACATCAGTTACTTTGTCAACAACATAGTTATCTACATGCTGCTCTAATGTTGACAAGACAAGACACACTTCAACATAAAGCAGATTTAGTATGACTATGAAAAGCTCACTGGACAAACTCTGTCAAGGTATGCCAACGCAAACTTCTAAAAAACATCATGGTAGCGGCAAGGCACATACACAGCACCAATTTTTTCACAGTCATACGAAAACTGCTCTATTTTACATTCAAAGCGAAAAACCATATCATTCTCAGGGTACACATTGAGAGAAAAGTGAAATGTGCAGATATAGAAGTTATATTATATTTCATGATACTAACCGGGTAGATTAGATTACACAGCCTCTCAAATATAAAGACTGGAGTACGCAGATCATCTTGATCATATCTGAAACAGAGTGACACACATTTAAAATGATGGTCAAACTGTACTCTATCTTACAGATCAGTTTCCCCTTCTTTATTGTTCATTTAGCCTTGACTATAGACCCTAAAACTGGTGCACTATTGAGTAAAATACCTGTTAAGTGTTTCCACACAGATAGCCATAAAGGCACGTGTCTCTACCTCGGTGCCTTTAAAGATGTTTACAAAAACTGTCAGTAACAAGCATTATCATCATGATCACCATTATTAACATAATAATTGAACTAATCAAAATGTTCACCATAATCATCAACATCATCGCCACCAGTTGTTATCTCAAAGACCATTATAAAATTGTGTCATCATCAACTTGGCCATTCATCATCATTACAATATCAACATCATCTTCATTATTATCATTGTTATCCCCACCAACACCATTGGTCACCACAACTATCAAGTTGGAATTCATCATTAACATCAGTAAATCATAATCATCATCATCATCAATACAAATAGCATCACCATCATCATCACCACCAGTTGTTATCACAACTATCTTCCTCAAAGTTGGCTGTCATCATCATCATAGTCAACCATCATCATCATCATCATTACAAATAGCATCAGCATCATCATCACCACCAGTTGTTATCACAACTATCTTCCTCAAAGTTGGCTGTCATCATCATCATAGTCAACCATCATCATCATCATCAATACAAATAGCATCAGCATTATCATCACCACCAGTTGTTATCACAACTATCTTCCTCAAAGTTGGCTGTCATCATCAGTCAATCGTCATCATCATCATCATCATTAAAATGGTAGACAGTATCTGTGATTAGTGGCTGTCGCATGTCTATTCTTCTACCTGTAGTCATTTCTTCCAGCAACTCAAGTAGCAACTCCTGTGTCTCATCAATCAGCTTGGTGCGTTGAACAATAAGACTATCAAGACAAATCAGTTATTGAGAACGAAAAAAGAATCACAAAAAATAGATACAAAGATAGCCCATTGTAAACCGAAAAACAATGAAAATGAAAATTATGACTTACCGTCTAAGAGAAAGATAGCCATTTAAAACAGTGCCAACTAGTTTGCCTTTGAACTTCTGCTTCAAGTTATCATGTTCAATGAATGATGCCAATAGTTCTATCAATAAAAAATACATATTATATTATACTAATACATAGTCAATGGGTTTCTCAAAGCAAAGTTATGAAATAACAATATTCACAGGAACAAGGGTGGCACAGTTGGTTTGTGCACAGCCTTCAATGAAAGAGGTCCAAATTCGATTCCCAGAGACCTTGCACCCTTTGTTTCAATTTCTCTCCTTTTTGTGTAGCTTAACTACTCAGGCTACCACACAGGGGAGCCTGAGTCTAGGTTTACCTTTTCTATCTGTGGGTCTATCATTGTGTCGGGATTACACATGACGTAATGCCACAGGTAAACCACCTATCAATTACTACTCTATGACGTAGCCTGAGTAAACGCACTAAGTGTGTCTAGTTAGCTTTAGTATAAATACGTAACCCTTGAGCTCACGTTTTTAAGTCAATGAATGAATGTGACAAGGTACAGATGTAAAATAAGGACATTTACTTTTTAACTTTAATGTTATTTAAAATATACCTGTCAGCATCTTCAATGCATAGCCCTGAGACAGGTCCGAGCTGAGAGTTGTCTGTTCCAAATATGACAAACGGTTGATTTCCTGAAAAAGAAATCATTGAATTACATGAAAATTAGTACATCTAAAAGTAAAATCTAAAATATATGATATTATAAAATAAGAATGGGTAGGAAACACTTCACTTCACTTTATTCACTTCACTTCACTTCACTTCACTTCACTTCACAGAGCAGTACAGTGCAGAACAGAGCAACTTTGTTGTCTTGACATATATATTCGAAGTAGGCATAGGTGTACATAGTTGTAAAAAGACATAGAAATAGAGCAAAATAAAAAGGGTCATCAGAGATGAATAACAAGCAAATACAAAAAAAAACTCACCAGTGTTATCAGTCTTCCAATCTGCAACAAGGCTCCTTGAAGGGCCAAGTAGAACTTGAGAAACGATGGCTGGATCAGTCTCTGGTACAAATGGAAATATTCTGATGCATTTTCTCCAGCTGAACTGACCTCATCTAGAAAACTGTTGAGTGCAAATAATAACATGTTTCGTTAAATGTTCCTAAAGTAACTCTCTCCGTGCAGGCAAGAGATCCTCCTGAAAATGTCTATTTGCTTTTAGCATTGTTACATTGACTTAAATAATATACGAAACAATCATGTGCTTCTTAAAGTATTCTCCCAACAGGCATGCAAATAATAACGTTTCGTTAAATTTTCCTAAAGTAACTCTTTCTGTGCAGACAAGAGATCCTCCTGAAAATGTCTATTTGTTTTTAGCATTGTTACATTGACTTAAATAATATACGAAACACTCATGTGCTTCTTAAAGTATTCTCCCAACAGGCATGCAAATAATAACATGTTTCGTTAAATTTTCCTAAAGTGACTCTTTCCGTGCAGACAAGAGATCCTTCTGAAAATGACTATTTGTTTTAAACATTAATTATTACGTTGACTTAAATTATATACAAAACAATGTTATTCTTAAAGTAGTCTGCCAACAGACATGCAAATAATAACAGGTTTCGTTAAATTTTCCTAAAGTAACTCTCTCCATGCAGACAAGAGATCCTCCTGAAAATGTATATTTGTTTTTAGCATTATTACGTTGACTTAGATCATATATACAAAACAATGTGCTTCTTAAAGTAGTCTCCCAACAGACATGGCCACTACATCATGCGTAATTAAATCATTGACAAAAGCAATGTCTATAACTAATACATCTTTTCATAACCAACATACCTTGTAAGAAGATCAAGCATTTGTCTGCGACGACTTGGAACCTAAGAATGTAAGAAAGGATAGAATAGAATGAGAAAAAGGTGAGATCATATGAAAATAAAAGCTAAACTAAAGCTTGTAACTGAACATAACTTTACAGCAAGATGCTCAAGACTGTGACCAATGATAATGTATTCGCATACTTTTGTAGCGCCATCCTCTAATATGC
Source organism: Metridium senile (assembly GCA_949775045.1). Lineage (NCBI taxonomy): Eukaryota > Metazoa > Cnidaria > Anthozoa > Actiniaria > Metridiidae > Metridium > Metridium senile. Next base: position 7,745,295 of record OX459097.1, on the reverse strand, counting down.
GTTTAGATCAGAGATAAGATAAGACAATCCTGTTAGTGTAATGCTGATTGGATAACAACATAGACGAAAGTATGCGAATACATTAGCAGTGGTCACACTTTTGAAATCTTTTTGTAAGAAAGGATAAAACAATGACAAATGTTAAAATACATAAGCAACGAATTATAGTAACAATACTAATTGGGAATGCAAAAGATCTGAAAATACATTATGAATACATTTTGCAATGAGAACAAAGGCCCATCCCAAGCTTTGATACTATGTCACATACTCTTTAGAATATTTCACACAATAAAGATTTGTATGGAAAATATGCTCTGGTGTGTAACGCCTAGCCTGCGAGAAAATGTACGGATGTGATGCAGGCTTTGCCCACCAGAGCATATTTTCCATACAAATTTTTATAAAATCCTTAATTTTATATTTCATGCCATATCTCCTATACTCAACATTATGAGCTAAAACATTTCCTTGTTGCTAATATGGAAGTGCTCTTTTCATTTCTGATGTTCATTTTGACACAGCTGCTCGATTTAGAAGGGATAGTGTCATGTGACATGTTGCTGCAAAAGGCCTACTGGTCTACAAAGTGTGAAGACGTAGTACCTGACACAGGGACTCCACAATGGTACAAGCAATCTGCCTTGCAGCTCTACTGGATGGTGTAAATAATACGTGTCTAAGCCAGTCATCGTCACTTGTAACTTCTGCTGGCTTCTCTTGCTTCTTGCTCTCGACAGCCATTCTCCATTTGTAGCCATACTTCTCCATCAGGTATCTATGGGATGAATAATACTGGGTTGAGCAATGTAGCGTAACGTAAAGTAGCGTAACTTTAAGTATCGTAGCGTTAAGTAGCGTAACGTAAAGTAGCGTAGCCTAAAGTAGCGTAGCGTTAAGTAGCGTAGCGTAAAGTAGCATAACGTAAAGTAGCGTAACGTAAAGTAGCGTAACGTTAAGTCTTCCCCTTCTTTCCCCTTGAGCCTGAAACTCAGGTTATAGCGTATCGTAAAGTAGCTTAACGTAAAGCAGCGTAGCGTCAAGTAGCGTAGCGTAAAGTAGCGTAGCGTAAAGTAGCGTAACGTAAAGTAGCGTAACGTAAAGTAGCGTAACGTAAAGTAGCGTATCGTAAAGTAGCGTAGCGTTAAGTAGCGTAACGTTAAGTAGAGTAGCGTATAGTAAAGTAGCGTATAGTAAAGTAGCGTAACGTAACGTAAAGTAGCGTAAAGTAGCGTAACCTTACGTATTTATTACTATTATTATTATGTCACGTAATGTAACATAAAGTAAAGTATTTGACGCAATGTAACGTAACCTAACATAATGTAATGTAACGTAACATACTGTGAAATAACATAAATTAATTGACCCAATGTAATGTAATGTAAGGTAATGTAACAACATAAATAAATGTAAAATAACGTAAAGTAATTCACGCAATGTAACGTAAGGCAATGTAGCGTATGCTAATGTAAAGCAACATAATATAACATAACGTAAAGTAATTGACGCAATGTAACGTAGCTGTTTACTACCTCTTGCGTGCTTCGTCTTTGCTCTCATCATCAACTTTCTTGGCGTGCAATGGCTTCTTCCTTGCCTGCTGTCTCCAGTCTTTGAACAAACTGCCTTCTTCTTTGGATAACCATAGCTTGGAGTCTACATGAACCTCTGTCGTACCTTGTATTGTACCCAATGTCTCCCAATCTTTACCCTTAAATATGAACAATACCCACATGTCAGGCGTATGGACAAGAGATTTAGGTATTCGCTATGTAACCATTATTAATATTGCCGTCAATATGTATCACCATTACTCCTGTCATCAGCTTATGACAATCATCATCTTCACCATCATCGTTTTCCATCATCAACATCACCATCATCATCATCAATCATTATTTCATCATTGCTAATTTTTACTTGTCGAAAAATACTAATTTTTTTCTGTCAAAACGTACCTTATTCTTCTTACTTGTAGGAGCAGCTGGCTTGACTAGTTTCAGTAGAATCTTCAGACAAGATAAAGTGATGCTTTCCATCACTAGAGGGCTTTGTGTTTCCACAGACATCATGAAAATACGCATAACTATAATCACAAATCAACAAAGATAAGAAACAATTGATGTGAAATTGAAATGTTAACTTGTCACTGGAAAGAGATGTTGATATTAAAATTTAAGTACAAATAATGTTTTTGTTTAATAATTGTAAAAAAGGAATAAAATAAATCAGTTGAAACATTGAAACCACCAGCCAGACACAAGTGTCCTACTACTGAATTGGTGAGACTCGCACTCAGACTTATACTCACTACCCCTAATTTAATTTTTTTTAGCACACAACTAGCAATAAATCACTCATCTAATTCACTTAATGAGCTTGTAGCCTGGGGTAATCAATATCAAAAAGAAAAAAGGGATAATCAATATCAAAGACCCACTTGATTCACTAGGGTTTCCTAAACCTACCACATCTGATTCGCTGCTCCCAACATGAATCTTCCATCTCTACCGTGTTACTTAGCAACAACATCTCAGGACCAATACCAGATACCTGGACATGAAATAAAGAGTGGTGTAAACATACATTGTATACTATTATACATCATAAAAATTATCATCACCACTATCATCATTACTACTATGAACTACATCGTCAGTTTCATCATCAGATCATTACCAATATTATTATGATCATTAAAACCACTATTATCATCATCGTTATCACCACTACCACTTTCGTCATCATCATCACCATTATCAGTATTATTGTCATCATAATCATCAACATGACTATCCCTACAACTACCACCATCATCATTACCACCACCACCACTGCCATCATCATCATTACCACCACCATTGTCATCATCACCATTATCAGTATTATTGTCATCATAATCATCAACATGACTATCCCTACAGCTACCACCATCATCATTACCATCATCACCACCACTGTCATCATCATCATTACCACCACCATTGTCATCATCACCATTATCAGTATTATTGTCATCATAATCATCAACATGACTATCACTACAGTTACCACCATCATCATTACCATCATCACCACCACTGCCATCATCATCATTACCACCACCATTGTCATCATCACCATTATCAGTATTATTGTCATCATAATCATCAACATGACTATCCCTACAGTTACCACCATCATCATTACCATCATCACCACCACTGTCATCATCACCATTATCAGTATCATTGTCATCATAATGATCAACATGACTATCACTACAACTACCACCATCATCATTACCATCATCACCAACACCAACACCACCATCATCACCATTATCAGTATCATTGCCATCATAATCATCAACATGACTATCACTACAACTACCACCATCATCATTACCATCATTACCACCACCATTGTCATCATCACCATTATCAGTATCATTGCCATCATAATCATCAACATGACTATCCCTACAACTACCACCATCATCATTACCATCATCACCACCATTGTCATCATCACCATTATCAGTATCATTGCCATCATAATCATCAACATGACTATCACTACAACTACCACCATCATCATTACCATCATCACCACTTTCGTCATCATCACCATTATCAGTATCATTGTCATCATAATCATCAACATGACTATCCCTACAACTACCACCATCATCATTACCATCATCACCACTTTCGTCATCATCACCATTATCAGTATCATTGTCATCATAATCATCAACATGACTATCCCTACAACTACCACCATCATCATTACCATCATCACCACTTTCGTCATCATCACCATTATCAGTATCATTGTCATCATAATCATCAACATGACTATCACTACAACTACCACCATCATCATTACCATCATCACCACTTTCGTCATCATCACCATTATCAGTATCATTGTCATCATAATCATCAACATGACTATCCCTACAGCTACCACCATCATCATTACCATCACCAACGTGATCATCACAATCACTAACGTCATCACCATTATCATTATGGTCATAATCATCAACATCACCGCCACCGCCACCATGCCATTATCATCATGATCATGATTGTCACCACAACTACCATGATCATCATCACCACCACCATCAATATCAAAATAATAGCTTATCATCATCATTTTCATCATAGCCAAGATAACCACAACCATCTGCATCATCAACATCAATATCTTTTGTCAATGATTTACCATAGTTGGATTTGACCGATGTCCTTCCAGTGCACTAATGACCCTTTGTACCAATATCTGGTTGAGTTGCTCAGTAGCATCATCGTTGTTCTTTGTCAGTAGACATAGCAAGTTACGGACATCAGCTCGCATCTGTGCAGTACCTTGGTGGAGATTGAAGTCTACCAGTTCCCGTATCAATCCCTTTTGACAAGAAACAGTAGTTTTTTATTAACCACACTTCTCATTTTCATTCAGCGGATTGATAAAAATTTCCTGGTCTGGTCAAAATGAATTTTATACCAGACATCAAACATAGATGGAAGTTTTGGTTGATGTCAAATTCAACTCGATCGGCGTTTCCATGGCAACGAAAAGCTATGATCGTTGAAATCAGATTTCCTAAAATATCTCCCGTTTTTGATGAGCTTCAGAAAAATTACTATACACGTATTAAACTTCGCATTCAGATGATAATTAAAGTGTTTGATTAGAGCGATTTCAAAATACGCGGGTACAGATTGTTTGTGCGATTTATTCGAAATCGCTCTAATCAAACGGCGCTGTAATAATCTACTTCACTGGTCAGTCAGATCAGACTATCACAGTAGTTTGCTAAGTTTAGTGAGTTAGGTAAAAGTTACCTGTTCTACGAGTCTTTGTCTGGTACCAGGAGTCATTGCCAGTGCTCGTAGTAATGTCACACAATGTTCTGTAGCTGCTGATGCACATCCATAGCATTTACCATGTGCAACTGAAGACGATGGCAACAAGGACATTGAACGAGGCATTGCTGCCTTGATGTCTTCTGCTTGGCTGAGTGATCTACCCAATGGAAGCTCACGTACACGACAGTCGTATTCTAGGAGTTCTTTTCTTGATGCAAGAACTTTCTGTTTTGAGGATAAAAAGGTTTATTATGCTTATGTAAACAAATCCTCATTAAACTAGAGGTAACTGTAAGTCCAATAAGAATCCTTTGAGTTTTTGAGCATTATAAAGCCGTAAATGCTAAATAATGGTGTAATGAATGTTATTGGGTACCAAGCAAAGAGGTCTGACTCCATTTATGTTAAAAAAGAGAAAAAAATACATGAAATTGTGAAAATATTTTAAAAAGCTAAGAACCAAAGGATTTCATCATTACAAAGAAAAAAAGACATAAATGCCCCTTGAATTGTCCGGGTTTTATTCATTCGCATACGTGTTTGTATTTTATGATTGTATCTGCCAATACAACACGGCCACTCATGTTGTAAACATCGCATAAAATTACTAATAATTAATGTGAATTTTACAAAAAAAAATCACGTCCGTGGCGAGTTCTGTATTGGATGCAAATATTGCATTATTATTACTTTTTAGATTTCTTTTTACTCCAACGAAAGGCTAAAGCTCAAAACGTCAGTAAAATTAAGTCAAGTTAACATTTTTACGGTGTTAAATTTCATTATATTACCTATACTTTTTAGATATTTAACTAACCTGTATGATCTTGCTGAGTTCATCAAAGTTTGCTTTACACTCTACACAGTAGCGATGCGCAAGTGACTGTATAGCTTTGTTTACACTAGATGATGGCAATGCACCAGACTGTGCAACATTGGAATATAAGGCTGGGTTATGGGCCTGGATACCACTTGCCTGTTGCTGGAAAAAATGCACTTATAAGTATCAGATTAGAATGAATGGTACTAAACAAAGATAGAGGACTTGTAGGATTAGGATATTTAATGGATGAATGGACAAACTACAAGTATTATACAAGATGCACAAACGGTTGGGATAAATGAGTAAAGATAGAAAGAAAAAGGAAATCAGGAGGGAAGGAAGGAAGGAACAAGGGAGGGCGGGGCTAGAAAAATTAGAAAAGAAGGAGGGAGAGAGAGAGGACGAGAAGGAAGGTTGGAAAGAAGAAAGGAAAAAATAAAGAAGGGAAGAAGAAAGGACGGAAGGAAGGAATAGAAAGAAGAAAGGCAGGGAGGAAGGCAGGAAGGAAGGAAGGAAGGAAGGAAGGAAGGAAGGAAGGAAGGCAGAAAGGCAGAATGGAAGAAAGGAAAAAACATTCGATTATACGAAGGAAACCAATTAAAAACAAAACAATTAAAACAACAAACAAACAAACACAATTACAAGATTAGAGTATGTATTGTAAATACCTTGATAACCTCAGAATCACCATGTTCCAATATCCTGGTTAGCAGTAAATCTAAGGGAGTTCTGTGTGCTGACAGTTGACGGTAGACACGATCAGCATGCTCCAATGAAGAATTGATACTAGCAACAGCCTATTAAAGCAAATGAAATAGTAATATAATATAATAGTTATTGCTCAATGCACCTCAAAATTACTTTTCCCCCCTTTTCTTCTTCTAAAATAACTATTAATTATGATATAGAGACATCAAACATAGATTTGTTATTTTGTGTATGTGTGTATGTGTGTATTTATATGTATTTTGTAAAACAAATTGATTTACGGAAAATGATAAAATATTAGATTTTTAAAAAATGTAAAAGGTTTACTATTTCAAAAAATTCTAGGATACGGTACTTAGTATTGTATTTATTAATTGTAAATAAGAAATATTTATAAAATCAATAAAAATCAATAAAAAAAGTTATTATTGTTATTGTTGCATTGTGAAGCGATATTGTTTCTAACCTTCTTCCTGTCTTCTTCATTTTCAATAGGATCCACTGCACAGCACGACCTGGCTGTCAGGTTATAGTCAAACTTGGCGTACTTACAGAAACCACAGGCATTGCACAGGAAAGGATCACGTTCATCATAGTTGATGGATCTGGAATAAGCAACTTCGTATAAGACTAACATGATTCACTGAATACGAAATTAATACATAAATATATGTTCTATTAGAAAGACAATTATAATTGTACATTTTAAATGCATCACGATTGTCAACAATATTGTAATCGTCACCATCATTATTACGATCACTACTACAATGACCAATAGCATCACTATCGTCATTGCTATAATCATCATCTTCATCATCATCACAACCACACCACCACCAGCGTCATCATCACCACCACCAATACCAACGACATTATCATCATCATAATCATCATCATCAATATTACTTGAGCTTTCATAGTCATATAAAATCTGCTCTTATAACCACTATATACACGTTTATACCCTTACCTACACTTGTGGCACTGGTAGACATTCTCACCACAATTACTACAAACACCAGGGTTTGCAGGTACTGATGCACTGCAGCGTGGACACTGAAGAGTCTCAGGCGATGCCTACAGAAATGAATCCTATACATTACACCAAATCTTCCTAAATTTGTAAAAACTTGTCTCTCATCCCCATGCCCTTGAAGCCCCACTCTAATAGGTGGACGTACAGTGACGTATTTTGTTATGGTTTTGACAACCAACCATTGTTCAAGGAACAATGAAAATTAATCAAAGGCCACCTATGGCCAACTCGTGGATCATAATTAGAACATTTTGAAAGCGCTTACAGTTTAGACCGCTCCATTACGATTATGTAATTATTTTCTCGGATTAGCTTGAGATGATTTGAAGCGAAAAATAAGTATTCAATGTTGTTGTTTTATTTGTATTTTTTTGGTTGTCGTCCGTTTCCCTTACGGTCCGTCGTTCCCTCAGTCCGTGATCCGCTGACAAGTCTGATATTTACCTGGTTCGATCTTCGGTTCGTGCAGAGATACATGCGAGTTCAAAGAGTGTCTAAGAAACAGTGTTATTAAGTTGTTCTTGCAAAATAAACGCCAGAAAAAGCAAAATAGATAGTCATTGAAGCAATTGGTGTTATATTTGAGGCGATTTGGGCTGTTGGGGTAGTTTTTAGAGAGGCCGTTTTAGCTGTTTATTTGTTGTTGTCGAGGTCAACCTGGAGGTTTAAAACCGATCACGTTATCTCACATATTGTAAAGAAAGAAATATTACTTTCATCTACATATACATAGATCGTTAAGTTGAACTACTAGATAATAGGGTGAAGCGATTTAAGTTTTGCGAATAAGTTTGTTGTTCTGTGCAAGAAGCTAAGAGCTCGAGAATCGCCTGTTTCAATCGCCGTTCGAATTTGTACGAATTAATAGTAGTCAATAAAATTAAACTATTGACAGATAAACTGGTTACTTTAATCAAAAATATAAAAGAAATAATTACAATAAGCAATATATTTACCCTACAACATCACTAAAACAACTATACTGTTGTTGTCTTCACTTCTAGTGTGTATCGTACTCTCTAAGAATGCTTACCGGAAATACTGTTAAATATCCAGTAATAACAGCTTCGTCCTTTGTAACTGGTTGTGAATCCATTCCATAGCATTATGAAAGGATGGATAAAAAGTAGCTTCTGTTTATAGCAGTGAAGATATCTCGATAAATTTGATCATAATAAGTTGGCTCGCTTAGTTCGCTCGTAAATTGCATGATCTTTAGTAAAATTCACAGTGACCATTTCCGAAAACATTCGACATAAACTTATGTGTAATTCTACTGCGAATCGTGTGGCGTGAGCACATAAAATATGAGAGTATTCGCGATTACTTCGACCGAAAAATCATTCCTTCAAATATCCATGTGCTCGAAGTACGCTGACCGAGATCTTGGGGCTCAAAAGTTTACACTGACGGTCTAGTGAGTGAGCGAGTGAGCGAGTGAGTGAGTGAGTGAGTGACACTTCCGGTTCAAAAGCCCCATCCCAATAACTCGAGGATCTTCGATCCACGAGTTAAAAAGTCTATTGTTAAAATGGTTGTCAAATTAACAGCACAATACCAACACTTGTAAACACTAAGCCCACCTATAGCATGTTAAATATAATATGTTAAATTCATGGATTAGGTTTACAGAGATTTCTTCATTTTTAATAGATATATTACCCAATATTCTTGCATTAAAATGTTAAAAACAATTCTTTTTAAATTACCTGGAAATTCTCATAGAAATCAGAATACTCTATCATGAGGTTGCAGGCTACAATGGGTAGAGGAAAGTCCACCTATGAAAATAATGAATTTACAATCACTTTTATTACAAACAATGATAGTAAAAATAATAAAATCAATATAACTTATATACAATAAGAAAATAATAGAAAAATTAAAAAATATAAGAAATCACAAGAAAATTTAACAATCTAAATAAAAGAAAAATGTTTTTATCACATAGCTAATATACTGTATATTTACCTTAAGTTCTGTTTGTCCTGGAGTTAGGTGACATTTCTTTGCCTTGTGCCACAAAGGACGCCTGAAGAGAATGACATGTAAAGTAAATAATCGTACAATCATCATACATGCTAGCCTCCTCCGCAGGCAACTTTTTTTACTTTTGTCTCGGCCCCAATCTTCCTTCTCTCGGAAATCCCACAGGAATCCCACAGGAATCCCACAGGAATCCCAAAGGAGAAAAAGGAGAAAAAGGAGTAGCCTGCGGAGGAGGCTACACACATGCTGCTGTGAAACTTACTTGTTCTTCAATTCAACTACAGACTGTACTGTCCTGTTGTTGTAGTAGAACGTAATAGTACGGACCTGGAAAGAAGAAGAAAAAACAGTTGATGATTAGCAGTCATGGACACGGCCATCATTATCACTATCATCACCACCATCATCAACCAACACCACCACAAACACAATTATTGTCATCATCATTATTATTGTTATCACATTATCATCATCATAATCACCACCATAATTATCATCATCATAATTATTGCCACCATCACTATCATCTTCACCATCATAATCATCATAGTCCCCATCGCTATTATGATTATGAACTATCGGTACTTCATCATCATCATAACTATCAAAATCATTTTCACCAACATAACAGCTACTGTTATTCCAAATGACCAACATAATAATGACCATTATAATAATTCCCATTCCTACAGGGATGATGTATGCACGAAGGAGTGATGTATGAAAATATTTAATGTAGAGGTAGTGAGTGTGAGTGCCAGCAGATAAAGAGCTACTTTATATGTGTATATGCTGCTGTGTGGAAATATTATCATTATTATTATTATTATCATCATCATCATTATTATTATCATTTTAATTTATCATTATTATTATTTCATTTCTAACAAAGAGGTCTACTTACCATCTTCTGTCTCTTCATATCAGCTATTTTCAGTGTAATACGAGAAATGGTGTGGCTACTGACAAGCTTCACTAGCTGGGATGTTGTAGTAAACCTGAAGTCTGCTTTGATGGCTGACAACTTGAGGCTCTGATAACAATCAACAAATACAATAGAGTCAAGGCACTAAACCCACGAAATGAAAATAACACTTTAGTAGCCTCTAATTCCAATGTTATCTTTTGTTGTAAAATATCAATTTGCCATTGCTACTCCCGATGTTTTCAAGTTTTTTTTTCTCTTTTATCTCTCTAACATTTTCAGTTACTTCTCCCTACGTTTTTCGTTCCAATTACTTTTCGCATCGCACATTCAAAATCAAGCCATCTCCCTGGCTTTCCCCTTTTCTTTTCCAAACATTCACTCAAAGAACAAATTATGACAAATCATACAAATAAAGAAAAGAAACTTATCAATTTAGTTTCCACTATAATGTTTAATGTTAGGATATTTATATTGTGTTTATGAAGATGTTCTCCATCCTCAGGGGGTCGATCAGTTGAAAACTAACATCATAAGCAAACAAAGGTTTTGTTGATTTAAGACTATAATAAGTGCCTTAGGATATGTGCGATATAGAAATAAATGTATTCTGTATTATAATTACCTGGAATGGCACTTCAGGGTTGTTACAGACCAGACATGGATCACTTTCCAGGTAGTACCCATCAAACTCAACAAAACCAGCAAGCATCCTACAAAGCAAGCACAAACATACCCATTAGAGCGGTTTTCGTATGACTGTGAAACTGACATGCAGTGCCGTGACTGCGTCACTGCTGTGGTTTCTATAAAACAGTTCGAATTTTCTGCCGTATCCGTGCCGTGACCGTGCCTTTTTCACAGTCATATGAAAACCGCTCTATTATAACCCCCTCAATACTACCATAAAAAACAAATGATGACAACTTATTATAAAAATATGCAACCACACTAGTCAATATATATATTAATAAATGTCTTATGCCCTGGAATTATTTGTTATACAATGTGTTGTTTCCCTCACAATTTATGCGAAAGAAAAGATGTCAGGTATGTTCACAGTTTCTTGATTATTTTGTAATTATTTTGTAATTTAAAGTACTTATCTAAAAAGGTTACCTGTAAACGTTGGAATTTGGATGATTCTCTAGGATGCTGTTCTGGGTCTTCAGAAGCTGGACAGCCTTTTCACAGTAAACATCAAACTGAAACATAGTAACTAATTATTAGCTATGAACAATGGCAATTGGACAAGACTGCAACTGGGAGATGGGGATGTGCTGTAGAACCAAATGACATTGCCTCCTTTCCTCCTCTAAATTTTGTTTGCTTAGTAATGAGCAGAAATGCCACAGAGTGGATGAAGACCATTTCCAAGAACCAAGTAAGTACCGGTAGCAAAACTAATGTTAACAATAAAAAGTGTAACTTTTGTTAGCATGCATTACATCCAGAACTCTCTTACAATGAAAATTCTGGTTGGAATACAGTCTAACTTCTGTTTGCCTTTTTATAATTGGAAATCATCAATTGAAAACGGTCCATTAACACTTAAACAGCCCAAACTTCAACAAAAACGTTTGAGACACCAAGTTTAAAGTGTTTTTTTTTTTTCATTTCCACCTTCAGCTATATGCTTGTTCACAATAATCCTTCCCTTCCTCTTTGTCAGTTTTTTTTACTTCAAAAATCCTTTAATGTCAAACAGACGAACATTACTTGATGGTGGGAGTGTTTTAAAACAGGACTTGAAGCCCACGAAGCATGCGCATTAAGGACTTGTGTCCCCTTTATATATTAAGTAATTCTGCTGCTGCCAGACATAAGTATTACCAACCTTGCTAGACTTGGAAGCGCTCTTAATGGTGAAGTAACCCAGTAGATCTACAAACTGAGCAGCACGGCGACCGTATCCAGGTAGTTCAGGCCAGATTTTCCACATCATATCTGACAACTTGTCCTGTTGGTTTGGTGTGGAATGCCTGAAAAAGAGTATTTCACATCATGTTTGAATCTCCTTATCGCTCTTTTTGAGGTCCATGTTTAAAATGGTTTTGAAGAAAAATAAATACACAACAAACAAACAAACAAAAACAAAACAAACACACCAAAACACAATAAAAAAATAAAACAAAAAAGCACACAACACATTCTAATTTTGAGATAATACAGAGAAACGTGCAGAGAAGTACATGCTTGCATAGGATGCTGCATAAAATATACAGCATTCAAACAGCACATGAAGACAGCATAGAAAGAAAGAAAGAGGTGCTCACAATCTTAAGATTTCCTTTTTTTTTATTTTACTGTGTGTTTTCTCTAAGAGCTGTGCTCATCTTTGGAGATCACACAAGATTTCAAGATTTTCTCTTGAAAACTTAGTTAATTAAATTAATACACCTATTTCTTAAGATACTTACTTATGGACCTTGTAGAGCAGTTCATGCGCCTGCCAGCGAACAGCAGTAGAATTGGACTCAAGAAGAAAGTTTTGTACAAACTGACGCAGGATGTCCATATCTACAAACTCATGGAGCTGTTGAACAAGACTGGATGCTGTGGCTGAAATACAAACATGTCTCTTTATAAAAAATAAATAAATAATAATAAAAAAATAATAAAAAATAAATAAAATAAATAAATAAATAATAAAAAATAAATAAAAATAAATAAATAAACAATAAACAATAAATAAAAATAAAATAAAAACATGTCTCTTTATGAGGGCAATTGAGGAGAAATTGAACCAGTAACAATAGACATTTTCATAGTCTTGTTGATCAACACCAGCATCAATAGTGTGTAATATTATTCTTAAGAATTTGTTTATAGCTCACTGTAATTTAAGATAATGTACAAATTATAAAAAAAAAACACTTGAAAATTCCATGGGCTGTAGTCAAATTCTAAAGAATATTTATATTACACGCTATCTAGGCCGAGGTTGATCAAAATGGTCTATTATCAAGAGTAGTGTGATAATGATTGCAAAGACGATAGTCATAACTGTCATAATGGTATTAAAAGGAAAGTGATTAAGACGCAAAAAGATGATATTAGCAACGATGATGATGAATTGAAGGTGAAGAACATAGCAGTGATAATGATTGCGATTAGAATAACTTACCCTCATTTTTCTCATTGACTTCAGCTGCTGAAACAAATTTAACGCTGGTTATTGCATTGTCAAAATAACAATTTATTATATAACATTTTCAAATCTGATAGGATTTTTATTTGACATTAAATTAAGATATTTAATAATTCATTTAATAATGATAATAAATTATAATAATCATTACATTAAAATAGCACAGTTTATCATAATATTATAAATGTTCAGCTGTACTGAAGATTATTAAATAGGAGTTAGATTTACATGATTATTACCTGCAGTAAATTAATAATAATTATAATAATAAAAAGCTTCAGATATTCTACCTTTTTCCTTGTCTTTCCCTTTGTCCTTGTCCTTGTCCTTGTCCTTGTCTTTCTCCTTTGCCTTTTCTTTGTCCTTGTCTTTGTCCTTATCTTTTTCTTTCTCCTTCTCCTTGTCTTTGTCCTTGTCTTTTTTCTTGTGAGGAGACGATGCCTGTGACTGGGACTTGCCACCACAAATAGCATAGGTTAATAACTGCAGAATGAGAGGAGCAACACCCTCCTCAAACAGAAAACTAGCTCTTAGCAAGAATGACAGTGCACCTGTGGATTAAACACAGAATTAGAAATTACAACAACAGCATCATGGACAGAAGCAATAAGGGCAGTAAACAAAGACAAAAATTGCTATAATAACCAAACAGTTGTAGCATCACCACCAACATCATCAGCAATAACTACAACAACAACAGCAACAACAACAACTACAGTAACAACAACAACTACTACTACAACAACAGCAGCAACAACAACAACTACTACTACTACAACAACGCAACAACTACAAAAGCAATAACACCTACAACAACACCAACTACTACAACAACAACTACTACTACTATACAACAGCAACAACTACAACAGCAACAGCTACAACAACTTCAACAAGAAAAACAAGAAAAATGACAACAACAACAACAACAGGACTAACAGCAGTTTGTTTAGCATATCATTCCACAGTTTTACTGCAGCATGTGTTCCATGATAAATAACAATTTTAAACAAGTTGTTCAACATCTTTCAAAAGCTTTTAAAGTTTGATACATACTTTTGTCCTGAATACAGTATGATTGCCAGTTGCTGATTCTACTGGATGCTATCTCTGAACATGCCTTGAGGTGCTCAATCTGAAGAGAAACAATCAGATAATAATTTAGCCCAGGCCTACAATTTGGGTATAAAGCTGAGTTAGTACATGTGCTAATGTACATGTGCTAATCAAGTTTTAAACAACTACCTTAGAGTTTTTGATGTAATGTGGTGCCTATATTATTATAAATGCTTTTCATTTTTTAATATAATTACACCTATTTCAAAAAATGTTGTCAGAAGGAGATCTGAATCTGCAATCTGAGACCGAAATGAATTCAGGAAAATTGCATACTGCAAAAACCAGGCCTGGCCCTGTTTTTTTTGTTGCGCTTAGCACCTTCAGATTTATATTTACCGCCGCCATATCCAAAGCCAGAAAGTGCACGCAATGAGAAAAACTGCCATACCATAGAATTCATTTCGGTCTCAGATTGCAGATTGAGATCTCCTTCTGACAACGTTTTTTGAAATAGGTGTACACCTATTTCAAAAAACGTTGTCAGAAGGAGATCTCAATCTGCAATCTGAGACCGAAATGAATTGGCCCTGCTTTTTATTTTTTTGCGCTTAGCACCTTCAGATTTATATTTACCATCACCATATCCGAAGCCAGAAAGTGCACGCAAACGAATTTTTAATGAGAAAAACTGCCGTACCCCAGAATTCATTTTGGTCTCAGATTGCAGATTCAGATCTCCTTCTGACAACGTTTTTTGAAATAGGTATATACTGGACATAGATGTCAATACATATAGGTTATTCCAAGCAAGTTTTCTGGAAGAGTATTTTTCTTACCATGGTGATGAGAGCGTCATATGATAGAACTATGGGTGGATTACGAGCACTGTCTGGATCAAAGCCACCTTGAGTACTTAACTCTCTAAATGTGACAATATAGATGATATTAGTATAATAACTAGTGTAAATATTACCACCAAAAAAAACATTATTATCATTATCATCATAACTATTATTACCGTCATCATCATAATTATCATCATCATAATCATCAAAACCACCTTGAGTATTAACTCTCTAAACACAATAATATAAATGATATGACATAAGTATTAACAATTAGTGTAAATATTTTACACCAGTAGAAAAAACAATATCATCATAATCATTATTTTTCTCATCCTTCTGATCACTGTCATCAATAACAACATTATTAACATAACAATGATAATCATGATTGTCACTACTACTAATAACTATTATCAACATCAACAACCCTGTCATCATAGTGATTATTAGCAATCATCAATATCGTCACCATGATTATCATAATCATAATCATTATTACTATCATCATCATCAACATCATCTTTATCATCATCATCACCACTATAATTATTATCATAATCATCATCATGACCATCATCATCATCATATTCATATCATTATCATTATTATCATCATCATCACTACCACCACTACTACCACTACTATCCCAACAATCGTCACCCTCACTACCAACATTGTAATCACTATCATTATCACCCATGCCATCATCCTCATTATTAATGCTTGTTTTAGTAATTCAAAATAGAATGTCCTCATTGCTAATATGGAAATAAAAACACACTGAATAGTTATTCTAAGCAATCATAAAATTGTACCTGACAGCTTTACTGTGGAAATCTAAAGCATGAATGTCACGTTGCTGACGGTAACTATCCTTGGACCCACACAGGAACAACAGCAGCTAAAAATACAAACACAGTACTTAATAAATGATTCTATGTCTTGCACTGGTACAGCTTTTCTAAAAACATCAATACTCGTCTGATAAATATGATAGTTAAACATTCAGACCATATTTTTGTTGTGTAAAAGCTGTTCTGCTTTGCTGTGGTATATGTGTAGAGTAGTGTGCAACCAAATGCAGTACTTATTTAAATTGTGTCTTGTCTTGCTATAGCTTTTCTATTTTAAACATACATAGTTTTGAATGAAAAACTTCCATTAAGACTTACTTTACGGACTTGACGCCTCACAAATGGAGTTTGCTGGACCATCATGTACTGAAAGAACAAGGAATACAAACATCAGTAATGATTTATAAAATGACAGTTTAACATACTGAACATATTTTTGTGTAAAATTTGAGGCTTGTGCTGCTGCTTGTTCATAGCTGCTGGTCTTTGATGTGGTATACCTGTAGCTTAGGGTGCAACCCAAAAAGCATGCATAGTACAGCTGGTCATTGTGACTAAATATGCTATGTGATGGAATATGAGTGGGGACATGAGCATCCTTTCAGGCACCTAAGCCCAACCTCACTAATCACTGCCAATGCAATTAATGATATTTGTTTGATGTTGCATCTTTATATCAGTTTTTTATCTAGAGTACATTAGCTTAATGTAGATACCAACCTCACACAAGACATACATCCACTCTTCGTTGAATTCTAGAGACATTTGATCTGATGCATCTGTAACTTTCTTGACCTAACAATAATAATATTAATAATATGATCATAATAAAATAGCAATAATATGATATTTTACAACATAATTATGTTTTACATAAAGTGAAATAAAACTCATCTAAGTCTTGAAACATGGGGGTGGGGATAGGGAGAAAAAGATATTTCTTGTCAGCACCACATACACACTATACCTGATATGGCAGTCGTAGAACCATTTCTGTGAGGAGCTGAGGGTAAGATTCAAACACATCTCCAGCATGTCCCTGATAGAAAAAAGGACATGACATTGTAAATCAAATGATAATATTCTGTATCTAATTACAGCTCCAGACTGAACTTGGATAAACTAGCTATGCCCTTTAATTTAAAGAAATCACAAGATGGACAAATCTGAGGGAGGGTTCCAGGGGTCAGGGATCCCCTTTAATTGCAACCAGACTTTTTTTACAAATGCATTTGAATAAATATGTGCTCCCACTTTTTGTGAGCTTTCACAAGCTTAACTTTGTGTCAAAAGGCTGTATTTGAGTGATATAAAGTATTTCCCATGACCCTCTGCTGTCTCAGCTTAGTGTTTCCATACCTTGACATACTGTCGGAGAAAGAATGGTGACATGTCCGGTGGAGGACTGGTTGGATGTGGTTTAAGCAATGACCCACTTACACTCACAGGATCTTCCTGAAATTAGTAATTATAAAAATATCTTAGTATTATAATAAATCACATTTACTGGTTATACAATACAATTTTGCATCTTATAAAGCTCATAATAATTCATGATAAATTGACAAAAGAATAAATAGATGTGAAGAAGGCTGCAAATACATTATTAGATACTTTGCAAAAGTTTTAATTTGAATTTTCTTGGCTATATTTATCCTCACAGTTTTAGTAAAATATGAAAGAACTAATGTTGGAGTATCATAAGTACTATACAATACTCAATCTGTCTTCAACTTGCTGTTGTACATATTGTATATACCAGTATTACATACATGACTTATTGTATACAACTTTCTTCACTGTTATGATTTTCATTGTCTTTCATTATGAATAATTAATGAGTTTTATAATAAATGTAGAGCAAACAAACCTCATCTTTCTTTGCCATTTTTTGCCAGTGAGATAACAAGCACTTGAGGACCTCCTGACAGTACTCCACAATGCCAACTCCACAGAGAATGTTGGCTGTTTTAGTGCACACCATGTTAGACGCCTGATGACATAAAATGGTGATTTACTTAGAAACAATAGAAATATTTTGTTTTGGTTTTGTCAATCAACCATTGTTATTGGTACAAAGGTTTCTATGTAAATAAAAAAAATTAAAAGCCAGTTTTGAATGGTCTTTTTTAAACTATCAGCGGGTAAAGGATTCTAAAACTACTGCAATTGATACCTCTGAAGAAGCCTTTGTTAATATCTTGGTCTTGGACATGAGAACACTTAAGAATCTCATGATGATCAGTTGGACTTCATGGTGCTTGTTACGGTCAGACATCTCTTGATAATTCTAGTATACAAACATATGATAATCAGATGTAATGTAACATAATATAAGCAAACCAAGGAAAGACAAAACAATGGAATATCAGTCAGACATATCTTGATAATGCTAGTATACAAACATACGATAATCAGATGTAATGTAACACAACAAAATCAACCCAAGGAAACAACACAATGGAATATCAAGGAATTAGATGTTGTATAACTTATTAGGATGATAATAAACATGATACTTCGGCTACATTACACAGAACCGTTCAAAAAGTTGCACGCTTAGGTGCTCCAGTAACACAGGACCAGGCTAATCGTACAAAAAATTGAATGCCTTACTGGTCAAATATTAAACCTGCAAAATTTAGGACACATTTTTAGCCTGTCTGGTCGAAAAGATGACTGGTACAATGTAAACACTTTGATGGGCTAAATGTTTGGACAAGTAGAGGTTTTTCACATACTAGTTACTTGGTTCTGTGTGAACAACATGTCCAGGGCGATTTTTTAATTGGTCAAAAATACTATAACTGGTCTTGTGTTCACATAGCCTTATTAATGTTTAATTCAAAATATACCTTTTGATCCAGCTCCAGTTGTGCTAAACACTTGTCAAGGACTCTTTCCAAAGTTGCAATGTCTTTGTCATTGTTCTCCAGATCAGAACACAGCATTAACAGAACCTGAGCATTAAATAGTTTTACATTCAATTCAGTAATAAATTATTCATTAGTATGTATCTACTTTTTAGTTATTTACAACTCCAAGGCAGTCATACGTCTAAATATTGTACCAGAGATTACTTTAACACTTATTTACATTTTAAATTATTCAATCATATAAGAATATATTTGTAGAGAAAGAGAAAGAAAAGCCAAATCCACACAAACATACACACACACACACTTCATAGGCTTTAAAGGAAAACTGGAAATAAAAGGAAAAAGAAAGAAAAAGAGAGAAGAAAATACCTAAACAGGTTCCCATTTAAATCTGTAATTTCCCATTTAAATCTGTACTTATGCAAATTGTGTTGATGTGTGCTAAACACACAAATCAACCAATCAGAGTATATTATTTCTGAAGTGAACTGGTTGATCTGTGTGTTTAGCACACATCAACAAAATTTGCATAAGTACAGATTTAAATGGGAAAGTACAGATTTAAATGGGAACCTGTTCCTAATACAATAGTAGTTTATTCAGGACAAAAAAAAGTAACATAATTATAGTAAGAGCAAAGCAAAACAATACACAGCATTGAAAAAGAAATCATATTAAATAAGCACTCTGAAAGAAAGTTTGGTTACTCCTATGTGAAAACTCCTTGAAATGTGAACATACTAGCAAACAAAAGCAACAAATTGTGAATATTAAGCACTTAATGACTGGTCCCGAGGGAAACAGTTAGTTTTGTTTCCCGAGAATCTCAATGTTTCCCGAGTCTCCGGCCGAGGGAAACATTGAGATTCGAGGGAAACAAAACTAACTGATTTCCCGAGGGATCAGTCATTAAGTGTTTTATTATATACCCTA
Source organism: Metridium senile (assembly GCA_949775045.1). NCBI lineage: Eukaryota > Metazoa > Cnidaria > Anthozoa > Actiniaria > Metridiidae > Metridium > Metridium senile. Next base: position 7,725,222 of record OX459097.1, on the reverse strand, counting down.
TTCAAACGAAGAAAAATGTTCACTCCATTTTGAAATTTTTTTATTTATGAAAAAAAATTTGTTATGAATTACAAAGCGTGGTGAAAGTCGACCAAAAAATGTCAAATGATAATAATGTAATGTTTCATTTTAAGTGAAATGAAAAGGGAAAATATTTGTTGTTTACTTATAAGTTGGAGTTTAAATTGATGGTTACATTGCAATTAAAACAAGATGGTTTGCAAATGCGCCACACAAACTTTCGATGGACTTTGACCTGATCACATGGATTTATTCCCCTCTCACATGGATTTATAACCTGCGCGGGAGTTATATCAATTTATTTCCCTCCACATGACGTGCTCTCGACCAATAAGAAAACGAGTTTGAATAGGATATATAATAATGATAAATAATTGAATAGAACCTAAATCTAGATCACTAAAATATTAAAGATGTAGAGATAGAGATGTGTACCTATATTACTTATTGTTTAGGAGGACCTTGGGAAACATTGAGATTCTCGGGAAACAAAACTAACTGTTTCCCTCGGGACCAGTCATTAAGTGCTTATTGTTTACTATTATACATTATTGAAGATTGCTGATTCAACTTATCTCTAACCTGCATAAATGGGATTGCCCTGACTCCTCCAACATCCTTAAGGTTTTGTAAGTGTCTCAACATTTCTTCTATCAGCATTAGTTGAAGAGAATGACGTATATCATGATCATGGGAACTCTCCTGGATAATGCCTTGCTGGTCATCAAATGTTCTAGATTCAGATGCTGGAAGAAAATAAAGATGGTTTTAGTTTTTCGAAAATTAATGTTATTAGACATTCCAAATGTCATAATTCTTGTGGTTTCTTATGGACTGTAATTCCCTCTGGTTATCAATAATTACTTGTAAAAAATCTGTAACTTTGTATTATAATATACTATCTGTAATACGGCATGGTTGGCTGAGTGATGAGGGCACCAGCCTTTCACAGCTGTGATCCAGGGCCGAGTCCAGCTCAGGCATAGGATCATTATGTGAATTGAGCTTGTTTAATGTGTTGTTCTCTATCATGCCATGAGGGTTTTTTTTATCTGAGTATTCTGTTTTTTTCTCCCTCGGCAAAAATTAATATATTTGAAGTGATGTATGAAAAATATTAAATGTTGAGGTAGTGAGTACTGTTAGTGTCAGCAGAAGAATAACCATTACGCATGTAGTTCTGCTGTGAAAGATTATTATAATAATTATTATTCAATTTATTATACACATATTGAACTAAGGTGTTACTTGATATTATGCAATGATGATTTTGTTCATTCCTCTCATTCTGTATAACTTATCAGATTGTTTCAATAAGGTCTTTATTAAATTTTGAATTTGGTGGGTATAAAGAAGGTCCTAAATAGGTTATTTTGATTCATAAATACCATGATCTTCATCAATGCTTATGTTTGCTACACTAGAACTTGGTTCAGCTGCTATAGAGTCAGCACTTCCTCCACTCTCAGAACCTGGTCCTTGTTGAGCAATGCCTGCAGGAATAGGTGAACGTGGTGCACTGTGTCCTGCTGAAGAGCCTTGGGTACTGCTAGGGGGTACGTCATACTCATCATCTTCACTGCCTGGAGCTGCAATAAATCCATTAGTTTAGTATCGATGGACAGACAGACCAACATATACACAGGCAGATGGATTTAAAAACTTTAAATGATGATGGTAGAATTGATGATAATAATGATGATGGTAATACAACCAAACAGGTCAACCAAAAAAAAAAAACACTAGAAGACAGAGTGCAAAAAGCCCAGAGGATATCAGCTGACGAGTTCTACACAAGAGCCATAAAGAAAGAGTTCTAGATAATATGGTCCTATATATATATATATATATATATATATATATATATATATATATATATATATATATATATATATATATATATATATATATATATATATATATATATATATATATATATATATATATATATATATATATATATATATATATATATATATATATATATATATATATATATATATATATATATATATATATATATATATGGTAATGATGATGATGATGATGAGATTATGATAGAGATAATGATCATGATGATGATGACACAATTATAATTCATGGTGATGATGGCAATAATGACAAATTATGTTGATGATAACAATGATATGATGATGATTGTATAACTGTTTACCTGATGTAGTAATATCTGAGGAGTTTCCACCTTCTAAAGCTAATGATATTTGACCCTGAGACAAGCCTTGTAACTGAAGACTGGGTGAGCCCCCTGCCTGTTCTTGTAGACTCAATGCAATGGCTAGCTCCATCATGGCTTCATCGTCTGCATCTTGTGGCAAGTCAAGAACAGCAGGGAGATTACCTGCTGCTCCGAGGAGAAGGGATTCAAGCTGACTTGATCGTGAAGCAGCAGAACTGGCAGAAGGACGCTGTGCATTGGAAGCTGCAGCAGCCTGTACAATAAGAAAATAACAGTGAATGATATGGTGTGAAGAAGGTTGTCAAGGTTGATGAAAATAACAGTGCATGATATGGTGTGAAGAAGGTTGTCAAGGTTGATGAAAATGATTACAATTTTATTGAAAAAAGTACATGAATGAGTATTTCAATATATATGTCACTGGATAAATGAATTAATTTACTAATAAATAAATGAATAGATGAATGAATGAATGAATGAATGAATGAATGAATGAATGAATGAATAAATGGATAAATGAATTAATGAATTAATAAATAAATGGATGAATTAATTAATTAATAAATTAATGGATGAATGGATAAATGGATGAATGGATGAACGGATGAATAAATGAGTAAATGAGTAAATGAATAAATGAGTAAATGAATAAATGAGTAAATGAATAAAAGAATAAATAAATGAATGAATAAATAAATAAATAATATAATGATCATTTAGTAAGAACAAAAAGATAAAGACAATTACAATTACACCTACCTGTGCAGAAGGTTCCGGTTCCTGTGATACTGAACTCTGTTCTTCCTGACCAGAGTCTGACCTCTCACCCTCACCCTCAGCTTCATCACCATCACCGTCATCATCATCATCATCATCTGCAGTAGTTTTCTCTCCTGAGGGGGTGGCACACCTTGGTGGTGTTGGCCCATCCCGGCTGTGACGTTTTTGGAGTGGATGAAGAACACGGATCAGAGCCTGTTTACATGCAAAGCTGATAGCAGAATCCTATAAAGCAATATGACATTTTAAAAGTATTGCTACACAGTACGAGTCACCATTTATTTCCATTTTTCTAGCTGATTATACAATATTTTGTCTCTAACTTTACAATTTTAAATTCAAAACATGATACGTCACTACAGTCTTCATCAACTGATTTAACAAGAAAATTTGTACAGAAATATATAATGAATACCTAAAGAGCATTAACAGGTTCCCATTTAAATCTGTACTTTCCAATTTAAATCTGTACTTATGCAAATTGTGTTGATGTGTGTTAAACACACAGATCAACCAATCACAGTATATTATTTCTGAAGTGAACTTCTCTGATTGGTTGATCTGTGTGTTTAGCACACATCAACAAAATTTGCATAAGTACAGATTTAAATGGGAAAGTACAGATTTAAATGGGAACCTGTTCATTGTAATTTTCCATACAGTTATCAATGACATCAATTATTTTATGTTGCTTCCCATCTTTGACTAGCTCACAATAGCTATTATGGGAAGTGAGTTATCCATCATATATGTTACTTATAATTTTGAAATTCTTTAATTTTTTTATTTGTTTGTTATACGACTTTCCATACAGTTATCAATGACATCAATTATGTTAGTTACCCCTGTACGCTTCCCATCTTTGACTAGCTCACAATAGCTATTCTGGGAAGTGAATTACCCTTCATATGTTACTTATAATTTTGAAATTCTGTAATTGTTTATTTGTTTGTTATACAACTTTCCAATCATACAGTTATCAATGCCATCAATTATGCTAGTTACCCCTGTACGCTTCCCATCTTTGATTAGCTCACAATATATAGCTATTATGGGAAATGAAATACCCTTCATATATGTTACTTATAATTTTGTAATTCTGTAAATTTTTATTTGTTTGTGGATAATAAAGATTGAAGGTTGTCAATTGAATGTTGTCCAAAAAGACAAGCAGCTAAATCAGTGCCTGATTGCAAGTTAAACAATTTCACTGCCATTCATTGTTACATGAAACTAGTACTGTGTAACTGTAATTAATGTAATCTGATGGTTGATAAGGAATGTTTGATTGGCAATGAAGCCTGTAAACCAACCTGACAAAGCAGCATCTGGACATACAGGTTGACAGCTAAACCAACTTGATTTGAGTCAGAGATGGAGAATGCGTGGATGATATCAACAAGAGCAGACACTGTTGGTTCTACATCCTGTAAACCTACAACAAACACAGAACATTTAAAAGAGGAGATACAATCTTTGGCAAAAGTGTTGGCACAAGTTTACATCTTTATCTGGTCATTATCTGTAAATACCCCATCTCCCTCACCCTACAAAATGTTGCTACAGGTGGAAATGGGTTTCTTTATTATGAAGAGAAAAGGAGTATGTCTACCACCCCTGAATGGATGCTAGTCCATCACATGTTACCATCCTCCTTTTTGTCAGATTTTTAATTTGTACACCTGGGTGGAGAGAGGCACTGTTAGAGTTAAATGTCTTGCCTAAGAACACAAGACAATGAACCTGGACAGTACCTGAACCGGGACCTCTCAACCCCAAGTCCAGTCCACTTACCATTCAGCCACTATGCCTCTAACTAATCAACAAAAGTATTAAACCAAAATATTCAATCAAGTCCTTTTCACAGTTCCATTCATTGACCATGAATGATAGTTCCAAGTCGAGGTTTGCGTTGTTGTACATGATAAAGTATAGTTTTGCTATGCACAACAACGTGAACCTCGACTTGGAACTATTATTCGTGGTCACTGAATGGGACAGTGAAAAGGACTATTCCATGATATCTATCCCTACCTAATGCAGACAGAGGAGCGATGGTCTGTACTGGTGGACGGAGACTATTCAACTTCCAAAACACATCAATCAAGACTGAAGCAAACTGGTTATGCTGTCCTTCTTGTGGCTTGGTTAGATCTGTTTCACTACCAGACAATGAAGCATACTTGGACAGATTTGCTGGTCTTGATAATGCAACAGATCTACCACTAACAACAAGTCTCTGGAACGTCTCTGCATCTAGTTTGATACTCTTTTCATCATCTTTTTCTTCTTCTTCTTTTGCTGAGGCAAAGTCTTGGAGGTATTGGGTTATTTGGTTTAATTGGGCTTGATCCTAAAGAAGATTTTAATCATACATGTATATATTATATTAGATATACAACAAATATTGACTATGGAGTGGGAGCTCAGAATTTTTTGCCCTGGTTGAACTACAGTGCGAATCAAAAAACCGTGGGCACCCATAAATATTTTAGAAATCGTTTATCATTCGTTGAGCAACTCACAAACAACTCTAACTACAAAAGGTTTATCATACGGTACTACACATCAGTCAAACTTCTTGCAGTGATATAGTTGTTTGTGAGTTGTTCAACGAACAAAAAAACGATTTCTAAAATATTTCTGGGTGCCCACGGTTTTTTGATTCGCACTGTAATACTCAGAGTTTTAATATCTAGTAGAGTGGAAGGTGCATCCTTTGTAATTTCATCTGGAAATGGTTCCTCAAGTATTAACTTGTCAGTAAAAATAAAGCTGCAATTCTAGAACTCTTTTTTGTAGTACAATGTTTCCTAGAAATTACATAATTTCTAAGTATTTTTTCTAAAAAACATTGCATTCATTATATTATATTATTTTATTTCATCTTTACTCCAGTTAAGTGGTGGTTTTATGACTTTACCTTGTGGTTGTGGAAAGACAGTTTTGAAGGATGTAGAGTAGCTAGAAGAGATTTAGCTTGGTTCTGAATGCATGTTGGTGCAGAACATGTCATTAGAGATGTTGCCAAGTCCAATGCAAGTTTTCTTGTCTCTCCATTGCCATTTGAGAAGGCAGAGAATGACCCATCAAGAATCTCAACCAGGTGAACTACAAGCCTAAAAAGAAGATGAAAAAGAACATGATTGTGCTGTGAGTAAGAATACATTGTCCATGTGGGTTATTGTTTCCAAATCACTACAAATATTTATCATTATTATCCAACTAGTCATAGACAAGTAAAAATATCGCAGGAGTAGGACTGGATCGAGTAAAAATATCCAGTGATATTTTTACTCGTCTATCTAAGCCCTCAAGTAAAACAATATTTTGCTTTATAAAAGAACAAAAACCTTTTGATTGGATAATAAATAACTTATTAAACAGTTTGATGTGTAATATGGCTGGATATTTTACTCGTTAACTTGCATTTTGACTCACCCGGAGGCTCGTCAAAATACAGCATTTCACTCGTTAAATATCCAGTCATATTACACATCAAACTGTCTAATAAGATATATTTATCATAACTTCCATTATCTCCATTGACATCACCATCATCACTTCTGTACACGGAAGCCTGAGTAATGAGACTTACTTATCAAATGGACTAGCTGGAGTAGTACATGGTATCAGTTCTTTTTCCTGAATAACATTTGATGTGGCTGTAGTTGTTGCAGTACTTGTAGAGCTGTATTCCTCGTGAGGGTCATCTGGCCAACCAAACACTTCTTTAGTCCTGGCATAGACCTTGATAGAATCTACCATAGCTACTAATGATGGGTCTGATGAATGACCAACTGTAACACATAAACATTATTCAAATACTTCAGTTTCATGTTATCTAGCATTACTGTGCTACATTTGCACAGGGTAAGTCTTCATTTGTTTTTAAATTTTTCATAATTTTGAAGTAATGCACTATTACTGCTGAAGAAAAAGAAAACGCCCAAGCATTTAGTGTGCAGTTATAAACAATGGTGTTTTTTAGAACATGAGAGAAGTGTTTAGAGAAGCCCAACACAATATTCAGATGATTATGGTGGTAGTGGTATTGATGGTGTTGATGATTATGGTTCATGATGAAGATGATCAGAGCGATGATAACAATCATGATGATGATGATGATAGTGGTCAGTAGAACTGACACCAACAGTCTTTCTCAAGACTATGCACACCAGTGCAATTACATTACTCATCAATAAAAACTATATTATTGCAAACACAACTTACAGGAGATGGTTATCTTTTTATCAGCTGTTAAAGATTCCTCCCTGGTGAATGGTATGTCAAACCACCGATTCCTGGTCAATGCACATGGTGTGGCGCGGCCAAATACCTCAATATATGATGGTATTTTCTCCAGATGTTGACAGCCAACCAGTACTCTTACGCCAACCATTACCATACCTGGGTTGGTGTTAGTTACTTCAATGTTAAATCCACTTGGCTAAATACAAACACAAAATAGATAAGATCAATGAGATAGAGGTGAAATGGGTTGCATAGTGTTTAAAATGTCATTATTGTGGGACTGTCTTTAATGTGGATTGGAAGCTTGTTCCACGTCATCGGAGCACATATACAGAAAATGATCTTAAGCCATAAGATTTCAGATTATAAGTTTGCTGCTCTAATAAAAGCTTATTCTGATCTGTGATCTTAAACTTCGCCTAGGAATGTAATGTTTTAAAATCTCTTGAAGGTACATTGCAATGTAAGCAATGTAAAAGAAAACAAATCATCAAAGAAGGAATAATTGAAGGAAGGAAGGAAGGAATAATTGAAGGAAGGAAGGAAGGACGAAAGGAAGGACAAAAGGAAGGATGAAAGGAAGGATGGATGGATGGGAATAACAGGGAAGGAAAGGGAGAGGGGAAAAAAATCCGAATTTGTTCAGTACAGTACCTTTGTGCTTGCAACATACATCCCAGCTGTCAAAAGCCTGTGCTTAGCTTGTTGTGCATTGTACACATGTAGGATATCATTACCACCAAACTCTACATCGTTAAGAACTTGACAGTGTTCAAAGAAGTCTATAGGAAGATGAACTGTTGATGACTTGGTTCTAGCTTTACAAACTTTTTTCTTCTTTGTTGGACGGAGTACAGCTAGAGGCCTGGAAAAGATAATACCATGACACTATAAATACTATACTAAAATACAATAGGAATAATGTCTGAAAATACACAGGTGTCATTAATAGCAAAGTTAAAGGTTATCATCATAGTTAATTTATCATCATCAATATCAATATCATCATCAAATGAATATAATCTTCACGATCATCAACATCGCTATGACCATCATCACCATGACCATGACAATCATCACCTGGACCATCATTACCATCACCATCATCATCATCACCAGACCATCATCACCAGACCATCATGACAAACCATCAATATCACTGAGCAACATCATCATCACCATTATCATCAACATCGCTATGACCATCATCACCATGACCATGACAATCATCACCTGGACCATCATTACCGTCATCATCATCATCATCACCAGACCATCATCACCATCATGACAAACCATCACTTTATTCAATTCATCATCATCAATATCAATATCATCATCAAATGAATATAATCTTCACGATCATCAACATCGCTATGACCATCATCACCATGACCATGACAATCATCACCTGGACCATCATTACCATCACCATCATCATCATCACCAGACCATCATCACCAGACCATCATGACAAACCATCAATATCACTGAGCAACATCATCATCACCATTATCATCAACATCGCTATGACCATCATCACCATGACCATGACAATCATCACCTGGACCATCATTACCGTCATCATCATCATCATCACCAGACCATCATCACCATCATGACAAACCATCACTTTATTCAATTTATCATCATCAATATCAATATCATCATCAAATGAATATAATCTTCACGATCATCAACATCGCTATGACCATCATCACCATGACCATGACAATCATCACCTGGACCATCATTACCATCACCATCATCATCATCACCAGACCATCATCACCAGACCATCATGACAAACCATCAATATCACTGAGCAACATCATCATCACCATTATCATCAACATCGCTATGACCATCATCACCATGACCATGACAATCATCACCTGGACCATCATTACCGTCATCATCATCATCATCACCAGACCATCATCACCATCATGACAAACCATCACCATCACTGAACAACACCATTATCATCAACATCACTATGACCATCATCACTATGACCATGACAATCATCTTCATCACCATGACCATCATTACCATCATCATCATCAGAATCATGACCATCATCAACACTATTGTCATCATCATCATCACCATAACCATCATCAATACCATCATCATCAACATCACCATGACCATCAACACCATTATCATCATCATCACCATGACCATCATCAACACCATCATCATCAACATCACCATGACCATCAATACCATTATCATCATCATCACCATAACCATCATCAATACCATCATCATCAACATCACCATGACCATCAACATCACCATGACCATCAATACCATTATCATCAACATCACCATGACCATCAACACCATTATCATCAACATCACCATGACCATCATCAATACCATCATCAACATCACCATGACCATCAACACCATTATCATCAACATCACCATGACCATCATCAATACCATCATCATCATCATCACCATGACCATCAACACCATTATCATCATCATCACCATGACCATCAACACCATTATCATCATCATCACCATGACCATCAACACCATCATCATCAACATCACCATGACCATCAACACCATTATCATCATCATCACCATGACCATCAACACCATTATCATCATCATCACCATGACCATCAACACCATTATCATCATCATCACCATGACCATCAACACCATTATCATCATCATCACCATGACCATCAACACCATTATCATCATCATCACCATGACCATCAACACCATTATCATCATCATCACCATCATCGTATCATCACCAACAACATTGCAACATCCCCACCAGCATCATCATCACTTATACCACCATCACCAGCAACATCATCTTTTATATCACTGCAAACTATAGCTGACATTCATGTTAACTCTACCTTGCAGGCTGGAATGAAGAAGCCATCCAGAAGCCAGTATGCTCAGCATTTGCCATGTAGATGCGCAGACTACCATCCTCACACAAAAGAATCATGGTGGTCCTTTGTTGGTCTGAGCTGTTCACAGAATGACGAATTGCAACCATATCCTGGGTCTTGGATTTTGATGAAGCTGCTTTGATCTCCTGAATCTGAAAATATACAAAACAATCAATTTATGTTAGAATAAGTAATCCATAAAATTGATAAATATTTTTTTTACAATGTAAGAAGACAAAACATTTTTAATTTGGAGTTTTAGTTATAACTAATTCTGGTTTACCCTCAATTTTCACATTTTTTTGTTATAAAGCTATTTGAAATATTATTATAATGATTTCTGAGTTGGAGAATTTCTACTGTGATTTTTGCTTTCATTTAGATGAAAATCCTCTAAATGTTGCAACCATTACCACATTGAAACTACAAATATTTGTTAGAGAAGAATTATTGGAATACTTTCATAAGAGTACACAACATTAATTCAACTCAACTCATTTAGATGTGACGATACATGAGAAAAATATGAATTGCCCTAGGCCCAACTAGAATCCATGGCCAAAGGCAATGATATCTTTCTTGTGTATCTATATTTTACTTATACACTGAACATATTTCAATTTATTTACATGTAGATAATAACAGTAATCAAATTAACAATTACCACAATTGATCTATTTTAATCCACCCACCCCTCCCCTCCAACTTTTTAATTAGTAATTCCTACATACCAATACTTGTCCAGGCTTAATCATCAACACCACAGGGATCCCATTATTATGGGTCATACAACAAACAAGGCCTGGGTGCTGAGGGACCTCATTCCACTGGTACAGAGCGGCCTGGGTGTTTTTATTTCCACCATTAGTACTCTTGAAGTTGATTGGAAAGAGGTTCTTTATTTCTTTTTGACCAGGTGCCCAAGGTGCCATGAAGGTTTTACCTGTGAATTACACAGATATAAAATAGGGCAATGAAATACCATAATTATCTGAAGGTTGTTAACAATTTATTTATTATCTTATTCTAATTGGCTGAATGAAAATGCAGCCAAATAAGCTTTAGCCAAGGCATTGTGTCATTTATTATACAGTCGAAGCTCCATTAGCGGACGCTCCACTAAGCGGACAGTTCTAGTTACGGACAGCTTTCCAAAACCCCGTTTTTTCTTCCATACAAACACTGTATTCACACTTTCCATATAGCGGACATTCTTTTAAGCGGACACGGACACCTTAAGCGAATCCCAATTGACCTTTTCTATTGTTTTCAAGCTCCCTTAAGCGGACATTCGAAATAGAAATATAGAATAAAGTTAATTCAACAACGAAATATTTTTAAGTTTTCACATAGTCGTTCTAAAGCTGAAAACGATATGAATTTTCTTATTGATGCTAAAAGACGTTATGGTTTCCATTGAGTATGATTTCTTATCTCGTGTTAGACTTGTGTTACACCAGACCATAATTATCTAATAGAACAGTTGTTAAAATGTTGATTATTTGAATAACTCGCTTAATCATTGAGCCAGACTATTCATTGTCTTTAATTGCTATTATTGATCTTTAGAAATGCTTTTGTAAGCGCAAAACGAGACTATTTTATGTTATTTACCCGTTTTAAGAACCCTTCCTATTAGGCGGACAGCTCTACTTACGGACACTTTTTTCGTTTCCCAAGGGTGTCCGCTTAATGAAGCTCTGACTGTACATACATTTGTGAAATATAGAAAGGAAAATGAAAAAAGAAAGGGAAATTCCACCAAGAGAAGAGATGGAAAGAAGAGAAAGTGGAAGCAAAGGAGAGAAAAACACACAAAAAAGAAAAAAAAGAAATACCAAAATGAGACAAAAAAAAGGAAATAATTCTATGAGGAAATAGAAATGAAATGAAGTGAAGGATATAAAGAAATGTAGAGAATAAAAAGGAAGGGCAAGAGAAATAGAAAATAAACAACATAATGTGAAGAAAACAATGAAGGTATGTTTTACAAACACACTTACCCTGTGTATAACTGAACAACATGATCTGAAGATGATGTGAGTAGTACACAGACACCCCTCCCTCTGCTACTTGTCCATTACTATCATCCAAATCAGCATGCTTTACAGGGATGGTATTAGTTAGATAGAACGGGCCACCGGTTGCACTACTATCGTCATCCATTGGCTGTTGGTATATATGACCTGCTGATGACATGAGGACCATACTACGTGTACTATCATGGAAAACAAAGCTTGCATCACGTATCTTGCCACTTGGAAGGACAAAGTAAAAGATTGGGCTCAAGGCATCTTTGGACAGGTCATAGATCTGTGTGAACAAGTTGGATGAAAATTAGTAGGAAAATTAGAATACTACTCATTTAGGGGAAATAATGATGGAATTATGGAAAGAAGAAAAAAGAAGGAAAGAAAAGAAAGAACCTAAGAAAAAATGGAAAGAAAGAAAGAAAGAAAGAAAGAAAGAAAGAAAGAAAGAAAGAAAGAAAGAAAGAAAGAAAGAAAGAAGGAACAAAGGAAAGAAGGAACAAACGAAGGAAGGAAGGAAGGAAAAACAAGATGGAAAGGAAAAAAAGAAGAGAAGGGAGAGGAAAAGGAAAGAAAAAAAAGATAAAATAACTAAAGACAAAATGATGGATAAATAAAGAAGGTAGGGAAGGAAGAAGGATAATCAATGACTGAAAAAATGGAAATACCAAAATCTCAAGGAAATTAAACAAAGACAAGACAAAAATGAAATAGAGAAAGGAAAGTAATCAACAAAATCTTAAGAAAAAATGTGAGAAAAAGTAAGGTACTAAATAGAAAACAATAATATACTTTATGATGTGCAAACATTGTGTGGTACCTTGACAAAGTCAGCAGTAACCACAGCAACCTCTGTCTGTGACCCTGGTAACCACACAGCTTTTATAATAAAGTTCCCTGTCTCTAGTTGAGGATGAAGAGCAAGATGATCTACCACAGACCCTGAAGAACTGAAAGTCAAAACATGACAGTCCTTCAAACCACACACAGCCAAGAAGTCTTCATTGCAAGGGTTTCCTGTGATGGACAGCACAGTAAATGGTACTTGGGCTGTAGCTAGACGAGTAAGGGTCAGCTTTCTCTTGCTGGAGTCTGCTTGTTTGAGAAGTGCTGATAGCTGAAGAACTGTTATCTGTGAAAGAAACAGGAAACCATCTATTTTTACTTTCTGGTAATTGAAGTGTTACAAAAGGAAAATACAATATTTAACATGTGTCAAAATACTAATTAATACTAATTTATGATTTATATCACACATTTTCTACAAAAATTATCAAATGTGCATAGAAATATCAGCATCATAGTTAATCATCACCATTGCCAGGATAAAGTAAACACTAACATTATCCTAACATCTTCAACATTATTATCTTAATTATAATCAACATTTAAGAACCATATAGTTCCTTTCAGACATGCATTATCACAATTTTGCAAATCACCCTCAATGGCTGACAACCTATTTGTTAAGGTGTTTGTTAGATTACCTTGCCCTTTTCATGACTCACAGCAAGATGCTGTCTTCTTCCTTTAGGTGATGCAAGGCAACACATTGCCACACGTCGTAGGACATGTGCACCTATCAATTGTCTGATTGCTTGACCTTGTTCTCCACTGAATGTCATGCGGACATTCTCAAACGCACCTTCTTGTGAGCCAAGGGTTGGAACCTGGAAGATATAAACAATGCTGCCATGGTAACTAATAGTTTCCAACACTGTGAATTGCATGAAAAACGAAGTGCACCACAGTTGTTTTTAGTCCTCCTTGAGGTTTTGGGAAATCAGAGCTAGATGAAGAACTCTTTTAACAATTAATGCAAAAAGATAACAAAATATAATGCTGATTAGCTGATCATATTTCCAGTCCAAAGTCACGGAGATGATTTGCTTTGGTTTATTATTTACTATAATACTAGTTTACTCACTAGTTCCCATTTATTATTTATTGTTAATGTGTTTAAGATTAAATACAAAGTCATTCCTGACAACAACTGACACAAGAATGGTTTTGACATCAAGAGTGGAAAACAAAACATTTTGGTGTTAGCACCATTTTGGTATAGCACCATTTTGGTATAGCACCATTTTACATTGATCACTTGGACTGTATCTTTTATCCTGAATTTAAAGTGTTGTTTTTTTTTTTTTTTTTTTTTTTGTAACAAATAATCTTACCATGAGTTGTTCAGTATTCTCTACTGTCTTATCTAAGGAATGTAAATCATCTAGTGCTTTGCTGACCAACTGTGCTGCTCCATACACCTGTGTTGTAGATCCTGTGTTCTCAATCATTGGACCCATTAATAGTTGTAGTAGTTGGATAACTGTAGTATTCAATGATGAGGTTTCTAGTTCCTTTACCAACACATCTGTATGTTTCTATATTAAAAAAAAAGTTACATTTGGTTTGTCTACAATCGGTACAATATATAGTGGAAAGTAGGATAGTCTTCCAACCAATATATTATTTTGAGGAATTTGTATACTGTCAATCAACAATAATCAGTGGGTAATTAATAAGTTTGTTATTTTGCCTGTTACACATTGTTGTCAGATTTGTGGCTGTGTAATTATCAAAGCCGCATATTCTCTACAGTTATCAAATAATACTTACTTCAATTTGTTTAGCAAGTGCTTGTATTGCTTTAGTAGGTGTTGATGCTTCATCTTGCCCACTTTCCCCAGATGACCCAGATAATAAATCTGTAGCAAGACCACTAAGGCTTCCAATGTTGGTTTGTGAGGAGCTTGATAGTCTCTTTCCTCGTCTTAGGCTCTCAACCTCATCAACGTCATCCAAGTCTTGACCACTTGCAAATGCATGAACCGATGTTGAACTGCTTTCTTTGGACAAGCTTGGATTTCGTTTTGCCAGTGACTGCAAAATAAGTAATGTTTCTCAGCTTTATTGGCTTTACAGTTATCAATAAACAAAAAAAATGAATCAATTAATGAATCAATGAACAAATGGATAAATAAACAAATAAATGAAGGAATGAGTGAACGGATGAATGAATAAATGAGTGGAAGGATGAATGAATCAATCAATAAATAAATGAATGAATGAACAAATAAATGAATCAATTAATCTATCAATCAATGAATCAATTAATATATGAATCAATAAATAAATGAATGAACAAACGAATAAATGAATCAATTAATCTATCAATAAATGAATGAATGAATGAATGAATGAATGAACGAATGAATGAATCAATTAATCTATCAATCAATGAATCAATTAATATATGAATCAATAAATGAATCAATAAATGAATTGGTGAATGAATGGATGAAATATGGATGGATGGATATTAATATATGGATATGAAAGACACAAAAGACAACAGAAAGGGAAGGTAGAACAAGTGGTGCAAAAAATATGAACTAGAAGATTGACTATGCAATTATATATTCAACATATCAAAATCATCCTGTCAGCGTACCTGACAACTTCCATCTTCCTTAGCTCCACAATCACAGAAGAATGACCCATACTTGGCATAGGAGACATCATGGTCTTTATGACAAACCTTTGCACATACAGTACACACACCAACACCGTCATTCATCTTACAGGTATGGCAATGGTACCAGTGCTGGTTCATAAAGTCTTTCTGAGTGATTGTAAATGTACATAGTTTATTGCACAATGAGTCTTCATCCTAAAACATAAATGTTAATAATAATGTTAAATTCAAACTTGTTTATTATGCAGTCTTTCTGAGTGATGTTAAATGTACATAGTTTATTGCACAATGAGTCTTCATCCTAAAAGATAAATGTTCAATTCAAGTTATTACAGCATGAATCAAGATGTGTTTATAATAGATTATCAATTGGTTAATCAACTTTATTGAACACGACAGTTCACTAAACGAACAGATGACCCAGTGGCCCTTCTAATAATTAATAAATAAATAAATAAATAAATACTTATATAAATATATATTTACAATCAATATATAATAATATTATGATTATACAATAAAAATGAACTCTAAATAGTACATAATTATGATGAGCTATTGTTCAGTACTAAAAAACAATTGATCATGTTAACTAAAATTACCATTTGGGGTGCTCCAAAATGGTCATGTAAGGTAACTGGATTTCAAAATGTGATCAATTGTTTTTTTTAAGTGGTGCTAACAGTTGAGTAATTTGGTAGTAAGTACATACCGATTCTTCTCCACCAGATTCTTCATCTTCAGCAGCAATATCATCCATCCACTCTGTCTCAAGGTCTTGTACTACAATATCACTACTGCCCTGTGTAGAAGTCAATGGAGAGGAAAGTGTATCTTGCTCTAGTACATATTTTAGTGCAAGGATCATCTCTGCCATGTACGACAGCAGTGGCCCAGCTAATTCCATGGCACTACTTTCTTTGGATCCTTCAGCTTTGAAGTCAACATCCTCTTTTTCCAGGAAACATTTACTGGAAATAAAACAAGAAAAATATTTATTGAAATGGCTGTAATTATGGCACATAAGAAAGGAGCTTATTTTGTACAATGTACAAGTAATGACAGGCAAATGTTCTTTTAAGTTGATTCCATTTTTCATTTATAATAATGTCTTCATTTGGGAAAATAAGATTTCTCAATTGTTTTATTGATAAAATTATATATCAGGCACTACAAAAAAAAACAGTAACAAATAGCGATACAGATGTCAACACCAATATATTATGATCTTCACTTTTCATCTTCATTAGCATGGCTGGCCTAGCAGCAAAGTATAGCCCTCCGTATTCTCATCATCATGATAATCCTTTCTAGGTCATTATTTAATAATAATAATAATAACATTTATTTAATATATAGGGCAAATTCAACAATGCAGTTTTCAAATGCGCTTAACAATAAAAATATTACATGATCATATATACATATATAAATATACAGTGATAAAACATAAAAAGCTAAAAGATGCAAATTAAAAGAGAAATATATAAAATTGTTATAATTAAAATAAATAAATATAAATATATAAAATTGTTATAATTGCATCATCATCAGTGCAATAATATTATCAAGAGCAAAGCTAGCTTACCATGTATCTAGCCATCCAATGGCAGCCTTACATAGTTTAGAGTGTCCCTTTCCCTGGTCAATACTAGCAAGTATTGATGCTGCATGTATGACATCACCAAGCTTGGCTCCAACACAGGCTGTTTTAGAGCTGGTCATTGATAGCAGTTCATGGCCAATAGGTATTAGAGCATCTAATAGGCTTGTACATGTATACTCCTTGACAAGACTGGTTTAAAAACAACAATTATTTAGTACAATGTTTGTTTATTAAAAAAATTAAAAATTGTGGAAATATGTTAGTTCTGCATTAAATGCACTGTGACTGACTGACTGACTGACTGTTTGACTGACTGACTGACTGACTGACTGACTGACTGACTGACTGACTGACTGACTGACTGACTGACTGACTGACTGACTGACTGACTGACTGACTGACTGACTGACTGACTGACTGACTGACTGACTGACTGACTGACTGACTGACTGACTGACTGACTGACTGACTGACTGACTGACTGACTGACTGACTGACTGACTGACAAATATAATGTATCATCCTGTTGATCTTCAACTTACTAGAATTCTTTCACAAGGTGAGATGCCAGTGCCTGCAAGAGAAGCCTGTTATCTGCCATCTTGCCTGTGTTTTCACAATCTTCTTCAATACCAATAACAATTCTTCTAAGCCAGTTCTGCAATTGCTGTGGATCACTTTTACCAAGGAATGATAGACACTTACCAAGAGACCTGATTGGTGGATCTGTTGGATGTTTTTCAGCTGTAAAAAATAATTATATTAAAGTCAGAAAAAATAATAACATTCATTTAACTAACCAACTCAATGACTGACTGACTGACAGTACAATTGACTGAATGACAGAACAATTGACTGAATGACAGAACAATTGACTGAATGACTGACCGACAGAAAGACTGACTGCTGGATAATATTAACCTATTACTTTATTGACTGACTGACTTACTAACTGACTTTTAGAAGGTTTGGTATGACTGCAGTGAAAAGTTCAGTGTCGTGTGTGTACTCGCATGACTGTGATGTTCCTAGTAATTTAGCATGCCTTGACTTGGTTCTTCCTGTGATCTTTTCATAGTCATATAAAATCTGCTCTACTAACTCACTGAGCCAATGACTGACTTTCTGACTGTATAAACCAATGAATTAATTCTTGGTAGGTTGATTAATTATTTCTGTTAATACATAGCCGTCATATCCAACTAACACTGGCAATGTAATAAATAACCTGGATCATATTAAGTAATCTGAATACTAACCAAGCTGTAAAATTCTGACAGCCATCTTCAATGTCCTGTTGACATAAGGCAAAGATGCAGTACTGTGTGCAGACAATAAGATGATATCCACAAGATCTTTGCCGTTGGTATAGAACTGTTCTAGAAGACTACGGCCAGATGGTCTTTCCAGTAAAGACTCAATGTACTTCAGACAGTCCAATAGAATTTCTTCACCAATAAAAGAGCTGCACATGATAAAAGAAACTACTTGTAAATACACACTTATAAAAACATTTGATCAACAATAATTTTATAGAATAATTGTGATAGCATGTGAGTATGGATTGGTCAACAACAATGCTAAAAACATGCTATCATCAATCCTGGCTGCAAATTCAACATTTTTATCAAATGAATATATTTTGAGTGTGTACATGTAATATATCAACAGTCAATTTCTCACTTCATTTTCTTAAAACTTGCTAATGAGTGTGCATGAAAGATCAAAACAATCAAAAACTGACTGTTGAAGAGATTCACACATGTCAAACAAGAAATTATAACAAGGGCGTGTTTGATACTCTTACCAGTCTTCGGCCAATCAACAAGTCCCTACTAACACAATCATTTTATCATGCTTAGCTATGATCCATCAATAATTCTTTATTTAAACTGTCATGGTTGCTCTTAAATTTATGTTGAATCTAATATCTAATGTACAGTCATAACATGTCACACATACATGACCAAAAAGTCTGGGATTTCAACAGTTGTTGTTGATTGAAATCCTATACTTTATTTGAATTATGCAAAAATATTTTATCACCTTTCCTTGTCAATGACCGTCTGCTCTATCAACAGTTTTTGGCAGTTAATCAATGCATAAAGCTGAATGTTCCTGGCAAATGCTTCACTGTCAGATGGTCCTACTACTCTTTCCAGTACACTAGTGGCTGTTTCATGAAGAAATTCAGTAGTTGCATCTACTAGTAGTGGTGAGAAGCTGCTGGTTAGTTCCTTGGCATGTAGACTATGGATAGATCCTTCCTCCTTTGGACACCACCTTGAGACAGGGAATAAAGTATGCATTTACATGAAATAGAACAAACAGATGTTTGTCTTACATCAATGCAAAGGTCCGGCTACCTTTCAAGATAGCGCACGGAAGGGGGGACTATTCAGATAAATATAATTCAAGCCCTATAGTTGTTTCAACCTTGATTAGCATTAACCCAGAATTAACTATAATGTAGGTTTTATTTAGGCTGAGATTAACTAGCACTAATTATTTAGCACTAAGGGAACTTTAAACAACTAGGGGCCGGTTGTATGAAAGGTGAATAAAGTTAATAAAAGTTATCCACTGCATAGGTTTTTTATAAATTTTATCTGCTGGATAAGGATTTATCCAGTGGATAGCGCTATTCAGGCTTCATACAACCGGCTCCAGACCTTGATAATATTGACAAGTTTCTGTGTTTGACACAAGCCACCGTCATCCTAATTTAATCCTAAATATTTGTATATTTTTCAACTTACATGATAAGCTCAGCTGTTAGCTGCACAAGGGACAGTAAAGTATATCTCAAGCCAGGCCCCTTGTCATATGGTGTAGTAGATACTATTGATGACATCTGAGCTTCAAGCAATGTTCCAAGGAATGTTTCAATAACAACTGCTGATCCTTGCTCACCACAGTTATCTCTCATGGAAAAACTGGATGGAAGCTGAGAAGACGTTCCATTATTCCAGTTTTCAATAACAGTTTGGATGGGAGGAGGCAAACCTTTAATAAGAAAAAAAAATGGTGTATGTGGGATATGTTCAATATTCAAATAAAGATGTCTTCACCTGTAGTTCATGATATTAAAAGTTAAAAGGGAAGGCTAGTTAAAAGGTATTAATAATAATAACTTCTTTTTTTAACAACTCAATCTTCTGCAGTGGATGCAGTGCGCCCTACTAGTCGGGAAGACTCACTCACACTCACTACCTCTACATTTAATATTTTGCACACAACTCGGCTCACATATTCATTTTTGCTGAGGGAGGAAAACTGGATAATCTGGAGAAAAACCTTTGTGGCATAGGAGAGAAGAACACATCAAACTGTAAACAATAATCCATGCCCGAGCCCCGCTAGGCCACCCATGCCACCCAATAACAGTTAATTAATCAGAAGTACTCGGGGTCGACAACAATAGCTTGTAAAAATTAGACCCAGAAAAACTCTTATGTTGAGTAAGAACTAATCAATAGCTGTAATTACAGTTATATGCAAATGATTTTGAACAATGGGTTGAAGTCGAGGCTTTCGGGCGAAAACAATAGGTTTGCCCGAAAGCCTCGATTTGAATCCATTGTTTGAAATCATTTGCATATAACTGTAATAACAGCTATTTAAATGCCTCTTCAATAAGGGTTGACTAGCTATTGGTGTATACCATATCTAAGCATTGATTTTGTCCTACCTGCTAGTACAGTCAATGATAGGGATGTTTGTTTAGGTAGCCTCATGCATCCAATTTGTACTACATTAGCATAAGCACTAAGAGCTTCTTTCACAAACAATTTCCTGTGTTCTTCTGTTACCCTCCTGCTTCTATGTTGTTCCTCAGCAATATTATTCAACAAATAGAACCTAAAACATATACACAACATAATCAAGAAAAAGATAAAAAAAAAGATATAGAATTTATATTGAAAATATTTGTACGGGCATATATTATATCTACTATGAACACTATAAATAATAAAATATTAAAAAAAAATTATATAGCACATTTTCAATGTTTAATAGTAAATTAAATACATAAACAAATTATAATAAATAAATTAAGGAGCAATTGAAGCAATTTGCATCACTTTGCCATTGCAACTCAAAACAGTCCCTAGAACATGGCGAATTCTCAAACCTTCCTACCTTCCAAACTTTTGGTAGACAGGAATAAGTTTGATAATCTTTGGAACAAGATCTTTAGCGGTTTGCATTATGTAAGTAAGGTCTGGATCCTCTTCCGTGTTGCCAAACAACTTGGACAAAGCTATGTGAGTCTTGGATACTATTGCATCAAGTACAGTCACACAGAACACACTTGGAAGCTGTGAAACACTGGTTACTTCTTCTGTCATACAATGGAACTTGGAAATCTAGAATAACATAAAAGATAAATAGATACCATGTTAAGGGAGCTGTGACATGCTGGTAACTTTTTGTGATAAATACTATAGTACTCAGAAATCTATAATAATAATAATAACCAAAGATAAATAGTCCTCTTTACCTTCCTTGTTTGTTGTCCCATTTCAGATCATGTGATGCTACCCTTGGAAATTGTTTCCTTCACATGTAAATGTTGTAACACGTTCATCATAAAAGAACAATTCTCAAGGGGATGACACATGGTCTGAAATGGGCAATTATCATACAGAGGTAAAGAGGTCTATTATCAAAAAATAATGAAACATTCAGTGTATGTTCGAAATACAGATACATGAGATACCTCTTGCCAAGTTTTATATATAATATATTATTATTATCATTTTACTATTTTTTATTATTATTATTCACTCAGTAAAATATACGTAACCAATGTAAATAGTATTTTTATTATGATTATTTTTATTTTATTTTATTATTTAATTTTTTAATAGAATATTTACTAGCTAGAATTATGTTTTAATCACATATTGTATTGTATTTTATTAATGTTAATTTATTTATATTATTTCCGGGTACACTTAATCTGGAGCCTCGCTCTGTTGTGTAATCCCTCACCACTTCATGTATTATTTTTTAGCAAATTCTCATTTCAGTATTTTGTTTTTTGTTTTTTGTATTATATTGTATTTTTAAGGTGGAAGTGATTAAATAAATAAAATAAAAATAAATAAAATATCAAGTGCCCTAGGCTGCACTGAACCCATGGTTTTGTCTTTCTAGTCCGATGTGTTAACCACTACACCACAAGGACCAACAACGCTGGATATGCAGCTGGACAATTTAATATTGAGCAACTATGGGGGTCCCAGAGAGATATTAATCTCTTAGGGTATGTTGAACACAGTAAATGAAATGTGGAATTGAAGTGAAATAATGGCCTTCACTCCAGTCCCGCCGAGACTACCTCAAATGTATATTAGTATTTAATTGCTTGCATAACTTGGCTCCACCTTATTTGCTAAATGATTTCTGCCACTCGCGCGACTTCCATACATACAATACGCGCCATAAAGATTTGCTCCGTCCACCTCTTGCTAAAACATCAAAATATCAGGGCTCCTTCAGGTTCAGCGGTACAAAGATCTGGAACAGCCTACCGCTGGACCTGAGGAGGGTACACGACCTAAGAAAATTGAAGTCTGACCTCAAAAAGCACTTTAGATCTCGCTAAAATTTAACCCTGCAATACTACATGTTAAATGTTTTAATCTTAGTACTTGTAACTTTATTTTTTGTATTTCTGTATAGTACTGTATTTTTATGTCAGTCTGTAAGTTTATTTTAAGCAGAGCCCCATTCAAACCAGCTTTGCTGAACTGGGCACCTCTGTATAAATATTGTTAATAAATAAATAAATAAATAAATAAATAAATAAATAAATAAATAAATAAATAAATAAATAAATAAATAAATAAATAAATAAATAAATAAATAAATAAATAAATAAATAAATAAATAAATAAATAAATAAATAAATAAATAAATAAATAAATAAATAAATAAACTGAAATGTCAGATAAATGAGAAAAATAATATTATTTAGCAATTGTTATTTTTGTTGTGCATCTTTGTGTATCTTATTCTGCAAATGAATTGTTACACTCAAATCAAAATAAACAGTGTAAAACATGCCGTTAAGTAACCATGGGTCTTGAACAATTCTATACAAATGTTGATACAGTATTGATGTACTCAATAAATACACCAATGATCAACAAACATACCTCCTCTAGGTAATTATTTGCAATAACAACGCTTGAGTGTAAGCCAGAAAAATCCTTGGTCATTTTCTCTATTGTAGCTTGAATCTTTTCCTCAGACAAACCTTGAACTGTCATCCAATTCTGAACAGATAAAAAAGCAAAGAATATTATGAAAAATAATAAACAGGTTAGCAATATACAAGCATATTTCACAAACATAGTTGAAAATATTTTGTTGCAGTCAGGTATATTTATATTTTTATATTTTAAATTTATTTATAAAATTCATGAATAATTAATGAGCAATTGACAAACGAATTCACGTCCGTGACGAAGGTTGTAAATCTCATACAGATTTCGTCCTGATTTGCATAAGTTTCAACTTGAATTTTCTCGGCCAGATTTACATTTATCTTGACAATTTTAGTAAAATATGAAAGAACTAACGTTGGACTTTCATAAGTTCTACACAATATTTGTGTCCGATCTGTATCTGATATACAACGGCTCGCCGTTGTATATCGGATACAGATCGGCCACTCATATTGTATATATTACTTAAAAACTCATTAATAATTCATGACTATTTTGTCCAAATTTACAAAAGAAATCATAACCATGACAAGTGTCAATCCTGATAAAGATTCACCCTAATTAACATAAACTTTATCCTGAATTTTCTCTTAGACTAATAAACTTTGATAAATCCTTGATTTTTTTTTTTAAAAAAAACACAAAATATAGGTTGGAGTTTTTTAAGCGGTTTAACAAACTTGCAGGTCGTGTTTTATCTGGATTTAAACCACTCGGCGCTGGTTTACTAAACTATACACAGAACTTACCTTCATTAATTTGAGATAGTCTTCATCTAGTTGAGAAGATAGTCTTGCCATCCAACGCAAGTTACACAACATGACAGCCATTTCACTTTGCTATAAAGGTCCAAAATGCATCATATAAACAATAAATATATTTAATAGTCATCTTATAACTAAAAACCATGACTGCAGAAACATCTCAATGATGATATTGATAATGATGAGGGGGAGAAGGAAAATGATAATGATGATTATTATTATAATGATTACACATGTGATGATGATGAAAATGATCTTGATCATGATGATGATGAAGATGAAGATGACCATTATGATCATTATGATGAGGAGAAGGAGGATGATAATAATGATGATGAAGATTATTATAATGATTACACATAATTATGATGATGATGACAATGATCATGATGATGGAGGTGGAGGATGATGATGATGATAATGAACATGATAATATGATAATAATGATGATGATAATGATGATGATGATAATAACAATAATAATAATAATAATAATAATAATAATAATAATAATAATAATAATAATAATAATAATAATAATAATAATAATAATAATAATAATAATAATAATAATAATAATAATAGTGATGATGATCATGATGACAATGATGATGATGATATCTAAAGAAATGCCTATCATTTTATCAATAGACCACATTATTGCCCCAAAGCTATTATAATTACCGGTAATAAAAATATCCAGTAGCTGTGGTTTTCTTTATGCCAATAAAAAGACACAATCAATGTAAATATTAATAGATCCAAATTACCAAAAAACTCACCATATCTTTACTTGTTGGTTTATAATCATTCAGACTGGTCAAGTATGGCACTGGGGGTGGTAAACTTCCCAGTAATCTCCAGCACAGTCCAAAGCACTGCCTGGTAAAGGCAGCATCCAATGGCATATATGATACTTCTCCTGAATGGCTTAGCATGTCACAGCCTTGTCCAGCATTCAATAGATTGATAACAGCGTTGTAGTAGTCATTGTAGGATGCTCCATCGATATCCATTTGTAGGAGAATCTCACATGCCTGAAACAGAATAATACTACAATGTAAATGAGCTATAATATTACACAATATATAATAAGTAATTGATTGGTTGATTGATTGATTGATTGATTGATTGATTGATTGATTGATTGATTGATTGGATGATTGATTGATGGACTAATAAGATTGATTGCTTTTTTGATTGATTGAATGAATGAATGAATGACTGACTAATTGATTGGTTGATTGATTTATTAATTTATTGGTTGATTGGTTGAATGAATGATTGATTGATTGATTGATTGATTGATTGATTGATTGATTGATTGATTGATTGATTGATTGATTGATTGATTGATTGAATGACTAAATGATTGGTTGATTGGTTGAATGATTTCAAGATTGTTTGATTGATTGATTTTATGATTGATTAAGATAATGAATGAATAACTGACTAATTGATTGGTTGATTTATTTATTAATTTATTGGTTGAATGATTGATTGATTTATTGATTTATTGATTGATTGGTTGAATGATTGATTGTTTGATTGATTGATTGATTGATTGATTGATTGGTGACTTGATTATTAATGCTGTGGTCCAGGTTTGAGTCCCGGCTCGGGCATGGATTATATGTGAGTTGAGTTTGTTTGATGTGTTCTTCTCTCCTATGCCACAAGGGTTTTTCTCCGGGTTATCCAGTTTTTCTCCCTCCACAAAAATGAACATATGACCCGAGTGAGTGTGAGTCTCCCCCCCCCCCCCCCCCCCCCCCGATTAGTAGGGCACATCCTATGAAGATTGAGACGTTAAAAAGGTGATTTAATTATTTTATTTACCTTGTTGTCCATCTGTTGATGGTCATCTACAGCTGCTACAGGTCTGATATCATAGAACCTAGGCACCATAGGTATCATTTCTTGAGCAGAAACTGGAGTAAGAGTGATGGTATTAAACTTTAAACATGTAGTCTGGTAGACGAGCTCTTCTTGTTCCATGGATGTGAAATGCATTATCTCTACAACAGCATCTGCTGGACCATTGCGGGATCTAAACAGGTTTTTCTGAACCTATCACACAAAACATATTGAGACAATAATGATCATAAATTATTCATTTATTAGATATTTGTTACACTAAATGTTACAATAGACCTCTTTACCTCCATATGCAAATTGCCCATTTCAGACAATGTGTTATTCCCTTGAGAATTGTTCTTTTATGATGAACATGTTCTATAATTTACATGTGAAATAAACAATTCCCAAGGGTAGCATCACATGATCTGAAATGGGACAACAAACAATGAAGGTAAAGAGGTCTATTAACCATTCTGTTTTGAGACTATTAGCAATGGGTGGGATTAGAGTGGCATAGTGTTTTATTAGCCTTACATCCCTGTAGTCAAGCAATCAATGTTACATGTATTTAGTTTCTGGTAACATTCAATGACTCAATGACTTATTAATCTCTAAGGGAATACATGTTGAACACAGTAAAATAATGGAAATGTGTAATTGAAGTGAAATAATGAACTGAAATACCTTTTGCTGTATGAGTGAAATACAGATACATGTACCAGAAAATTATTTTTCAAGTAAACAGATATTTTAATATTTTAGCACTGTCATATGAAAGAACCAGTCAGATGCTCTAGCTACTGAGCTACGGGTGAACCCTAGAGGTGAGCAAAGACTCAATGGTATTTAGTCTTCTGATAACCAGTCAGATGCTCTAGCTACTGAGCTACTAGTGAACCCTAGAAGTGAGCAAAGACTCAATGGTATTTAGTCTTCTGATAACCAGTCAGATGCTCTAGCTACTGAACTACCAGTGAACCCTAGAGGTGAGCAAAGACTCAATGGTATTTAGTCTTCTGATAACCAGTCAGATGCTCTAGCTACTGAACTACCAGTGAACCCTAGAGGTGAGCAAAGACTCAATGGTATTCAGTCTTCTGTTAACCAGTCAGATGCTCTAGCTACTGAGCTAGCAGTGAACCCTAGCATAACTTGATTGTATCTAATCTTCTGATAACCAGTCTGATGCTCTAAGTACTGTGCTACTGGTGAACCCTTGTGGACTAGATGGCTGTGTTGACTATAATTAGAAGTATTTTTATCTGAATAAAGAGATTTTTTTTAAAGGCTGCTAAAACAAACCAGATTAAAGAGTTGTTTTTGAGGGGCTGCTAAAATCATGTTTTACCTGAATAAAGAGTTGTTTTTGAGGGCTGCTAAAATGATGCAAGAAGTAATCCATCAATAGCAATAATCTTGATAATCCAGCTGGAGGTATTGTTGTTAGTTTAGCAGACTGTGATATAGTGATCAATGCTTTAGAACATCTAATAAGGATCTGTTTTCTTTGGTCGTATGACAGGTTATGGAATATGAACAGCAACAACTGCAGGTGCTCAACATTTAAATCTGAAAAAAAAGGAAACATATATAAATATTTTCTGCTTTATAACTCAATAAAGCTTGCTGCCTTGTTCTCTATTTTTTTATCTGCATACTAGCACCCAGGCCTTTAGCTCATATAGGAATACCATTCCCTCTGCATTCAAATTTGAAAGCTTCTGTTACTGAATATAGTTCTTGATATTGGAACATGAAAGATAAATTATTTTTGTGGAAGACTGTAGGGGACAACCAGGCTGGTACAATGTGTGCAAATCTGAGAGATAATTTGGAGTGAGGTCATGGGGGCACTTGAAGGTCAAAAGGAGGATATTGAAGGTAATGCATTGTATGACAGGCAGCCAATGCAGGATAGGTGTTATACTATCAGAGGTTTTAGAATGGACAATAAGACTTACAGCAATGACATGGTTCCTCCAAAAATCTAACTGTTTTTTGTTTGTCTGTCAGTCTGCATGTTTGTGTGTTTGATATTCTGCCTTTCTATTCACCTTACTATCATTATCATAAACACAATAATTGTATCAAGTACCTTCATTGCTATCCTTATCTTGTTGTTCTATTGCTCTGTTTTCCAGTGTATCAATAAGCCTTGTCCATATATTAACACACTCTTTGATATCCATATTGCCATGGTTTGTTTTATAAGCCTTCTGTTGTCTTGCTAGTATTACTCTTGCCAATACACCAAGGCATGTAGAGTCAATCCTTAATGGCCAAAGTCCTTCTGACTTGGGGGACAGATTAAGAGATTCCAGCAGCAGATCCTGTGTTAGACAAATAATTATTATAATAGCTGGTAATATTGTAAGTTAGTAATAAGAAAGCAGTAATTACATACATGTAGAATAATCAATGATAACAAACTTGTGGCCCTGCGGATTAGCAGTTAGACTATTTACACTTATTTTAAAAAACATTGTCCCAGCTAAGCAACATGCAAAGACTAAAAGTAATGCTGATATTGTGCCAGTAATGTAATGAAACCAGACCTGATATCTATAATCACTTTTGTTGACAGTTGCAAGCTAGATTTCAATACATTACTAATACTTATAAAATAATTGGGATAGTACGCGCGCGTTGATTGGTTAAACAACCGTGTTTCATGAGAGCATGAAACAAACTCACGCCATTTTCTAGCGCGCGCGCTCATTCAACGGTCAGTTTATCTGTTGTTTTGATCTTTCGCGCGCGCTTATTGGTCAGTTTTGAGAAAAAGCAACGTAGGGAGAAATGACATCGTCAAACGAATAAAAGGGCATTTTTTCATCTTTTCGTGCGATTGTTATTTTATAAAAGAAATGAAACACGTCTTCTGTTTTTTTCACTGGCTTATGAAAACCTCGATATGTTTGGGAGAATTCTCGAGCAGGTCCAAACACTCAACTTTGTCTCGTGTTTGGACTGATCTGCTCTCGAATTCTCCCAAACGCATCTCGGTTTTCATTAGCGCGTGAAAACACAGAAGACGTATTTCATTTTTTAAATAACCAGCATTCATTTTGGTCTTGGCCTGCTGCTTCAGCTGAAAAAACGTTTTGAAAATCAGTGTATATCTAAGCCAGCCAATGCTCAGTGTGTGTAGTACCTTTTTACTGGACAGTGTTAAGACCAAGAATGCCATACAGTATTTCTATTCTATGCAAGTTATTGCCAGTACATTGCAGCAGGTAGGCTGAATGGTGTAAAGTACACTCGCTGGCAAAATGAGAATTATTGGAAAGTACCTGGAGTTGTTCTGGTAGTAGTTCATCGACAAGAAGCAAATGAAACGCCTCATCTACTGTGGTGCAGAGATCATTGAACCCTTTGAGTTTCCTAAGCTTGTTTGTTTTACTGTCCAGTTCGGTGAGTATTCCTGCTAGGTCAGTCATTTGTTCCACATTGAGAGACACACGGACGTATTGCTGGACCTCATCCATACTGTTCTTCAATAAATGTTTGACCACAAACTGTAGGGTATTGGTTGCTTGTGATAAATACTAGAAAATAATTTAATTAATAAACGATATTTAAATAGAAAAAAACTAATTATGGTAAATAAATTAGAATTTTAAACAACATTAAAATAGAAAATATTCATTATTTAATTAATATAAATAGCAGGTAATAATAGAAAATCACACATGTTGTTTCAAGAACTTCAACTTCAATTTTTTTAATAATCACTTACAGTGTTTTGCTCTTTTAATGTTTTGTGTTACTTTAAATATTTTTTTTTGAAAGACTTCACAGGAACTTTTTATCATAAAATAAGCAAACCTGAACATACAATGTCTTATTAAACTTGATGATTAATTATTTAAAGATAATGATGATCATGATACAAACTTTATGATTTAAATTGCATGCAGAAATAAATTATACAAAGCTGACCAATGCTATCAAACATGTACATCATTGTAATTATATTTTCCATGTCGTACCTTGACTGCTCCTTTTTCAGTTTTATCTTGGGATTCCTCTTCTTTCTTCTCTTGTAGCTTTAGCTCTTTTTCAGTGCTATCTGTAGGCATTGTCAACATCTCTGGGCACTGTAGTGTGCACTCAAACCATCTTCCCAGCAATGACTCCTCATCTGATTGAAAAGGATTATCATGGTATTACAAATACTACATTTAGTTCAGTGAAATGAAAATGTGCTATTTTTCACAAAATTGTTTTCCAAAAAGCTTGCCAAAGTTAAAAAAAAAAAAAAACACTCTATACATGAAGTACAATCGTTACTGGCATTTTCAAAGCTGAGTTTAGTGGCACTTTAATATATCTATAATTTTAATCAGACAAGCCCTGCACATTTTTCTGCATGTAGTTTAGTTATTTTGCTTAGTAGAGTTTAGTGTTTTAGTTATTACTCTACCTTCACTGCTGTCATCAGAATAAGAGACATATTCACTGTCTGCTTCATCAGATGATGACGTGTGTGGTGACTTAGACTTGGCTTTGGTCACATTGCCATTCTGTGGAGTATGGAGAGAGCAGGCCTAAAGAAAGTAAAGGATTAATTGTTATATATGAATAGTTCAAATGTTCAATACTTATAAAATATGTACTATCACGGCGGGCCCAAACGACCTAAAAAACGCTCATGATGAAATTTCTGTTTTGCATCAAATATCATTTCCCTTTTGCTAAGAGTCTAAAACTGAAAACCGTTTTTAATTTGGGTGATGAAAACTTGAGTTATGGCGATTTAAACCTCCAAAATCTTTCCCGCGAAAAGTTCGCGGGAAATTTTTTAATTAAAACCTTTGGAAAAACATTTCGCTTGGTAAATTTTTTTCATTTTAAAACATTTCTTTCTAACTTTAATGCGAATGAAATGATATAAGAACGCCGGAAAATCGTATCGTTTTAGAATTTTGATTTTTGCACCTAGAGGGCTATAAATTGAGGATGAAAAAGTGAGTAAATCACAGCTACGTCATTATGACGTCACAAATATCTTTAAAGATATGTTATTCAGCCCCTATCTGGGATATCGATGATTTTATAAGCTATACTTACTAAAAATCAACTATTAATGAGATGATGTTAGAATTTTAGTAATTGATAATAAATAATAATATTTTTTATTTTTCTGTGACGTCATATTAGATGACGTCATCAAAATCATAAAATCCCTCATATCTCCATTTCCAGTTACCCAAAATTGATGAAAATTTCGATGACGTGTTTTGCATCACACAGGTTCATAAAATACATCCTTAAATCGTATCTAGCTCTAAAATTGATTTTTTTAGACTTCTGTAACATTTTATTATGACGTCACAATGACGTGAAAATATTCCAAAACATTTTCAAAACTTTTTGCTACCTCCATATTACAACCACTGAAAATTTCAGAACACCAAGATAATAATTAATCAAACTATTTGTAATTAATGGAAAATTGTCACACTTTAAAGTGCTGTTTTTGGAGCCGTTTGGGCCCGCCGTGTATAGTAATTGTATTTTTAAATAAATTGTGGCAAAGTAACCCCAAAATTATAATAGCTGCATGTTATTACAGTTATATGCAAATGATTTCAAACAATGGATTCAAATCGAGGCTTTCGGGCAAACCTATTGTTTTCGCCCGAAAGCCTCGACTTCAACCCATTGTTTGAAATCATTTGCATATAACTGTAATAACAGCTATTGCATTCATTCATTTTTGGGGTTGTCAAAACAAAACAAAACATTCACTCTTGGTAATGACACTGGTGAGTGTCCCAATGTCAAAAATATATCTTGTCTGAAGTCATAAACTTTAAAAAGACTAGTTTCATGTTGTCTAGCACTGCTGTACTATTTGACAAAAGGCACATTTGCACAGGGATAGCCTTAATTCAGAGTAAATTCAAATGTCTTTAAAAATCATAGTATTAAGCGATGACATTTTTTCATGGTTTGTTTTGGATTTGTGAATATTTTGACAACAAAATGAAGGCTTAGCCTGTGCAATTTCGACTTTTGTCATGTAGGACATTGGTGATAGCATTGAAACTGGAGTATTATAGAAACCAAAACAAAACACACACAAAAATATACAAGGAAATTCATCCAAGATGACATCATTCCTTTGGTAATGAAAGGAAAAAGAAACAGTAGCCTTATTGAATGAGAATAGAATAGACAAACAAGAAAAGTATTGTAAATGTTTGTAATTGAAAATTATTGTAAATGTTTGTAATTGAAAATTATTGTAAATGTTTGTAATTGAAAATTATTGTAAATGTTTGTAATTGAAAATTATTGTAAATGTTTGTAATTGAAAATTGAAAATTATTGTAAATGTTTGTAATTGAAAATTATTGTAAATGTTTGTAATTGAAAATTGAAAATTATTGTAAATGTTTGTAATTGAAAATTGAAAATTATTGTTAATGTTTGTAATTGAAAATTATTGTTAGTGTTTGTAATTGAAAATTGAAAATTATTGTAAATGTTTGTAATTGAAAATTGAATTATTGTAAATGTTTGTAATTGAAAATTGAATTATTGTTGAATTATAAAGATGCCAGCCATAGCATCACATGCCTACCTTTTTATACAAGCTTGAGAACTGTTTCAACATGACTTGTACAACCGGTATATCCTGTAACAATGTCTTCATTCTTTGTAAGCAAGTACAGTCTGATGTAATGTTCAAGTCTTTAAGGTTTTCTATTGGCTCTGTCTCATGGCATTCTACTTTAAGCTCTTCCATGAGAGAAGCAAGCAGAGATAGGCCTTTGGATGCTAGGTTTACTACATGAATATTGGCACCTTGTAAGCTATAAGAAACAAGGAAAAACAAAAGATTATTGAATTAATGAATGGATCAATGGATGTATGAATGAATGAAAGAATGGATGAATGAATGAATGGTTGGATGGATAGATGAATGGATGGATGAATGAATGAAGAAATAAAAGAATGAAATAATGAAGAAATAAAAGAATGAAAAATAAAAGAATGAAAGAATGAATAAAGGAACGAAGGGATGAATTAATGAATGGATGAATGAATGATGAAGAAATAAAAGAATGAAGAAATAAAAGAATAAAAGAACGAAGAAATAAAAGAATGAAGAAATAAAAGAATGAAGAAATAAAAGAATAAAAGAATGAAGAAATAAAAGAATGAAGAAATAAAAGAATGAAGAAATAAAAGAATGAAGAAATAAAAGAATGAAGAAATAAAAGAATGAAGAAATAAAAGAATAAACTTAACTCTTTATTTAAAAAGGGTAGTATGAAAACGTGTATATTAAACTAATAAACTTGTCCCTATAAAAAATAAAAAATGAAATCACTGGACTGACTGCCTGCCTGCCTGCCTGACTGACTGCCTGACTGCCTGACTGCCTGACTGCCTGACTGCCTGACTGCCTGACTGCCTGACTGACTGACTGACTGACTGACTGCCTGACTGCCTGACTGCCTGACTACCTGACTGCCTGACTGCCTGCCTGACTGACTGACTGACTGACTGACTGACTGATTGATTTTTCCTTGATTGATTGATTGATTGACTGATTCCTACTAAAATAATTATCAATGTTTATTTTGTCATGTGACAGCATTCGTGCAATATTTATTACATGTATCATACCATTTAATCTTAGAATAAGCCAGTTCTTTTGGTTTTGAGGTCTTTGTAGAATCAGCGTTGAAGACAGGATTAATAGCTCTCTCTATGCTGTACACTGCCATGAGGTTAAGGTTCTGTAATGCAGGACCTCCAGCACGTGAAGATGAACCAATCACATGACATAATGTATCGTAGATATTCAACTAGAATACAAAACAATAAGGGTTTAATAAACAATGAGGCATTCTGAGGGTGGATTCAGGGTCTGCCATTAACTTAAGGTTCTGTAATGCATGACTTCCAGCACATGAAGATGAACCAGTCACATGACATAATGTATCATAGATATTCAACTAGAATACAAAACAATAAGGGTTTAATAAACAATGAGGCATCCTGGGGGTGGATTCGGGGTCTGCCATTAAGTTAGGGTTCTGTAATGCAGGAACTCCAGCATGTGAAGATGAACCAATCACATGACATAGTGTATCATAGATATTCAACTAGAATACAAAACAATTATGGAATTAATAAACAACTAGACGCACTTAGTGCATTTACTCAGGCTACATCATTAAGTAGAACTGTGGTTTACTTGTGGCATTACGTCATGTGTAATCTCAACATAATGATAGACCCATAGATAGGAAAGATAAAGTACCTAGACTCAGGCTACCCTGCAGGGTAGCCTAAGTAATAAGGCATTCTGAGAGACTGTGGATGATTGAAATGCTGCTTGCAAATTACAGTGAAATTTTTCAGATTTTTGTATATTATTAAGGGACAAAGTATTGTAAGTCACAGCCCTGTTAAACTTGAAGCTTGGATGTTTTAGCTTTTGGTAGGAAGAGTAAGTCTCAATACCTTGTGTTGTATGGATCTACTTCAAAGCTATTCTTATGTAATCAGAGTTTCAGTTTCAGTTAATTTTGTGCAAGCTTATAATAGTATTACAACTATTCCAAGCCCTAGTGGTCATTATAATCATATTACAAAATAGCAGTATCCAAGACTGTCTAAATGTCTCTAGTAGTAATAAACAATGATGCTTGTTCTTTGAATGTATAAACATTTGGTGTGTTAACAAGCAGGCTTGCAACTGATTCCATATTGGAATGGTTCTAATAAAAAAAGAGTTGTTACAAGCATTTATTCTGGCAGATACTTGTTGATAATTGAATTGAGTGATGTAATCATGAAATGATTTCTACTCACAGTTGTGCTAACAATATTCTCCACCAGTTTATCAGGCTGATCTTCTGAGTTGATATTATACGATTTGCTGACAGCTTTGGCAGCCTTCATCTGTTTGCCTTTGAGATATGAGTCATCAAGTATAAAATTCCCAGTAGCAACTGTCAGAGCAGAATCAAGGCTACCCAATGCAAGTAGAGCAACCTTATGTAGGCGTTTAGCTGACAATGGCTCAAGGATAGGCAGTGATACAACACTGGATATTACAGCCAACTCTGAGGAGAGATCTTGAAGGCTACATTCAAGAAAAAATGAAAATAAAGCACAATTAATGATCTACTGTATTTACTTCAATAAGCATCACATCATTTTCAACAAAAAAGTTAATAAGGGCAACCCTCAAACCCCTTGCCAATTATGTTTCCTCCCCAATATTCTTAGTTCTGATCAAGAAGGCAATGGTGAGATCGAAGTTGAGTGAGGAGACAAATGGTGTCAATCGAAAGTTATGTTACGATAGTTTCTGTAAAATGATTGCACAGATAGACAATATACACCATAAGATTTAAAAAAAAAGTTTTTGGGCTTATCCAATTTTTAAATAAGTGCCTCAAATAACTCACCCATCACACAATAGTTTAGGTGCTTTAGAGTAAACTATTTTCCCAATAGTATTGTAATTAATGATATCAACATCTAAACCATGTTCTTTCATAATCCTGGATAAGTTTGTCAGCTCCAGACACAAATCCAGTAAGAGCTGTCCTCCACCAAGCTCTCGAAGTGTCCTTATGTTGTCATCTGAAAACTGGCTCTTTGTATCTCTCCTTTCATTGATTGCAAATGTCTGGCTCTTGTCAGCATCAGATCTAAAAATAAGGAAAACAGATACATGAGAAATATATCATATGCCCTTGGTGGGAATTGAACCCCATAGACCACTCATAAATAACATAATATGCACCGGAAAATGATTTTTCAAGTAAACAGATATTTTAATATTTTAGCACTGTTATATGGGTTCCGTTATATGAAAGAACCACCTGAAATAGGCATGTTTGGAAGGTTTTGAAGCTCTGGCTAAAATGCCAAAGAAGTCATGTTCAATGAAAAATGTAGAGATTTGTATGTAATTTTCTGCTGAGGCCTTTGAAGCGTCGTTTTTGTGTTTTTCTGATTTTTCAAACTCTTATACATTAGCTTCTTGCAAATTTAATTGTTTTTCCTCAAACTTTCACAAGTTATTGTTATGGTGAATGTTTAACTTATGATAGCTTTCTTTTTCTTTAAACATCAATTTTAAAAATTATGATAATTAGTGGCGGCCATTTATGAAAGTTGTCTATGGTTTCGGCTTTCTAACTAGCCCGATGTGTTAGCCACTACACAACAAGGACAACCATGCTGGATATGCAGCTGGACAAAGTAGTATAGGGCAACTGTGTTTTTTTTTCTACTACTCAAGTGAGTTAGGTGCCAAGTGTACATAACAGTGTAACAAAGGGTGGAAATCCCTCTCTATCTATCATACATGGTAATCTGAACTGGGCATACCTTTCTTTGTTATCCTTGCTAGATTCATCTTCACCTTCAACAAATCCCACTTGTAAGGATTGAAAGAACACTCCATTATTGAAAGGTGTTTCCTTGACATCTTCAGTATCTTTACAGATAGACTCAAGCTTTGATGGAATTGGTGCACACTTTAGAAGGGTTGTGAAGGCAACAACGTCAGACCTATCCAGGCATCCATGGCCTTTACACAATCCTTCAATTATAGACACTAGTTTTTTCTGCAAAAAAATATTCAAAGTACAAAGAATTAAATAATGTATATTTTATAATATGACAATAGATGGAAAACCAAAATAACAATGATGACGATATTGATTTAATTTATAAGTGGTGGTGGTGAAGATGATGAAGGCCTTGGCAATATTGATGGTAATGATGATGATGGTAAAGGTGGTGGTGATGATGATGATCTTGGTGATGATGATGACAACAATGATGGTGATGAAGAAGATGATGATGAAGGTGGTGGTGATGATGATGATGAAGATTGTGGTGATGATAACAACGATGATGATGGAAATGTTGATGAAAAATAATGTACTTCCTATATGAGTATCATAATATTTTGTTTTCCATGCACAATAAATATAAATAGCATATCAATAGTTTAAATGAGTGGTCAATTATTATCATTGATAAATCCAAGAAAGCTTGGATTCAATTTAATGTCAAAGAAATATATCTTAATGATTACTATTGTTTCCCTGTTTTTTCTATTTTCTATGTTAATACCTTTGTCAATGGTGTAATCCCTTGCTTCTTTCTCAGCTCTTGTACACAGTACTTGATAAGAATTTTGGACGCATTGAGAATGTAGTTTATGGGAGGCTGGCCTGTGGAATAAAAGTAATGTTCAAATTATTATAAACTAGTTGACATGTGACAAGTGAAATAACTTATCGTATTGTTCACATATCTTACAGTGCCTTTTTCATGATTTTTTGGCAATCAAAGATCAGACAACATGTAAAATTGTATTGTATCTTATATCACATATCATACAGCACTTTCATAATTATGCAGCTATCTGAGACCAGACAAAGTGTAAAGGGCATTTTTTTAACTGTCGTCAATCAAAATCTCAAAGGTAACAACTGATTTTGATTGGCAGCAGCATAAACCACCTTTTTCATTGGTGGTCATGTAATTATAAAAGGTGCTGTAAAAAGATTGTTTAAAAAAAGTTGAACATTTTCAAAATAACGTTGTCTGAAAATTAACCATTTAAAAACATTTTCTTTTTAATAATAATAATACCATAAGATTTTTTTTTTTTTCTTTTTTTTTAACAACATTTTATTAAGCAACACATAAAAAATTTATTTATTGTAAATGTTTTATGTGTTGCTTAATAAAATGTTGTTAAAAAAAAAATACCATAAGATTTATTTTGACACGATAAGGTGGCAGTTACAAACTGATGTGGTCATGTGATTAAATATTAAGTAACCCCTTATAAAATATCCCAAACCCATTGAAATCCCCTTACAACTTAGTAAAAATTCCCCATAGTACTATTCCTAAATTACAATTCTTATATTATTAATTAAATATGAAATAAATACTTTTAAATACACTACCACATCCATTCTGCAACCGCGACTTAATTCATCATGTTCAAACACAGCAAACGCAGTGTCTGTAAGGACATGCAGCCACAATATCCATCACAACAAAGCAACAGTCGCAAAACCAATGTGATCATACATATCGACTGAATCAATATATGGCGTAAGTACTCTTATTGTTCTTGACTGTCTAGCCTCGTGTTTACGTTGGAAAATAATAGAGTTTTCACATGTATGCGAGGCTGGGCAGTCAAGAAGAATTGTTATTCAAATTGGCCGCGATATTTTGATTCGGTGTATAGCCCATTATGATTATAATAATATTACACACATTAATTATATTTCCCAATACTAGAGTACAAACACTAAAAGTGTGCAACATAAATACCACTAAATACTGCTAAATTATGCAAATTCTATTGTTCTCTATTGTTTAATCAACACTATTTAGTGGTAAATACTACAAAGTATTGCACACTTTTACTGTTTGAACTCTATTGAATTTTTTTATAATTATAATGATATTAGAAGGAAATAAGTTATTCATCGTGGAATGCGAAATTAAAAGGATACTTAATCAATTGTCTCACGATTGAGGTCATTGGTAGAAATACCGCGACGTTTCGACTGCAATCTGCTAGTCTTCATCAGGCGATGGTGTAGACTGGATGATGGTTGTCTTATATACTTTTCATCGGATTATCGGCGCTGTGATTGGCTGATGCGTGATGTCCCAGCATGCTTCTTGATTGTTGTGAAATGTTTATACGACAGAGCGTCTCGCGTCGTTACTAAACCAAACGGCATGGTAAGTGAAAAACAACATATCGCTTCAGCTCTTAATTCTAATGGTTATCCTACACCTTTCTTGCAGAGAGTTACCAAGACCCGTCCAGCCCGCCAGAAAGAACAACAGACTTACAGATCCTTAGCTGTACTACCTTTCGTAGATGGAGTATCTCAGAGTCTAAGCCGTTGCCTTCAACATCATGGCATTCGCACAGTCTTTAGATCTGATACGACTCTACGCAAACACTTGGTAAGACCGAAAGACCCAATACCATTTGAAAGGAAAGACAGCGTAGTCTACAGGATTCCATGCGGTGAATGCGACAAAGTTTACATCGGAGAAACCGGAAGACCCGTGAATGAAAGACTGAAAGAACACCAAAGAGATGTAAGACTGGCCTGTACCGAGACCTGAGCCGTAGCCGAACATGCCCACAAGTATGGTGGCCCATTGTTATCATAAGAAAAAAGGTTGTCAAATTTAAAACATAAACAAAAATCATTAAAAAAAAATAAGAAAATAAATAAAAAAATAAATAAAATATAAAAAATATAAAAAATAAAATACTAATAACAAATAAAAATACATAACAAAAATAAAATAATAATAAAAAATAAAAAAATAATAATAAATAAAAATAAATAAATAAAATAATTTAAAAAAATGAAAAATAATAATAATAAAAAATAGATTACTAATAATAAATAAAAAAAATAAAATAAAAAAAATAATAAGAAAAAATAAGAAAAAATAAAAATAAGAAAAAAAAATAAGAAAATAAGAAAAAATAAATTAAATTAAAAAATTAAATTAAAATTAAATTAAATAATATTTAAAAAAATTAAATTAACTAATATTTAAAAAAAAAACTGCAAAACTAACGAAAAAAATAATAATGCAAAAAAAAAAAACATTTTGTTTTTTATTTGCATTTTCAATGATGCTGGTGGGCCAAGCGCTGGCCCAGTGTTATCATTGTAAAACTGCAAATCAAAAATCAAATGTTTCGTTCGGCCCAGCGTTATCATAGCCAGCGATATCTACTGGCAGCGGTTGTGTTGTGTAAGCAATTCAAAATGGCGCTTGTATCTGTTCGCTGATCAACTCTGCGCTGATTCAAGAGGAGCTAGAACATGGCGACTACCACTAACAACACAATAAGAAACTCAGACTGGGAGGGCGATGAAAAGCTAAGACTAGACCTTGAATGCTATGCTTCTCAAAACTTAAAACGTAGTGAGATCCTTGATTTCGTTCGACGAGATTTCCCGAATAGCATATTCTGGGAAATTCGAATTGCGGTCGTTTCGATACATGTCGTTTTCGAGACACGATTATTTAGGTCGTTTCAATACACCTTCAAGGTCGATTCGATACATGTCTATCTTAAAGTAAGCAAAGTAAAATACCAAGCTATAAAAACATGTTATGATGATTTACTGGAAAATTATGAAGTTTTGTGATAAAATACGAAGTTTTCGTTATAATTTACGGCGGTGATTGTAAATTGTCATTTGTATCGAAACGACTCTACTTGTAATTAACGTATTTATTGCTTGTTTTTTTCTCAATAAACATATTATTAAGAACTATATTCTTAGAATAACTACATTAGAGTCCAAAAAGTTTACTTTCAAAATAACAACTGGTTTATTTGACGCGGTAGACATTCCCCTCGTGACGTTCACTCGGTTAATTCTTTGTCACGCATAACTAATGTGTATCGAAACGACTCTACTTGTAACGACAATTACAAACTTGTAGAGTCGTTTCGATACACATTGTTGACTTGTTAAGATAGGCGCTTAAGTATATGTTATAACTGATCATAATAAACTCGTTTTAACTTTGAAAGTAAACATTTTGGATTTAAATGTAGTCATTCTAGGAATATAGTTCTTAATAATATGTTTATTGAGAAAAAAACAAGCAATAGATACGTTAATTACAAGTAGAGTCGTTTCGATACAAATTACAATTTACAATCACCGCCGTAAATTATAACGAAAACTTTGTATTTTTTATCACAAAACTTTATAATTTTCCAGTAAATCATCATAACATGTCTTTATAGCTTGGTATTTTACGTTGCTTACTTTAAAATAGACATGTATCGAATCGACCTTGAAGGTGTATCGAAACGACCTAAATAATCGTGTCTCGAAAACGACATGTATCGAAACGACCGCAATTCGTTGCATCACATCGTACACCAAGTTACGTGGTACGTTGAGATTGTGTTGTTCTCGTATTTTTTTGTGCATTGCACGGTATCCTAGTAACTGTCCTGGCCCCTTCATTTCTTCCCTTACAGTACTTTCGACTTCTTGAATATCAATTCGGTAGTCCACATAAGCAATATCAAAGAATGCAAGTCTCCTGCTTAGAGAAGGCAAACTCCAAGCATATTCTGGGAAATCTCGTCGAACGAAATCAAGGATCTCACTATGTTTTAAGTTTTTGAGTTTCTTATTGTGTTGTTAGTGGTAGTCGCCATGTTCTAGCTCCTCTTGAATCAGCGCAGAGTTGATCAGCGAACAGATACAAGCGCCATTTTGAATTGCTTACACAACACAACCGCTGCCAGTAGATATCGCTGGCTATGATAACGCTGGGCCGAACGAAACATTTGATTTTTGATTTGCAGTTTTACAATGATAACACTGGGCCAGCGCTTGGCCCACCAGCATCATTGAAAATGCAAATAAAAAACACAATATTTTTTTTTTTTTTTTGCATTATTATTTTTTCGTTTGTTTTGCAATGGTTTTTTTTTTTTTTAAATATTAGTTAATTTAATTTTTTTTAATATTATTTAATTTTTATTTTTATTTTTATTTTTTTTATTATTTTTTTTTTTATTATTTTTCATTTTACTTATTTTTTATTATTATTTTTTTATTTTATTTTATTGATTTATTATTAGTAATCTATTTTTTATTATTATTTTTCATTTTTTTAAATTATTTTATTTTTTTTATTTATTTTTATTTATTATTATTTTTTTTATTTTTTATTTTTTTTATTATTTTATTTTTTTTATGTATTTTTATTTGTTATTAGTATTTTTTTTTATATATTTTATTTATTTTTTCATTGATTTTCTTATTTTTTTTAATGATTTTTATTTATGTTTTAAATTTGACAACCTTTTTTCTTATGATAACAATGGGCCACCATACACAAGACCGGACACAACCTGAGCTAGAAAGACGTCAAATACATCGACCAAGACGTACATTGGCACACACGCAGAGTCAAGGAAGCCATTCAGATCCGACTACACCCTAACAACATCAATAGGGATTGCGGCATCAATCTACCGGAAGCGTGGATGCCAACAATCAAGAAGCATGCTGGGACATCACGCGTCAGCCAATCACAGCGCCGATAATCCGACGAAAAGTATATAAGACAACCATCATCCAGTCTACACCATCGCCTGATGAAGACTAGCAGATTGCAGTCGAAACGTCGCGGTATTTTTACCAATGACCTTAATCGTGAGACAATTGATTAAGTATCCTTTTAATTATAATGATATTATCATGTTATTGTATAAATATTTCACATTTCATCATTACAAGTACACAATCAATCCTTTTACTGTCTTTCTACAAACTCAGACATTCCAATGGCTAGTTGTGAAATAAGTGTTTGGCTGCTGCTAGTTACTTGACACCTTTTCAGTTTTTGATTGACGGCAGCCAAAAATGTTTTCACAACTAGCTGTTGGAATGTCTGAGTTTGCAAAAACCATGCTTCTAGTAAAGTTCTCAATTAATAACCTGGTAAAGACATTTAGGTGCATATTGTTAGATAAGATGAGATTATAGATTTATACTACTTACAGTCAGTGACACTTAAGCCAATGTTATGTGCCGACAACACTAGGAATGGTACAATAAAACTCTCATTCTCTTGCAGATCAGAATCCCCATCTTGAATTAAAACTTCTTCACTGGTAATCATAAAACAAAATTGTAATATTAATAACTAGTAACTAATTAACTGGGACTGACTTTATCCAGGTTCCCAGTTGTATTGAATTACTCTGGATTAACATAGTGGGGATCTTGACAGAATGCAATCGAAGGCAGTTTAGTAGACTGAGGATGGTCATTTCTGCATCCTCAGTAGTTCTTTAATGACCACTACAGGTGATTTTCCAGTACTATTACGCTCCACTTGTACATTGTTTAAAGTTAAAAATACAATTTGGTGTAGCTAGGGCATAGGTACATGATTCTCCTGAGAATTTGAGTGCATATATTTAGAATGCGAAGGACTGACTGACTCTCCAGCAGTAGGTCTTAAGAAGGGATTAGGATTGATAAATACATCCTTTGCCAACAAGGACTCCCTTAGGAACCAATCAGAGGGTTCAAATACAAGAGATCACCCGCTAAGAAAGCAATGAATACCAGAAATATTACCAAACAGTCCAAAAATAACAATCGACTTGTCTTTTCTAACTCCTGTACTCATGTGATTTATTCATGCAAACAAAATGATCATGTGATATCAAGTGTTGTTCAGTCGTTTTAAAAAACTGAATGCTAATTGGCTTATGCTGAAGAACGCTACATATCCTGCATGTCACATGATTATTTTGGGTTGACCAAACAAGTCAAATGAGTAGTTCCGCTAACAAAGAAGAGCTGATTGTTATATTTAAACTGTGAACGCGGTTTAGTGAATTTGGTAGTATTGTTACGTTGGGAATACTATTAGTTCAACAAATTTATGAAATATATAAACTGTAGGGAAGAGTAAACAAACAAGTGCTTGTGGCTTTAGTCTTTTTCAGATTTTAAAAGAACAGAAAAAAGGAATACATGTAATTAAGTAAACAATCAAGGTGCTCTTGTTTCAAATTGTTTCAACTCTAAATATCCTGAAACTAATTTAATAAAAATTCGTTTTCTGATCAGAATGACAAATGTAAAAAATTGATTATTTGGAACTGCATTTTAATATTGCTTTTCGCTTTGATTGATCTAGATCTGTAAAATATTTTACAAAAGCGAAAGTAGACGAGCATGTAGAAACCGGAAGCAAGCAATAAATCATTAAAACTTTTATGAAAAGGAAATAAATAAAACGCGTATAATGTTGTGAAATGCTAGCTTTGGTAACAGACACAATATATTACAGAAATGATTGTTTTTGAAAAATCAATTGCATACAGTGTTACCTACTAAAAGACCTTACAAGGAAATGGGACGCCATTTTTGTTTACGAAATTATGGCTATAAAATGAACAAAAGTATTGGTATTTATTACAAATCTGGCATTTAAACTCTTGATTCTCTTGATAAAATCTTCGTAGATAAGGATCATGAGTTTAAAAAGGTTATTTTCGTCTTGGTTTGTGTGAATTAAAAAAAGAAAAATATTTGTCATTAACAATGACAAGGCAGAACTTTCACAGCACAGTATAAACAACAACCGACATGTTTTACTTTATAATAAACGTATACATAAAAAAGACCTTACCTTTTACAAATAGTGGCACAGATCAATGGTATCGACGTCCTTGGAAAGGGAGAAGTTGTAGATGTTAAAAGATCTACACTCTCTTTCCAAGAGGCCGCCATTTTGGCAGTCCCTCGAATAACTAGACTCGTACCCAGTCTCAACCGATATTATCTCGGCAAGGAACCCCGCGTCAGTCCCCGCGTCAGTCGATCAAACCAAAATCAACGCACTCAATTTTGATATGAAAAAACATATAAATATATTAAATAAGAAAAACAGCAACGGAAAATATCAAGCAAA
Source organism: Metridium senile (assembly GCA_949775045.1). Lineage (NCBI taxonomy): Eukaryota > Metazoa > Cnidaria > Anthozoa > Actiniaria > Metridiidae > Metridium > Metridium senile. The sequence goes on along the minus strand of OX459097.1, from coordinate 7,680,529 downwards.
AATATAAGCGAAAACAACTTGTTGTTCTGCGGTCTGCGGAGGAAAGTCTACATAAGTTTCTTTTATTCAGTCCATCCATCTCTTAGCTTTCGCCACTCCGCAGTCCACCGCGAGAATTCAGGCTACTGCTGAAATATAGGGATTTCATATGGACTTAAGTAAAGGGTGCATGGATATTTCGGCCCTAATCGTATAAAATCAAACGCAAAGTCTAAACTCTAACAAAATACATGGGGCCTTACTGCGCGCCTCTGACCGCTGTATATGTGGTCCAGACACTCGTAATAACTAAGAGACTTTAAAAAAAAAATGATATACAGTGGTACCTGTATTAAGCGGTCACCCATTAAGCGGTCACCCTCTATTAGGCGACCACAATAAAAAGTCCCAAATCTATTCCTATACCTATTCTATACCTCTATTCAGCGGCCAACCTCTATTAAGCGGCCACTTTGGAAAGTCCCGAGGGTGACCGCTTAATAGAGGTACCACCGTATTTACATACATGACAGCAAAGAAGGGATATAGCGACAGACTCATGGTCACTTACCTTATTTTGATTTGGGTGTTTTATTTCATTCGTAGTCAGTCGTATTACGAGAAACTCCGAACAAATAAAAACTCTAGACGATTTAGTAAAAGGGTAAATATCCACTCATATCGTAAAACATATCAAAATGTCAGATTGGTGATTTTCATGGGCCACAAATCCAGTCTTTCGCGCGGTGCATGCTGGTAAGTGAACAATGGGTCTTTAAAGAAAGTTCCCAGCCTCATACAATAAATTTATCTGATTCATTTATCAAACTGTCAATGATTTTATCAGGATCTGCTGTTTTATCAGGCTGGGATCTACCATCTTATGCATTTCGCTTTGACATAACTAAAAAGTAATATTTCAAACATTTGTTTATTTCACGATTATTGATGTTCTTTAAATACTTGAAGTCTTGAATACAAATAAAAAGCTTGACTATAGTAGAGTACAAACACTAAAAGTGTGCAACATAAATACCACTAAATACTGCTAAATTATGCAAATTCTTTTGTTCTCTATTGTTTAATCAACACTTTTTAGTGGTAAATAGTACAAAGTATTGCACACTTTTAGTGTTTGTACTCTATACGAAGGGCTAAAGCTCGTAACGTCAGTAAAGTTAAGTCAACATTTTACACCTATTTAAAAAAATTGTTGTCGCAGCCGAAGCTACAGTCCACACTCTAAAGCCTGCAAAGGATGTCGGTAATATGGACTTAATTTGTGATTTACTGCACGTTTTTTAAAGAAATATTATATTTATACCTTCACAACAATAACTTGTTATGGTTATATAACACAAACACGCGCGTATAACCAAAATATGCTATGAATATATCGATAGCAAGAGAATTAAGAAATACCGACATCTTTTGCAGGCTTCAGAGTGTGGACTCGGTGGCTTTGTTTGCGACAACGATTATTGAAATAGGTGTAATAAAACTGCTAAACTGCAAAAATATTGGAATTATCTATATAAAACAAGACATTTTCTCAGTTTACAAACTTTTACCTAACCTATGGTATACTAAGCTGGGGAAGTGTAGCAAAAACTAGACTCACCATGCCAAATTTATACCTTACAAAATAAATGTATACGGAGTATGTTATTTGCAAATAGCAGAGAGAACGCAACTCTCTATTAACCTCCTAGGTATTCTGACTTTGAATAATATTTATAAACTGAAAGTCGCTTTGTTTGGATATCAAATTACATTTGACAAATCACATACACCTGGTCCGTTTATTGGATATGTTACCCACGGCCTCCGAGATTCATGAATACCGCAACACCAGGCTTCAAAGCTAAATTATCACAAGCCTCCGGCTAAAACAAACTATGGTATTTCCACATTCCAATTCTCTTTAACAACCATCTGGCATTCAATTCCCCATACTATTAAAAACATGCATACTTATTATTCTTTTAAGAAAAGTTATAAATCATATCTTTTGAATTCACAAATGAAAAATATTTAATTATAAATATATTTTATTATCTATGTACAATCAAATAACATTTATGATCTTATGTGTACATGTACATGTATGTTGTACAAATGTATACTTATATATACTATTTAAACTTATTTATACTAATTTGTAGTTACACATATTAAGACATATTACTAATTTGTAGTTACACATATCAATAATTACTTTTGGACTTTGGTAACTAAAAACTCTTAATATCCTTGCTCCTAGGTCCTCTGAGCAGGACCTGGGAGCGAGAATACTCTTATCTTGTATCATAATTTTGACAATGAGTCACGAGCTCACCATATATATAATACAATTAATTATGGCAGTGGCCGACTATGCTCCTTTGGCCACTGCACACAATTTCAAATTATTGACAATGATTTTAAACATATTCTATTGCTAGAATTATTAATTTAAATCTATCAAAGTGTCATATATGTAATAATTTAATTTCCATTGTTGTAAATATCTACGTGTATATGTGTAAATAAAGAATTGAAAAAATTGAACTATCCAGCGACACACCGTATATAGTAAATGTATGAGAGTTACCCCGCCTACCGATCGGGGAACAGAAACTTATATACAGCTTTTTCTTAAAAAGTTGAATTGAGAATTGTGAATAGTGTATTCAAAGACATACATTGTATGTAATTGTTGAAAGCACAAATTTTAGAGATATAATTCACCCCGACTCTTTGGTAGCCTGCTGTGCAGACTGTTTTTTGCGCCAAAAATATTAATATTTAATATCTCAAATGTTTTATATGTTGAAATACACAATATACGGCAAGATATATATACATTTCTGAGAACAAACGTAACATGGCCGTGAAGAAGCCACGTTCATTCTAATCATTCATCATTCTCTCCCTATCATCTGAATCATTCATTAAATAGGATTGTAAAGATCTTTGTCATAGCAAAACAAAAACACTTAAAAACTTCTGAAGTTGGCAATCAAAATGTGAAGCACTTATTAAATGGAAATATACGTCCTACGTATATATCGATATCTAAATTTGTTTGGTTTTCTAATTTCTAATTTTCTGTAATTCTAATTTTTTTTTCTGTATATCCATGGTAGAAGGTCTTTCAAAGAAGAGATATATCATAACGTACTGCAGATTAATGGTTTGATGTTTTTCTACTGTTCCATATTTTTTAACTGCAGGTACTATATTTCAAAATATCCACATCTGCTGCAAGGTACATTCTCGTCTGAGGGTTCAGTGGTCTTCTGGCGAGGTACATTTGTAGTTGAGTCTCTTTCCAAGTGATCATAATCAGATCCAACTCTGTCACCAGCTGGTTGCCTCTTAAACATCTCTAGATGATCGTATTCATGATCTCTTAACCCAGATTTTGCACTGTTCTCGTTATTATCGTAGATGTGATCCCTTGATCTCCTGGGTGTGGCATTCACGTTATGAGGATCATTTTTGCTTTTGATGTAATTATTTTTGTGGGCGTGGCTCCTAGATCTCTTTGGTATAGCACCTCCTTGGGGAGGATCTTTTAGATCTTTTCCATTGTCCTCATGATTATTTAAGGTGTGGGTTCTCGATCGAATGGGCGCGGCATCCAAGTGGAGATGATCTCCTCTACTGTTGATCTGATTATTAGTGTAGTAGTGGTGTCTGGATCTCTTTGGGATGGCACCCATAGGTATAAAATCAACATTTCTTGTAATCTCATTGTTATCGTAAACATTTCTTCTTGGTCTTGTCAAATGATCATAGACGCTTGAATCTCTTTCAGCAAGAGCTGTATCATGATTGTCATAGGCATTCTCTCTGCGGTCCCTTGACGAAGTGCTACTACCTATGTGATCATACATATCATTATTTCGTCCTCCATTTTGTCGATTGTTTAGAGTATCTCTTGGAAAGATAGATTCAAAATCATGATTAATCATTGTCTGGGGGTTGAGACTCGCGTAGCCAAATGGTTTGGAGCTTCCGTGCAGATCGTCTGGTGAATGTGGTGTGGAAACTTCTACACGTTCATAATCGTGTGATTCTAGTTCGTCCATCTGATGTGACGGGCCAGGGGCAACATCCGACAACGTTAAGTCACTGAGAAACTCATCGTCAAACCAAGCAAATGGTGGCTTTTTAGTTTTTGGAACTTTGACTTGTACATTTTCTTTGTTGTTTTTTGACGCAGTAGTTAATAAAGGATCAGCGCTTTCGTAAAATGCATCATCCTGGATATATCCAATGTTCCCGAACGAAAATTCATTTATCTGACGATATGGATGTCTTCTGCCAAAAAATGCCTTTTTCCTGGAAAATAAAGTTGAAAAAGTTTTGGAATTATCCCTGGGAATACTGACCTCTGTAAATGTTCAATGTTTAATGATTATAGCAGATTGTACTGTGTTCGACAATATTTACTTTGAGTAGGAACTTTTCAAAGTTTGCAAACAAAAGTAAATATATTATATTTTGAAAAATGAATATAGGCAAAAAAAAGGGGGTAAATGCCTAAAGTTTTAAACATTTGCGACAGTTGTCATAAGCAGAAATGCCATGCTCTGCTTATTTCAAAAACCATAGTAATTCCCAAAAGGAATTAAAAAAAAAATTAGCAATGACGCATTCATTATGATTTTGTTTATTTAAACTCGGCTTGATTGCTTGAATAAATAATCCTTCCTTGTGGCTGTGGGACACGCAATATAAAATGTTCTATTGTCATTCAATTGAACTACAGTGAAACCCCGTTTATCCGGCCACCGAAGGGACAGCCCAAAGTGGCCGTGTTAAGCGGGTAAAATTTTATAGAAAATTATGGGCATGCATTTCGTCGGGACCTGAAAAACTGGCCACAATAACGGGGTGGCCGTATTAAGCGGGTGGCCGTAAGGCGGGGTTCCACTGTAGTTAATTTTCTCTTATCCTTACCTAACCCAACGAACTACAAGGTACATCACTATCAATAGGAATAACATGACAAATACAACCGACAATGTTATCGTCTCAGAAGCTGGTGTGCCGCCGCCTTGTTGCTTCCCTGCAGCTGGTATAGCTCCTCCAGATGAGTTACATTCTGGAGTGAGTTTGATAATCACTGGGCCTTCAAGGAATTCCTCGATGCTTTGCTTGGAGTTAAACACTAACTTGCAAAGAACTGATCTGGTGATGACCGTCGAGTCTTGCAAGGGATTTAGTATTGCAAGTTCAATTCTGAGGAGTTCGCTTTCTTTGGAGAAGAAGGTTGGATTGCTTAGCACAAGAACATCAGATGCTTTAAACTCGACAGCGTTTTCTGTATCTCTCTTGGCTTTACTAGACGACCTGTCAACGTAATTATGAATACTTGAATTATATATTTTTACAACTCTTTATCCTCCGAGACCAAAGACTAGTGTAATTAATATCGGGAATTAATGAGTCTTAACCATGTCAATGAAATCTCTTGATGGGACCTTTTATAGATTAATGGATCGACAAACATTCCTATATGTCATTATAAAAACAATATTGACTTGCTAGTTATTCTGATTGGTTGAGGCGCGTGCTATGTGGATTTGTATTTTATAAAGGAAATAAAAAACATGCTGTCCTGTGTATAGTTATTACACGTACTTCTCTCGTTTCTAAAAATCCCCTCAAGCTTTAGAATTGCACACATCACTAATCCCGCTTTATCTATTTCTTCATAAACCTTGCTGTGCTGTGTGCAGTTATAACAATTCTCTCGTGTTCTGCAAATCCCCTCAAGCTTTAAAACTGCACACATCAAGAAAGTGTTTTATCTATTTCTTTATAAACATGTTTGATATTCAAACCTACCTCAGCAATGCACTGCATGATGCATTTTTGCAGTATTTAGTTATTCCTCCAGAAACAGTTTGCTTAAATTTCTCCTCAGTTAGCTATAACGTTGAGCAAAAGGGTTAGACAAACAGAAATTGAATATACTGATACGTTTGCACGGGCGGTGTAAAAAATTGTTTCTGAAGAAATTAAAGTTTCCTAATTTCTCGATATTCCCTTTAGCATAGCATTAAAGGAATCGCAATTAACTACAATTGAACTAATATTTTTATCAGTATTGTACACATACTATACATACTGACTAATCCAAATGGCACTAAATGTGGTTTGCGCACGTTGAGCTCACAGGTCCAGAGCTAATTTAAGGCCTACTCCGGGTCCTTAAAATCGCCGTAATTTTAGGCGATTTTAGCAAAAAGCTCCTAAAATCTAAGGCGACCTTAAGCTATCTTAGACGATTTTGAGCGATCTTATGACCCAGAGTAGGCCTAATTTAGTCAAGACTGGATGATATTTGTAATAGTCAAAACGTCCTTTCTGCTGGACAACATTAGTGAGAACGGCTGTATACTATATGCTCACCTTTTCGCCATTCTTCTTTAGTGTCAATACCAACTTGTTTTTTCCTGTTGAAAAGTATATATCCTTTAGTGAAAACCTAAAGTTAACATCAATCAATCGATGCTCAGACTGTTTCAATCAAGAAAATTGGCTTTGTTACATGCTGCTTACCAACAACAAACTGCACCAACAGACGACGGTAAACAACATTAACAGAAGGTCGCAACAATTTATTTTATAACTAATTAATTTCAGACTTTCCCAATACGCAGTTTTCTTCCACTTCGATATGAGTCAATGTGATCATGTTTATATGATATTATGCTTTTAAAAATGAAATTTGTATCATGCAATTAACATGTAACAGCTGGCAATAAGTGTAATACTTCTATATTCCAAACATATTTACCAATGTATATTGTGCAGTCGTGGCCATGGTACATAGGAGGACATGTAGTAGAAGGCTGTTCTGTAGGTTTAGATGGAGTTGTGGCGGTTGTTCGAGACGAATGAACAGAAGATGACATAGGAAGAGATGGAGTTGGTGTTGGACGCCGTGTTTTTGTGATTGTGGTTGTGGTTGTGGTGGTTGTTGTTGACGATGACGATGTGGATAAAGACGTTTTTGGCGTTGTCGTTGGCTTTGGCTTTGGCGTTGTCGTTGTCGCTGTCGTTGTCGTTGGCTTTGGCTTTGTCGAAGGCGTTGGCGTTGGCGTTGGCGTTGGCGTTGGCGTTGGCGTTGGCGTTGGCGTTGGCGTTGGCGTTGGCGTTGGCGTTGGCGTTGGTTTTGGCATTGGTTTTGGCGTTGGCGTTGGCGTAGGCTTAGCAGAAGAGGACGTCGGTCGAATAAAAGAAGAAGAGGCAGGAGAGGATTGAAGGATGACTACGACTGACGAAGAGAGAGGAACTGTAGATTTTGAAGGATGAAAAGACGATGATACTGAAGGGTAAACTGGTGTAGTGTAGCATTTCTTTTTAGTGTTTGTAGGGCACACGCAACTATATCCATCAGAGTTGATCAAACATAAATGAGTACACCATCCATTGTTTTGGGCACATGGGTGGAAATCATCTGCACATAAACAAATACATAAAATATAACGTGATACCTATATATTGAACAAATTGCTTGGTTCTGAGTTGTATGTCGCTTTTACTTATGTTGTCTTACTGACACGCTCTTGACGTTGCTACTTTTCAAGATGGCGCAGGGAAACGTGAAGGAGACTATTTCATGTACTGATCACTTAATTAATCAATAAATCTTTAAATATTACCTGGAGTGTCACTAAAGTTATGGTAAACATAAGGAGACTATTCCGTGTACAATAAGAAACCCCATCCTGTTCTTACTGATCACTTTATCAATAAATCTTTGAATATTACCTGGAGTATCACTAAAGTTATGGTAAACATGAAGGTCCATTGGATATATCCAACTGACAACCTTTTGTAGATTCTTCAGAGATGTTTTATTAAAACGATAGACTGCGTTATTGTGATCATCTCCAAAGTAAATGTAACTTTCTTTGACTGTCAAACCTTTGGGAATAATCCAAGATGGAAGGCCGCTTAGAGGATGCACCGCACTGTGAAGATTATCTATATCTGTGTATGATATTTTGTTTCCGTCATGGAAATAAAGTCTGTTACTTTCTGAGTCGAAGGCGAGCGCAATCTGATAGGGGGATCGTGAAGGCCAATAAACCACGGTTTCGGGCTTGGTTCCATTCATTTGAGATCTTTTGATGGTCAGCAAATTGTGGGCCAAATGACCCCAGTAAATATAACTGTAAATTAAAAAAAATATTCTATCATTACTCTTTATTGCTTTTTCCGTGATCGACTACCCCTCCCCTAGTGATATTTTTTTTCATGCTTTTGGGGCCTTTTCTGGACCCCAGTGTATCTTAAACATGCCCCTTATAACCTGTAATAATGATTATTTTATCAATCCAGTGTCAACTAAAATTGCATCATGTGTTGCCCGGCCGGTCCACTACTTCCCCATGTTTCCACAAATTGTAGCCAGTTCACCAAATGCGGCAATATAAAAGACCCATGTTCGCTTACCAGCATGCTTAATTTTACGTTATTTATTTTGATTTGAGTGTTTGGTCATGCTTAATTTCTATATTGAAATCATAATCATAACCATATTTAAGCTCGTTTACGACTATGATGGTACGGTTCACACGTGCGACATAACGTCATAGTCATAATCATGCATAAGAAAATGGAAACTTCTCCATTTCTTATGACTATAATTATGATGCAGTGTGAAGCAGGCATTAATCTTTTATCACTATTTGTAATCACATGCATGTACACAACTACAATGACAAATAAAGAATAAAAAAAGGAAATGGCACACCGGTGGTTACAGGAGAGCAGTAGGGGGAAACTGAATTCCCATATTAAGACTACACTCCCATTTAAGTCCCTCACATCGTAAAATATGTCAAAATGTATGAATGTGCGATTTTCACAGGCCACGAAATTTAGTATTTCGCGTGGTGCATGCTGGTAAATGACCATGCATGGGTCTTTAAGCAACACTGGGACCCAGAGTATAGGCCTCCATTCAAAATTATTCCACTTCAAATCTTACCCTTTTTTACTATCAAGAGTCATTGCATGAGGCTCCATAGTAAGTGTAATCAACACTTTGGAATAATGGCCATTCAACTTGCTCACACCTATCTCTTTAGCGTTGTACCAATATAGATTTCGACCAATAACATCAATGCAGTGACCATATGGATCGAAGTGGTATTTATCAATAACCTTTTCTATGGAACTACCGTTCAAATATGCGCGTAAAATCATCCCTTTGTTATTGGTCCAGTATATTTTGCCCTCCAAAGGATCATAATCCACAGTCGTTATGTAGCCTGTTCTCCCTAGAGGAAGAGCTCTTTTTGGATGTGAGAGATCATCATGATCAAGTGATTTGTAGAAGATCTTTTGTTTTTTGTTGTCCGCAACCAATAAGAACTCCTTGAAATAGCCTGAGAATGACGACATGTTGGATATTTAGATAGTTCAGTGATAAACTAAAGATACATAAAACAAATATTGATCGAGTTTGGACTGTTTATTCCAACTAACTTATCACAAATATCATATAAACGAGAGAAAAAAAACAATTGAAAATTTCATGCTGTGTGGCTTTGAGTATCCTTAAATGCCCATAGAAGCATGGATTGATGGAAAGATGGGAAAAAGAGCGCACCATTGGTTTCCTGGGATTGATAGAGAGTGGGGGAAAAGAGCGCACCATTGGCTTCCTGGGAGATCAGGTTAAAGGAACTACCGTAGGTTGCTAAATATTGGTTATGCTTTTCCTTTTACCCCTAATACTTACATGTCTTTCCATCATCACTCAATGTCATCCCTTTGGTACAAACACACTTGTCTTGTTGTGGGGTTTGCAGGCAAAGATGATCACAACCACCATTGTTAACACCACATTTAGTATTTCCTGGAAAACAATTTGTTTTTTAACCAGGATAGTTTTTTCATACTCTTGGTCCAAATAGTGTTAAAATAGCATAAGAAAGGGTAAGAAATAAAGGAAGGAAGAAAGTAAGGCAAAAAAGGAAGGAAGAAAGTAAGGCAAAAAAGGAAGAGAAGGAAGAGAAGGAAGAGAAGGAAGGAATAGAGGGAAGGAAGGAAGGAAAGATGGATAGAAGAAAGGATCGATGTGCAAAACCTACCATAATGTGGTCTATTAGCTAGATCATAGCCATATATTTCCTTGGGTCTTTTGATGTTATTTAAAAGTATCTTAATACCACTTTTAGTCGTTGTATTTAAACTCGCAATCTTTCCATCACCATAATACACACTCCCACTCTATCCAATAAATCCTTTCACCGATAATTGCCAGTCTATAAGGCTGGTGGTAAGTGGTCTTGATCTCATACACATGATTACTTGGATTACCGAGAATGATGTAGTAGATTATCTGTTTCTTTCGCTCTGTCCAGTAAAGAACGCTTTTTTCTGTGTCGATAGATAGTCCTGTTGGTTTCTTTCGAATGGAACTTGATATGATAACTTTTCTGTGAGATCCATCCATAGAGGCTTTCTCGATCTTCATCACCTGATTATCGTACGACGACCAATATAACTCACTAAACAGAGTATAGTATATGCATTAGTAATAATAATAATTTAATAATAAAGAGATATATTGCACGGTTGGCTACGGTTGCACGGTTAGATTTGCGTCCTAAGAAGACGCTGGGGAACATCAGCCATAAATCACTCAAAATTGAAGGAAATGGCCTGAAACTTCACAGAAATGCAAAGAAAAACACAACACACAGGAAGATATGTTTATTTTTATTGCATTTTAAATATTTCGTCATATTGCAAAAAAACGTACAAATGCATAGCTTGGGCTACCTGTGGTTTTAGCTAACGTTTTTCGGCAATAGCTTATAAAAGCTTAAGAGCCGTTCTACGTAAGCTTCGAGTAATTTCAGAAATGGTCCGATACAACCCCACCTGAAACTTTGCATGGTGAAAGGTAGTCATGAGCAAGTAATCATATGGGCATTATTTAGTCGTTTCATTTTAAAGCGGTCACGTGACATCCGTTCAAAGTTTGACCTATTTTCGGCCTAATTTTGCCGTCTGAATTTTCGAAAATTTGTAATGTTTGTAAATCTCGTGCGGAGTTTTCTCTGCATATTTTGTAATCAAATTTACACGGTTTATAGAACATCATTACAGCTTTTGAACAGTATGTTTTATTTTGATATATCGTTATATTTTAATTTTTTATGGATATTTAGAGTAAGAGCATTTTCGGGTGGTCGTGAAAACCGTAATTTTGGTACTTTTCATAATTATTTTTTTCATACAAGAGTTCTGATTTCCTAATAACTATTTATACAGAAATGAAGAGGAATAGTTGTACTTCAACTCCAATGAAAAACATTTCTGGGCACTTTGCGTTTTGGCTACAAAATATCATCGTAAAATGCAAGAAATATCAAAATCAACAATATCGATGGACATTATATACATCCACATTACATTGGTTTTAAATCATAAAACATACATTAACTGGTTCAAAAGTAATATTAGAATGTAATAAAACGCAAATGCATCGATGAAAAGATCATTTTTCCAGAAAATTTGAATGTAAACACTATTTTATCATATATGCAAATTTGCATTTCACAGCGAGGTCACTCGCTTACTCACCTCCACTCCCACGGGATATGGTAGATTGTCAAAAAGCTTCGATTTTGCCAATATAATCACCAAGAAAAATAGCATTTGATTACAATTCAATTTCAATTTAATAAACATGGAAAACTAGCCTTTGAAATCTTAAATATTAAGGGACAATTACTCATGTAAGCAGTGACTATTACTTTTCTGTGTTGTAGATTTCATCAGTCTTACATCGTGAGTCTTACCCGATTATTCGCTGTAAATCACTGGTGTATGTTTATAATCACATATCCACGATTATTTTTAATTGAAGTTTTATAAGTAATTAAAATGTTTACTTGTGACTGTGCATGGTCTTTTCACGGTTTTATACGTCTTATTAAACCTAAAAAACTTCATGAAAAGTACAAATACACATTAAAAATTATTTTTCTTTAGACAGACATGAAGTGGCAGCCAAAATATAAACGCTTCGATCGTTCAAATCTGGCAACTCTTTCGAATTCTCGAAATTACAGTCACACCATGTGTCGATCACGTGACGAAATTGGTATTTTCGGGAGCTACTTGCTTACATTCACGACAGCAATAAGGCTACGCCTCCATATATGGAGGACAGTAGCCTCAAAAATCCGATTGAAACCGGAAGTCCCTGCCCTAGCAACCAGGGGCGCACCTCGACTCCATGCTGCCCTTTTTAAAAACAAATTTTAACCCATTTCCGGAGATCGGAGTTGATCATACTTTTTATTGTAGTTGAACAGCAACGTTAAGTTTATATATTCGAAGAAAAATACAAATGTTCTCCCATGGCTGATTTACTACGCGCAAAACTAAATTTGTCACGTGACCGAGTTTCATACCTTGTCAAAATACCTCCCTCTTCAACACCGCGCAACTTTGACGAAAAATTGTTTGCAAAGGAATCCCATCCGCGCGCATTCAAACAAATACACCACAGGAACCCCACCCGCGCTCTCAATGATTATCCAATATGGCGCTCGGCGCGCGGTTAAAAATAACTTTGTCATTAAAAAAAAATCCTCAGATGCAATAGTTGGGCTGCCTGTGAACAAACCATGGAGTCCTTACCGAGCTTTCAAATCAAGAACCATCGCAGTTGGCTTGGTCACATCAAGTAATATCTTTCTAAAAGACCCGTTCAAACGCGCGACCTCAATCCGACCTCTACTATCATCAGCCCAGTAAAGATTCCTTCCAGCTTCGTCAACTGCCAGGGCGATGACATCTCTAACATTTGTCACCACTGTTTTTTCATTGCTTCCATTGATGAAGGCACTGAGTATTTGTTCACTATAATAGTTTAGTGTATCCGCCCAGTAAATGCGTTTAGACAAAGGATCATAGGTAACTGCCTCCGAGGTGTACATCCAGCTAGAGGTTTTTATCAAGGTTGTCTGGCCTGCCGAGCCATTTTTATCGACTTCAGTTTTGTAGATGCTTCCACCATATTGAATTTGGTACCACCATGGAAAATTTTTATTTTGTTCTGTGTATAATAGAAATGCTGAAGTTGCTGCAAAGTAAATGGAAAGGAGGTTTAGTAATTTGTAGACAATGTATAGTGCAATAATTATCAGGATCGAGAGGGGTTGAAATACCAGAAGGGTAAGGGATTCCCGGGGATGGGGGGAGTGTGTGTGTTGGGGGGGGGGGGGGGGGTGGTGGTTGGGGTTATATTTCAGGGATAAACGTTTCAGGTATGTTCTTCGGGACTTTTCAAAAACACCACTAAAATTTACTATATTAACTTGTTGCCTTATGACTATTGTTGTTGTCAATGTATTTCTCGCCTTATTGTTTGACCATTGGAGAACGAACTTTGTAAGTGACTTCGCGTCCGGCGTCCTGATGGCGTTATAAAGAAGCAGTAATTTTTTGGGAGGTATGAAATGTTTAGCTTGCCGTACGCGTATTAGCTCCAGTTTTGAGTTAAATTTCTTAATAGTTTTGTAGACGTGTTCATTCCAGGTCAGAGATGCATGAGTCAATATAAATGCCCAAAAGCTTTCCACATGAAGACTGGTCAATAGGTGTAGAGTTAATAGAGATGTTGAGGGGGAAGATTTCGCCAACTTTTGATGGGTTCCAATGAGCATGACCTTGGTCTTTTTTGGATCGAGTATAATTTTGTTTCGATAGGACCATGTACGAAGGTTATCTAAGCCAACTTTGAGTTTTGAGCTTATTTTAAGAGATGATGCGCCAGATACACACAGGGAAGTGTCATCAACGTACATGTAGGTGAGACATTCCTTGTTGATGGAGGGTAGGTCGTTTACGAGTAATATAAATAACAGGGGACCTAAGCACGATCCCTGGGGGATTCCACACTGTTGCAAAGTCCGAGCAGCAGTTACCAATAGTAACAACTTGTTTTCTTCCCTTGAAGTAGGAGTCAAACCAATGATGGGATGTGTCAATGACGCCGGAGGAATGGAGCTTTTGAAGGAGAAGCTCGTGGTCAACGAGGTCGAAGGCTTTCCTGAAGTCTACCAGTAACAGGCAAACTAAGTCACCTTTATCCATACATTTGAGCCACATATCTGTAAGGTGCATGAGCAGGTGCTGGCATGAGAGATTAGGGCGAGAGCCAATTTTTGCAGGTCTTTTGAGATTGAGTCAACAGAGCAACAGAGATACTTGGAATTACAAAGCTTGCAGTGGGTGGTTCTTGCAGTAGGCGGGGCAGTAGGTCAGTGTTAAGTTGATTAAGTGTTTGAAGACAGTTCTTTTCATATCCCAAAGATAGAATTCGTATATATCTCCGCGCGCCCATGTAATATCCTCTAAAGACTCATTATTTCAACCGAAAGTAAAATTGTTTAGCAGAATTACTGACGTTCAGTGGCGAATTCAAGATTTTAGAAAGAGGGGTTCAACACGTACTTAAAAGAGTCGAGAGTAGTAACAAATATCCCAAGAGCAGAGAAAAAAGTGAGTGTATTGTCGTTTCAAGAGGGGGAGTTCGATTTGGGGGCTCCTTGGAACCGTTGGACCTCCCCTGGATCCTCCACTGACGTTTCTGGATGTTATTGCTTCATATGAATAATAAACTAAATAAAGACATGGCAATATTATGAACGTACCTTGACACGGCAGCGTATTCAGAACGGTGAGAATTAGGAAGCTGATGACCAGTGTTTGATACATCCTTGTGAAGAATTCCTCACTCGCTCACTTCCACTAAAAACAAATAAAGAATCAACGATACTTTTACAAATAAAGTGAAAGCTAATTAACATACATTAAAAGACAAATTATCAAACGGAAATTTAGGGTCCTTCATGCTGCGTGTACTGCAAACCTTTTGTATTGTTTGTTAGCTTTGTTCTTTGTTAAAATTGTAGTCTTTTGTTGTTTCTATTGAATTACGTAGACTGTGTCCGGTACGTGGAGAAGGATCCGAAATTAATAGTCAGCTAGTGTACTCCAAATTAAATCTTCCGTTGTGCTACACATTTTTGTTTTTTTGTTATTCTAATAGCGTCTGAACCACAGGGACCCCTAATCAATCAATAATTATTAATAAAATAGACGAAAAGCGCGCGCGCATGCAATTGTTCTTTGTTTGGGCTTCCTGTGTCGACTACTGCTCGTGATATCTGGTGGGCTTCCTGTGGCCGCCGTTGCTTGGTGACGAATGGCTGACGAATGCCAAAATTCAAAAACTTTTCTCGCGTAGCTTTTCTCCGCAAATCTCTCTAGTTTAGTAATATGTCACATATATATTATCACAAGGGGTGGACAAGTTACCAAGCAACGGCTGCCACAGAAAGCCCAACAGATATAACGAGCAGTAGTCGACACAGGAAGCCCAAGCGATGAACAATTGCATGCGCGCGCGTTTTTCATCTATTTTACCCATAATTTTTGATTGATTAGGGGTCTCTGTGTCTGAACGGAGAATAAAGTTCACCTTTTTCTCAGTCGGATTATATACTTGAAAACACATTACCAGCGATCGAGTTTTGATGCATCATGATTGCCAATTTTATTTTATATATTTTATTTTGTAAGCTTTTCCTTCATACGAAGGCAGGGACACCACAGACACAGCTAGACACCACAACGGCTTACACCTGTGGTCCCTGTAGTATAGATAGGTCAGTCAACACCACCGGGAGCTCCGTGCACTACTCTTTGTCTAATAGTAATGTGGGTTCTTTCTTTTTTTTTTTTGCACTGAATACAGATATCTTAAAAAGGCTGGCGAAGGTTTTGTTACAAATGCTAGTAACATGCTGCATACCAAGCCCGAAATGCGCTATGGATTATATGAATTAATTTGAAAACATAAAATACCAAAATTACTCCGTTGTCAAATTACGAAGTATGTTCTACGGCAGCCAAAACACAGCACAATAGTATGATATGATACATCTGGAATAATATACAAAGGTATCATGTAAAATAGGTAGGTTTTTCGATGTTTAAGGACTCAAGTACATAATGTTTAGAAGTTGCAACTATATAGTGTCTATAGAGTGCTTACACTATGTCCATGAAATAAAATCTAAATAGTTACTAACTAATAGTTTTTATTTAGTGACTATTAGTCACTATCACTTAACTGAAACAGCTTTAGTAACAATACACAATGAATAAAGTATTAACTTTCTATGGTTTTGAGTATTTGATTTCCCTTGTGTATTGTTACTAAAGCTGTACGTTCCAGTCTTTCCAGTTGAGTGATTAAATTTAATTAATTAAATCTTCCGTTGTGCTACACATTTTTTGTTTTGTTATCCTTATAGCGTCTGAACGGAGAATAAAGTTCAACTTTTTCTCAGTCCGATTTTATACTTGAAAACACATGATTTTATACTTGAAAACACATTACCAGCGATCGAGTTTTGATGCAACGTGATTGCCGATTTTATTTTATATATTTTATTTTGTAAGCTTTCCCTCCATACGAAAGCAGGGACACCACAGAAACAGCTAGAAACCACAACAGCTTACAACAATTACTGTGGTCCCTGTAGTATAGATAGGTCAGTCAACACCACCGGGAGCTCCGTGCCCTACTCTTTGTCTAATGGTGATGTGGGTTCTTTCTTGTTTTTTTTTTTTTTTTTCACTGAATACAGATATTTTAAAAAGGCTGGCGAAGGTTTTGTTACAAATGCTTGTAACATGCTGCATACCAGGCCCGAAATGCACTATGGATTATATGAATTCAAGTATAGCGAAAGGTCGCATCAATCAGTGGAATTTTTGTCTGGAGGGGTTTTGGCATATTTAATTATATGTGCTGATATTATTGACATATGAATTTAACATAATGAAAGCTTGGTGCGACATGCAGCATGCAACAAAAACTTTTGTTTTGAAACAACTTTTAAAATACGGCCAAAAAGATATGATATTATTCATTGTATATTTCTAAATACTTCTGATAAAGAATTCAGTTATATATCATACTCTATTTAATGCTAAAATTATATATGGTGTTGATAAAAGCATGTAGCACATGTGCAAAATGTAAAAATGCAAAAAGAGGTCAAATTTTAACCTGCTCCACGACTTCCTTGTTTACTCCAAGACGACTGCGTGTTCGACTGCATGTAGATTACTTTCCTAGCTTTCGATTAAGTTACAGATTACTCAGCATTGAAAAGGGCACAGCATCTGAATTTAGTGTACAAAATAAGTGAAACGAAAATTTAAAACGAAAGTTTACAAAAGATGACTATTATATGACGTCATTGTATTTCCAAGGCTTTGGACTGAATAAAAACAATTTATCGTCGTGATATCATGTTTCATTCTGCTGTAACATGTATGAAAAACGATGAAAAACGAGGAATGATTTCGCTTGAAAAAACTTTGGAAACGTACCTTGTAATCATATTCATTATTTTGTGGAAAGGAAATCCTTGCGTGACCACAGCTCAGCTAAAATTTGTACTATTAAATCTATTTAATAAAACATTACGATCGTATAGAAAATTTAAAAAACATTTGAACACCGTTTTCGAGGCTTTATTACATTGCCTTATATCAGTATTGATAACAAACTATAGTACGTGGATAACAACTATTACGTGGTTTATAAATTAGCTTAAAGTAACAAACAAACTCTTCAATATACTAATTTGAAAACAGTAAAATACCAAAATTACTTCGTTGTCAAATTACGAAGTATGTTCTACGGCAGCCAAAACACAGCATAATAGTATGATATGATACATCTGGAATAATATACAAAGGTGTCATGTAAAATAGCTAGGTTTTTCGATGTTTTAAGGACTCAAGTACATAATGTTTAGAATTTGCAACTATATAATAAATTACCTTGTGTTTCCTCCATACAGTCTACGCATATTAAACATACGATAGTTTTAGAATAACGTTCAATTTTTAAGGTATAATAAAATATTTCGAATGCCTAAAGATTTATGGAGCTGTCGAGGGCACCTATAAAGTCAACACCTAAGTCAATAGCTCCATACGTAGTTGTCAAAAATCTGTATTAAATCAGTCTACATGAACACCAATTGTGTATGATAAACTTACGAATTAAGGCATTATAGCGACGTATTTATATAGAATATTCGATGAACTTACAAGTTATTATGATGCCATTCTTTGATGATATATGGATCTTCGTGGTACACCATCACAAGATGGTGGTACTTCCTTCTCTTCGATCGAGCGAAAATACCACAGGGAGCCCAAGCTCATCACTTGTGATCTTTTACAGTAAATGTATGGAGTCGCGAGATATTCTTTCGCTGTGCCTCAAATATACAATAATAAATTATTATTTTTACGTAGATAGTTGTGTATAATTGTTTTCTAGTCTGTGACCGAGTTTTAGCTCAATTAGAGCGATTTTGACGAAAATACCCCAGAAAAACCGCCAAAATCTCTCCAATTGCATGAGCTAAAACTCGGTCACAGACTAGAAAACAATTATACACAACTATCTGCGTAAAAAAAAAATTATTATTGTATATTTGAGGCACAACGAAAGAATATCTCGCGACTCCATACATTTACTGTAAAAGATCACAAGTGATGAGCTTGGGCTCACTGTGATAATACAACCTACGTAATACACGATATAGCACACAGGGATCCCAATCATACATCAAAACAAAAACAAATCGAATACAATCGACTGTATTTGACTAGCCTGCGTTACAGACCCTTGTAAGCGCTCGAAACGTCTCATGCCCATTCTCGTACCCAGGCTAACTCGAGAATGTCTCATGCCAACAAGCGTCTGCGCGCCGAGAGCAAAAATTCCATACTGATGACGTTCTTTGACCCAGATCGGGTCAAAAGCTCTGATTGGACAATTTTGTTTAATTGACACCTCATATGCAAATCAAGAGTGGTTAGAGCATATTAAAAACAAGAATGATACATTGCAGCGAATTATCAAAATCTCATCATGGGCAGCAGAGTATCGTTCGCATTTGTATTCGCTTGTAATCTCCGTGTATTTATAGCTACCAACGGTCGTTTATTTGTTTGCTTTGTTATTCCATTGACCCTTCCTCATATTTCTAGCTCCTATTTCAATCTCGTGATGTTAGTCTATCTGGTATTAAAAGCGATCGTATGTCACTCGGTTACTAATCGGTAACTTCTTTAACTGCCCCCGAAGGTATATAAGATACCAGGGTACGCAGCTAGCCCTAATCCTATTGTTCTCTATCTGCTCAAATCCGTACTAGGTAAACGTCACTGCTATGGACAGTGATGATAGATTGGCAAGTTCGGACTCTGTTCGCTTGCTATCCGACTCCGTTTGACTAGGAATAAAGATTGTTTATCAAGAAGGTTTTCACCAATGTACCAAAATACAGATTGAGACAAGTTGATGGTTCCCGAGGATGGGCAATTCATTACGGTTTGAACGCTAGTAGCGACTTATTTGTTAACTTGAAACTTTTCTTCAGCTTGAAAGTAGCGACTGATTATGAAATAGTAAATCACCGTCTGTTAGTTTTTTAAACGTTGCGTTAGTTTTTATTTTAAATGCGTTTTCTAAATCTCTTTTACTTAAAATCATGAAACCGTACTCAAATGAACGATTAATTTTATAACGCAGGTTTAATGTTATGAATACCGGTACGTACTTCACTTCGGTTAGTGCTGATTATCGACCGAACGAGTAGTTGTGTTTTCGGATAGCAAGCGAACAGAGTCCGAACTTGCCAATCTATCATCACTGTCCATAGCAGTGACGTTTACCTAGTACGGATTTGAGCAGATAGAGAACAATAGGATTAGGGCTAGCTGCGTACCCTGGTATCTTATATACCTTCGGGGGCAGTTAAAGAAGTTACCGATTAGTAACCGAGTGACATACGATCGCTTTTAATACCAGATAGACTAACATCACGAGATTGAAATAGGAGCTAGAAATATGACGAAGGGTCAATGGAATAACAAAGCAAACAAATAAACGACCGTTGGTAGCTATAAATACACGGAGATTACAAGCGAATACAAATGCGAACGATACTCTGCTGCCTTATATACCTTCGGGGGCAGTTAAAGAAGTTACCGATTAGTAACCGAGTGACATACGATCGCTTTTAATACCAGATAGACTAACATCACGAGATTGAAATAGGAGCTAGAAATATGACGAAGGGTCAATGGAATAACAAAGCAAACAAATAAACGACCGTTGGTAGCTATAAATACACGGAGATTACAAGCGAATACAAATGCGAACGATACTCTGCTGCCCATGATGAGATTTTGATAATTCGCTGCAATGTATCATTCTTGTTTTTAATATGCTCTAACCACTCTTGATTTGCATATGAGGTGTCAATTAAACAAAATTGTCCAATCAGAGCTTTTGACCCGATCTGGGTCAAAGAACGTCATCAGTATGGAATTTTTGCTCTCGGCGCGCAGACGCTTGTTGGCATGAGACATTCTCGAGTTAGCCTGGGTACGAGAATGGGCATGAGACGTTTCGAGCGCTTACAAGGGTCTGTAACGCAGGCTAGTCAAATACAGTCGATTGTATTCGATTTGTTTTTGTTTTGATGTATGATTGGGATCCCTGTGTGCTATATCGTGTATTACGTAGGTTGTATTATCACAGTGAGCCCAAGCTCATCACTTGTGATCTTTTACAGTAAATGTATGGAGTCGCGAGATATTCTTTCGTTGTGCCTCAAATATTAAGATCTTATTAACCGAGCGGGAGGTCTGTACAGGAGAATCTTGACCGAGGTCGGAAAGTACAGACCGAACGCAGTGAGGTCTGTACCCGACCAAGGTCAAGATTCTCCTGTACAGACCGACCAAGCTCGGTTAATAAGATTTTTATTATATGACCACAGCTATTTTCGATAAAAAAGTAATATTTCCTTTGAAATTTTTACGACGCGCGTTGATTTCAAATGGCTTCCCAGTAGTTTTACTGAAAAAGTGCGGGTTGTCAAAAACCGGTTTTCATTCAGCGTGTGACGGCTATCCAACAAACTTACAGAACTTTTAAGGCCAACATATTAAAATTACTGCAGCTTTCTTCACCATTCCAAATCAAAGATCATTCAAAGACAAAGGGTTTTGTTTATATCTCAACTTCAAAGAAAGTCAGGAAACAAAAAACAAGTTTTACAAAGGATTTTAGCTGACAAGAAAAAGTGAACCACGATGGATGTTGAAACGAGTTGAAATTCGTCGGTCTTGTGGATCAGTTTGCATCGAGAAAAAAAGCCTACGAAAGCTTATTTTTCGATAAATAATGATAAGAACTTTAATCGAAATCACTGTCAACTGTTGAAGGAATTAATTTGTCTGTGTCGTACTTTATATGAAGAAGATAAAAGGACGAGGATCGCTGACAGGACTTTGAATCGAGCTAAACGGCTATGAACGAACCATTGGACCTTTTGTATGCAGAAAAAGGAAGACAATAACACTTACTGACTTCAAAAAGGTTGTTAACTTTGTAGACAAATTAATTATCGTGAATTTTACAGTTTTTGAAAGTGACTGAAAAGCAACGACGTATCTCAACAAAAGATAGCTCAACTCGCCGCCGTGTTGTTTACAAGGAAAGATAAAAACTAAAAGTATACTTTTCAACTATTATTGAGGTATGTGAGCGAGCTTTATGTTCTTTAGAGAATTAAAAAAAACCTTTTGTGTATTCTCTCATGAGTTTATGCAATATTAATATGATTTTCTCAACTTTTGCTTGTCAAAATGTTTGCAAAAACAACCAATGCTCGCCACTAGCTTACCCTATAATTTTCTCTCGGTTTTTGTCTATTCATCGCATTCTGGATCGAACAAACGTTTCTCCTACTATTTTTGTTCGATAAACTACCATAATTAACAATTACCTAAGAAGATTTTTCAAATTTTTCAAAAATTAATATCACTTTCGGACCGCGGTCTACCTAGGAGAATATTAACCGGTCCGAGATCGAATCTAACCAATCAGATTGCTTCATTTACTAGTGTCCAGACTCCAAGATACACGGTCATATAATAAACAATAATAATTTTTTTTTTACGCAGATAGTTGTGTATAATTGTTTTCTAGTCTGTGACCGAGTTTTAGCTCATGCAATTGGAGAGATTTTGGCGGTTTTTCTGGGGTATTTTCGTCAAAATCGCTCTAATTGAGCTAAAACTCGGTCACAGACTAGAAAACAATTATATCTTATATACCTTATACCTTGTATCTTATATACCTTCGGGGGCAGTTAAAGAAGTTACCGATTAGTAACCGAGTGACATACGATCGCTTTTAATACCAGATAGACTAACATCACGAGATTGAAATAGGAGCTAGAAATATGACGAAGGGTCAATGGAATAACAAAGCAAACAAATAAACGACCGTTGGTAGCTATAAATACACGGAGATTACAAGCGAATACAAATGCGAACGATACTCTGCTGCCTTATATACCTTCGGGGGCAGTTAAAGAAGTTACCGATTAGTAACCGAGTGACATACGATCGCTTTTAATACCAGATAGACTAACATCACGAGATTGAAATAGGAGCTAGAAATATGACGAAGGGTCAATGGAATAACAAAGCAAACAAATAAACGACCGTTGGTAGCTATAAATACACGGAGATTACAAGCGAATACAAATGCGAACGATACTCTGCTGCCCATGATCTCATGTCGAGATTTGAGAAGGATTTCAACGCCGTGAACTTTTGCCGACTTAATTTAATACACAAGAGTTCTTGTAATAATATTGGTAATAAAATCTTCATTAAACTCAAACAACACTTCTACAGTTTAATATATTCATTCAAAAATAATGATTTCATGGAGCACATTTGTGACATTAATCAGACATTAAAGCGAATTATTACAATCTAATGGCGAGATTTGAGAAGGACTCATGCATCCGATGCATTAAATTAAGATATTCACACGGCGTGTGAACTTTCGCTGGCGGTTCGATAAGTCACTGTTGTCATAGTTTTGCTTTTATCACAGACTAATGTGCTTGTATTCGTCTCCGATATATGCTCTGAAGATAATTCATTTGGTCTTTCATGATGGCAGCGGAGAAACGACGATAATAATCGCATTTTACTTCCACAAATTGCTCGAGAAGTTCGAAGCCATCTATTTCGATGAGAGGAACAACCTGAAAAATAATTGAATTGTCTGTGCAAGGCTAACGAATGCATCTTTTCCATTAGAAAAGCTAAATATATCAAGCATTTAACTGGCTTTCAGTGAGTGAATTAATCCAGAATATAGAAGAAACTTCACGAATTGAACGGCATCGCCATTCCTAGTTTATCATGTTTATCGGCGTTACTGCTGCTAACTAGTGTATTGCGTGACTGCATTCCAACGTCATCAGTATGGATTTTTTGCTCTCGGTACGCAGACGCTTGTTGGCGGGAGACGTTTCGAGCGCTTAATACAAGGGTCTGTAACGCAGGCTAGTATTTGACTGACTGAGATTTTTTGGGTTGAAACGAGTTGTCGATGATTTAAAAGAATATGATATGATGACAGGAATGAAACATCGACGGTTTTTTTTATTTCATTCGCAGTCCGTCGTATTACGAGAAAACAAAAAAACAAAACTCTAGACGATTTAGTAAGAGAGTAAATACCCACTCACATATCGTAAAACATATCAAAAGCTCAGATTGGTGATTTTCATGGGCCACAAAATCCAGCCTTTCGCACGGTACATGCTGTTAAGTGACAGTGGGTCTTTAAAGAAAGTTCTCAGCCTGATACAATGATTTTATCTGATTTATTTATTAAACTGTCAATGATTTTATCATGCAGGATCTGCTGTTTTATCAGGCTGGGATCTACCATCTTATGCATTTCGCTTTGACTTAACTGAACAGTAATATTTCAAACATTTGTTTATTTCACGATTATTGATGTTCTTTAAATACTTGAAGTCTTGACTACAAATAAAAAGCTTGACTATAGTATACGAAGGGCTAAAGCTCGTAACGTAAGTAAAGTTAAGTCAACATTTTACACCTATTTAAAAAATTGTTGTCGTAGCCGAAGCTACAGTCCACACTCTAAAGTCTGCAAAGGATGTCGGTAATATGGACTTAATTTGTGATTTATTGCACGTTTTTTAAAGAAATATTATATTTATACCTTCACAACAATAACTTGTTATGGTTATATAACACAAACACGCGCGTATAACCAAAATATGCTATGAATATATCGATAGCAAGAGAAGAAATACCGACATCTTTTGCATGCAGGCTTAAGAGTGTGGACTCGGTGGCTTTGTTTGCGACAACGATTATTGAAATAGGTTTTTATAAAACTGCTAAACTTCAAAAATATTGGAATTACTTATAAAACAAGACATTTTCTCAGTTTACAAACTCTTAAACTTTTGTACTATACTCTAATCTACCCTTACCTAACCTATCGTATACTAAGCTGGGGAAGTGCAGCAAAAACTAGACTCACCATGTAAAATTTATACCTTACAAAATAAATGTATACGGAGTATGTTTTTTTTGCAAATAGCAGAGAGAACGCAACGCTCTATTATAACCTCCTAGGTATTCTGACTTTGAATAAAATTTATAAACTGAAAGTCACCTTGTTTGGATATCAAATTACATTTTATAAATCACATACACCTGGTCGTTTATTGGATATGTTACCCACGGCCTCTGAGATTCATGAATACAACACCAGATATGCTTCAAAGCTAAATTATCACAAGCCTCCGGCTAAAACAAACTATGGTATTTCCACATTCAAATTCTCTTTAACAACCATCAAGCATACAATTCCCTATACTATTAAAAACATGCATACTTATTATTCTTTTAAGAAAAATTATAGATCATATCTTTTGAAATATTTAATTATAAATATATTATTTTATTATCTATGTACAATCAAATCAGATTTATGATCCGTATATATATGTGTACATGTATGTTGTACAAATGTATACTTATATATACTATTTAAACTTATTTATACTAATTTGTAGTTACACATATTAAGACATATTACTAATTTGTAGTTACACATATCAAGAATTACTTTTGGCCTTTGGTAACTGAAAACTCTTAATATCCTTGCTCCTAGGTCCTCTGAGCAGGACCTGGGAGCGAGAATACTCTTATCTTGTATCATAATTTTGACAATGAGTCACGAGCTCACCATATAATACAATTAATTATGGCAGTGGCCGACTATGCTCCTTTGGCCACTGCACACAATTTCAAATTATTGACAATTTTAAACATATTCTATTGCTAGAATTATTAATCCATATTTATCAAAGTGTCATGTAATAATTTAATATCCATTGTTGTAAATATCTACGTGTATATGTGTAAATAAAGAATTGAAAAAATTGAACTATCCAGCAACACACCGTATATTGTAAATGCCTATTGACCGGGGAACAGAAGCTTATATACAGCTTTTTCTTAAAAAGTTGAATTGAGAATTGTGAATAGTGTATTCAAAGACATACATTGTATGTAATTGTTGAAATCACAAATTTTAGAGATATAATTCACCCCGACTCTTTGGTAGCCTGCTGTGCAGACTCTTTTTTCGGGCTCAAAATATTAATATTTAATATCTCAAATGTTTTATATGTTGAAATACACAATATACGGCAAGATATATATACATTTCTGCGCACAAACGTAAAAGAAGCCACGTTCATTCTAATCATTCCTCATTCTCTCCCTATCATCCGAATCATTCATTAAATAGGATTGTAAAGATCTTTGTCATAGCAAAACAAAAACACTTAAAAACTTCTGAAGTTGGCAATCAAAATGTGAAGCACTTATTAAATGGAAATATACGTCCTACGTATATATCGATATCTAAATTTGTTTGGTTTTCTAATTTCTAATTTTTTGTAATTCTAATTTTTTTTTCTGTATATCCATGGTAGAAGGTCTTTCAAAGAAGAGATATATCATAACTGCAGGTTAATGGTTTGAAGTTTTTCTACTGTTCCATATTTTTTAACTGCAGGTACTATATTTCAAAATATCCACATCTACTGCAAGGTACATTTACAATCCCTCCCCCCCCCCCCCCCCCCTCCTTCAGAAATAATTGTCTATATAAATGTCTCTTCTTTGTCAACCGTTTCTTCGATGTGCAACACAGGCTTCTCGTCTGAGGGTTCAGTGGTCTTCTGGCGAGGTACATTTGTAGTTGAGTCTCTTTGCAAGTGATCATAATCAGATCCAACTCTGTCACCAGCTGGTTGCCTCTTAAACATCTCTAGATGATCGTATTCATGATCTCTTGACCCAGATTTTGCACTGTTCTCGTTATTATCGTAGATGTGATCCCTTGATCTCCTGGGTGTGGCATTCACGTTATGAGGATCGTTTTTGCTTTTGATGTTATTATTTTTGTGGGCGTGGCTCCTAGATATCTTTGGTATAGCACCTCCTTGGGGAGGATCTTTCAGATCTTTTCCATTGTCCTCGTGATTATTTAAGGTGTGGGTTCTCGATCGAATGGGCGCGGCATCCAAGTGGAGATGATCTCCTCTACTGTTGATCTGATTATTAGTGTAGTCGTGATGTCTGGATCTCTTTGGGATGGCACCCATAGGTATAAAATCAACATTTCTTGTAATCTCATTGTTATCGTAAACATTTCTTCTTGGTCTTGTCAAATGATCATAGTCGCTTGAATCTCTTTCAGCCAGAGCTGTATCATGATTGTCATAGTCATTCTCTCTGCGGTCCCTTGACGAAGTGCTACTACCTATGTGATCATACATATCAATATTTCGTCCGCCATTTTGTCGATTGTTTGGAGTATCTCTTGGAAAGATAGATTCAAAATCATGATTAATCATTGTCTGGGGGTTGAGACTCGCGTAGCCAAATGGTTTGGAGCTTCCGTGCAGATCGTCTGGTGAATGTGGTGTGGAAACTTCTACACGTTCATAATCGTGTGATTCTAGTTCGTCCATCTGATGTGACGGGCCAGGGGCAACATCCGACAACGTTAAGTCACTGAGAAACTCATCGTCAAACCAAGCAAATGGTGGCTTTTTAGTTTTTGGAACTTTGACTTGTACATTTTCTTTGTTGTTTTTTGACGCAGTAGTTAATAAAGGATCAGCGCTTTCGTAAAATGCATCATCCTGGATATATACAATGTTCCCGAACGAAAATTCATTTATCTGACGATATGGATGACTTCTGCCAAATAATGCCTTTTTCCTGGAAAATAAAGTTGAAAAAGTTTTGGAATTATCCCTGGGAATACTGACCTCTGTAATTTTTCAATGTTTAATGATTATAGCAGATTGTACTGTGTTCGACAATAAAACTTATTTACTTTGAGTAGGAACTTTTCAAAGTTTGCAAACAAAATTAAATATATTATATTTTGAAAAATGCATATAGGCAAAAGAAAAAAGGTGTTAATGCCTAAAGGTTTAAACATTTGCGACAGTTGTCATAATCAGAACTGCTGGCCGAGATCTGCTTCTTTGAGAAACCATACTAGTAATTCCCAAAAGGAATTAAAAAAAATTAGCAATGACGCATTCATTATGATTTTGTTTATTTAAACTCGGCTTGATCGCTTGAATAAATAATCCTTCCTTGTGGCTGTGGGACACGCAATATAAAATGTTCTATTGTCATTCAATTGAACTACAGTGAAACCCCGTTAATCCGGCCACCGAAGGGACAGCCCAAAGTGGCCGTGTTAAGCGGGTAAAATTTTATAGAAAATTATGGGCATGCATTTCGTTGGGACCTGAAAAACTGGCCGCAATAACGGGGTGGCCGTATTAAGCGGGTGGCCGTAAGGCGGGGTTCCACTGTAGTTAATTTTCTCTTATTCTTACCTAACCCAACGAACTACAAGGTACATCACTATCAATAGGAATAACATGACAAATACAACCGACAATGTTATCGTCACAGAAGCTGGTGTGCCGCCGCCTTGTTGCTTCCCTGCAGCTGGTATAGCTCCACCAGATGAGTTACATTCTGGAGTGAGTTTGATAATCACTGGGCCTTCAAGGAATTCCTCGATGCTTTGCTTGGAGTTATACACTAACTTGCAAAGAACTGATCTGGTGATGACCGTCGAGTCTTGCAAGGGATTTAGTATTGCAAGTTCAATTCTGAGGAGTTTGCTTTCTTTGGAGAAGAAGGTTGGATTGCTAAGCACAAGAACATCAGATGCTTTAAACTCGACAGCGTTTTCTGTATCTCTCTTGGCTTTACTAGACGACCTGTCAACGTAAACAACAAATTATGAATATTTGAATTATATATTTTTACAACTCTTTATCCTCCGAGACCAAAGACTAGTGTAATTAATATTGGGAATTAATGAGTCTTAACCATGTCAATGAAATCTCTTGATGGGACCTTTTATAGATTAATGGACAAACATTCCTATATGTCATTATAAAAACAATATTGACTTGCTAGTTATTCTGATTGGATGAGGCGCGTGCTATGTGGATTTGTATTTTATAAAGGAAATAAAAAAACATGCTGTCCTGTGTATAGTTATTACACGTATTTCTCTCGTTTCTGAAAATCCCCTCAAGCTTTAGAATTGCACACATCACGAATCCGCTTTATCTATTTCTTCATAAACCTTGCTGTGCTGTGTGCAGTTATAACACTTCTCTCGTGTTCTGCAAATCCCCTCAAGCTTTAAAACTGCACACATCAAGAAAGTGCTTTATCTATTTCTTCATAAACATGTTTGATATTCAAACCTACCTCAGCAATGCACTGCATGATCCATTTTTGCAGTATTTAGTTATTCCTCCAGAAACACTTTGCTTAAATTTCTCCTCCGTTAGCTATAACGTTGAGCAAAAGGGTTAGACAAACAGAAATTGAACATGCTTATATACGTTTGCACGGGCGGTGTAAAAAATTGTTTTTGAAGAAATTAAAGTTTCCTAATTTCTCGAGATTCTCTTTAGCATAGCATGAAAGAATTGCAATTAACTAAAATTGAACTAATATTCTTATATCAGTACTAATCCAATACTGACTAATCAAAATGGCACTAAATGTGGTTTACGCATGTTGGAATCGCAGGTCCAGAGCTAATTTAAGGCCTACTCCGGGTCCTAAAATCGCCGTAATTTTAGGCGATTTTAGCAAAAAGCTCCTAAAATCTAAGGCGACCTTAAGCTATCTTAGGCGATTTTGAGCGATCTTATGAACCAGAGTAGGCCTAATTTAGTCAAGACTCGATGATATTTGGAATAGTCAAATAGTCTTCTGGACAACATTAGTGAGAACGGCTGTATACTATATGCTCACCTTTTCGCCATTCTTTTTTAGTGTCAATTCCAACTTGTTTTTTCCTGTTGAAAAGTGTACATCCTTTTGTGAAAACCTAAAGTTAACATCAATGCTCAGACTGTTTCAATAAAGAAAATTGGCTTTGTTACATGCTGCTTACCAACAACAAACTGCACCAACAGACGACGGTAAACAACAGAAGGTCGCAACAATTTATTTTATAACTAATTAATTTCAGACTTTCCCAATACGCAGTTTTCTTCCACTTCGATATGAGTGATCATGTTTATATGATATTATGCTTTTAAAAATGAAATTTGTATGCAATTAACATGTAACAGCTAGCAATAACGGAACCGACCGCAGGTTCCCTGGTATAATGAGGAGATCGCCGAGGCCAAAAGAGAACGTTGTAAAGCGGAGAAGAAATGGCGGAAGTCTAAATTGACATCGGACTTTCTACTCTTTAAGAAGAAGAAAAATTACACTACTTTTATTGTTAATAAAGCGCGAAAGGACTTTACTCTGACTTTATCGATAATAACAGCTGTGATCAGAGTAAGCTATTTAGAGGGATGAAAAAACTTCTAGCACCAAAGGACAGTCTTTGTTTTCCCGATTACAATGATATTCGTTCTCTGACTGACGACGTAGGTGAATTCTTTTACCGTAAGATAAGTAATATCCGTAATGGGCTTGATGTCTCCGAAGTTGCTGAGGAGAATAGACACAATGTCCCAGATGATCCAATGGACTCTTGTATGGGGTACCAGCTGTGCATCTTTCTAAATTACAGCGTCTCAAAAATTCGACAGCGCGACTTATAAGTTTTACACCTAGATATTGCCATATATCGCCAGTTTCATACTCGCTACACTGGCTGCCAGTAAGGTTTAGAATTCTATATAAAATTGCTGTTATTACCTTCAAGATAATTTAAAAATTAAACGAGACTTACCTGTAAGTTGAAGTTTGATTGTAATTCTATCTGTCACCAGGCACTGAGGGATTACATGAGATAGCATTGCGCCTGCGCGAACTCAGTTTTTAAAGCACTTACCATGTGTGCAGTACTAAGTAATGCTAAAAGGGTGGGCATGTAATAGGGCGGGCATGTAATCCCTCAGTGCCTGGTGACAGATAGAATTACAATCAAACTTCAACTTACAGGTAAGTCTCGTTTAATTTTTAAATTCTATCCTGTCACCGCACTGAGGGCTCACATGAGACTTCAAAGCCTACTGCACACATGGATACCCAAAATAACAATAAAAACAAGCATCATTCAGAAAAGCCTGTAAACATTTATTGGCTTTTTAACTCTAACAATGTGTCAGCAAAACAATCTGTCTTAATAATAGGTTTGTTGTAAAACTTAGCAAATGTGCAGGTTGAGCTCCATCCTGCTGTAGACAAAATATGTTCTAGTGGTACAGATTTTGAAAAAGCCTTAGATGTCGATGCAGCCCTAGTACTATGGGGCTTAAACGTTTGCACATCTATACCTGATTTTTCCATGACAGTTTTAACCCATCTACTTATCGTATCCCTAGACACAGCCTTATATGGCTTTGAATAACTAATAAACAGTTGTTGTTCGTTGTTACGTAAGGTGGCAGTGTATGCTAAGTACATCTTCAGTGTACTCACAACACAGAGGTTAGGATTTACTGGATAAGCCACAAACTTAACAACAATAGGTTTTGACCCTGGTTTTGATTGCTTAATAGGTCTTGAAATTACAAAAGTAACAGCAGTTTCTGTAAAACTCATGTCTTTAAGAGACAAGTAGTGTATAGTTTGTCCTCTCTGAGCTGATAGCAGTGACATTAAGGTTACTAGTTTTAATGTAATGTCCTTCATGTTCATGTTTGTATTTGATATATTCAAATAGTTTATGACAGTACTAACATCCCATATTTCGGTATACCTTGCCAAGGGTGGTCTTTCTTGATAGACTCCTTTTAGAAACCTTTTCACACCTTCTTGACAACCAAATGGTATCCCATCAATTGGTTTTAAAATGCAAGATAATGCTGACCTGGCTGTATTAATGCCACTGTAACCAATGTTATTCTCAAATAGTTCCACCAAGAAATCTAATGCTTGTGGAGTAGTGGCAGAAACTGGATCAATCTGTTTTTTATCACAATATATGGTCCATCTTTTGATATAGGATGAGTACTGCTTAGCTGTTCCTTCTCTCCAAGATTGCAGGATAACTGTGGCTGCTTTTTGAGAAAAT
The DNA here is from genome assembly GCA_949775045.1 of Metridium senile. Lineage (NCBI taxonomy): Eukaryota > Metazoa > Cnidaria > Anthozoa > Actiniaria > Metridiidae > Metridium > Metridium senile. The sequence continues at coordinate 7,648,941 of OX459097.1, read as the reverse complement.
CCTTGTGCTTCATAGGACTGCCTGATAATTTGCAGACAATCAGCACCATTTTGTTTGCTAGAGGGTGCACTTCCTGAGGCATTCCTGGCATCTGAAGGGATGTCAGTAGTTGAGGAATTACTCTGGGTACATCCACTAACATTCGTAACAACTTTGAATACCAAGGCTGGGTTGGCCACATCGGCACTATCATCAAGCCCTCTGCTAGATCTGTCTCCATCTTCTGTAAGCAACGAGCAATCAAACTAAAAGGAGGAAAAGCATAGAAAAATGTTTCACTCCATGTTATAGAGAAAGCATCAATATATGATGCCCCTGGGTCAGGTTTCCAAGATGCATACTGAGCAACCTGATGGTTCATTCTTGAAGCAAAAAGATCTATTGAGGGTTTCCCCCAGGTTTTAGTAATTCTCTTAAATACATCTGGTCTTATCATCCATTCCTTATTATCTGAAAACACACGGGATTCTTTGTCAGCCTCAACATTTTCCCTCCCAGGTATGTGGGCAGCTGTTAGCCATATTTGTTTGTTCATACACCATGTCAAAATTTCTTTGGCAACATTGTTACATTCTCTAGAATGAGTTCCACCCATGGAATTTATATAACTTACAGTTGTAGAGTTGTCAGAATAAATTTTGACATGAATATTATGTTCATTTTTGCAAAATGACTTTAGCCCAAATAATGCAGCTAAAAGTTCTAGGTGGTTTATGTGGTTTTTGGCCTCATCATCAGACCATCTTCCCCCTATTTTCTCCTTATTTTTGACTGCACCCCATCCTTTCTTTGATGCATCAGTGTAGATAGTCATATCTATTTTGGAGTTTGGCAGACAGATAGGGTAGTTAACAATCTCTATGTTATCATACCACCACTGGATTTCCCTTAGACTTTCATGGGACAGCCTCATTTGAGCTTGATAATTACCCTTATTTAGTCTAAGTGCATTTGTTTTGTCGTTCTCAAGGCTTCTGTAAAACAAAGGTCCATATATTACCCCAGGGAAACTTGACACAAGCAGGCCAATAAGCCTTGCTAGCTCCTGTATTGGTAATTCAATGAGCCCTTTTACTTTATGACAATTGTCCTTAACACGGAGAATTTTCTCCTGGGTTAAGGTGACAGTCATGTTGACTGAGTCCAAAACAAACCCCAAAAATGTGAGTGATTGAACTGGTTTAAGGACTGACTTTACAGGGTGTATTATGAACCCTAACTTTTGAAATAAATCACATGTGTCACTAATATTTGCTTGACAATCTTCTATACAGTCCCCTTGTAAATACGAGTCATCAATGTAGCCAACATTTAAATGTCCTCTCTGACGGAGTGTAGCATATACTGGCTTAAGAATTTTAGTGAAGAGTCTGGGTGCACATGCCAGTCCGTTGGGCAGGCATGTAAACTGAAACAATTTTCCTTGCCAGCGGAACCTCAGATATTTTTGATGTTCCCTATGTATGGGAACGGAATAATATGCATCACGAAGATCAACTGATGCCATATAACAATTTGGAGTCATAAGCCGAACAGCTGACTGTAGGGTATCCATTTTAAAATGCTGATACTCAACATGCTCATTCAAGTTTTTCAAATTAAGGATAAGCCTATAGCTCCCATCTTTTTTGGGGCGTATAAATATCGTGGAAAGGAATTCTTTGCCACAATGGTTTGTTTCAACAATGACCCCTTTTGTCACTAGCTTGTCAATTTCATTATCAATGATAGACAACTCCTGAGTAGTAAACTTAATTTCTCTTGGAGCATATAATTGAAGCGGCTCGCCACTTTCAAACTCGATTTTGTATTCGTACACACTATTAAGTATGAAAATATCTGAGGTTATGCTTTGCCAATGGGAAGAGAATTGTCTCAGTCTCCCAGCTATGTTAGTTGACTCTAAATGTCTTACCTTAACATTATCAACACAAACAGTATTTGAAGTCTTAGTCACTTCGGTTTCCACTCCTTCTTCTTTTTGAAGCTCTGAGGGTGGTTTTTGTAGCCGTCTTTCCCTGAGCCTAAAAAAGGCTTTCTGTAACGTTGGTTTCCTGAACGTCCACGACCCCGACCATAGCTATTTCTGTTGTAATCTGGTCTGGGCGTCAATCGTCCGCTGAATGTTGACACTTTCTTGCCAACACGGTTGACCTCTGTCAACTCTTTAACCTGTTTAGGCAAATCATCACCAAATAATTGGTCCGTAATTGCCAAAGACGAAGAGCACAAGTGCTTGTATTCGTCATGCAGATCAGGCTTAATCAGTTCTCTTCGTCGATGATTTAGTTCGCTGTTTGCATTAGCAAACAAAGCCAGTGCGTCTGTTGACTTTTGTAAGATTTCGTTCCCCGCTGGGAACGTTTTCAAATGGCCTAGCAGACTGTCAATGGTGCCTGTCAACGCGCACATTCCTTTGAAGATAGCAGTCTGCACTTTTTGTAATTTGACATCCTGTGAGCGAACTGATGGGGTCAAATTGTCCCACACAGCTTGATTAACTCGGACTTTTGTCAGAGCTTCACAGTTCTCAGGCCTATGGTACTTATTCATCTTATCCTGTATTTTGTCATCTGGCAGACCGTCTTTAAGCATGGCATTGACCACATTTGCTAGGTCTGCATTTACACTCGGACCCATCTCTTCTTTCCTAAGGTCCTGTTTAAGGCTATTAAGCACTTCAAATTTTTCTTCATTAGAAGGAGAGTTGGCTAAATCAGTAATTTTTGCCATGGCTTCATCTATGTTTGCCGGGCTAGTAGCCGTTTGAGGATTTCTCTTCTTCGCAGGGGGTTCAGTGTCCTCGTGGTTCTCATCGACCGTTTTGTCACTTTCGACTGGTCTTTCGTCCTCAAACTCGATTTCGAGTTCTGATCTGAACGATTTAAAGGACTCGGTAATGGTCTTAGCCAGCTCCCGAGACATTTGAGCAAATCCTGACTGCAAAGAAGTCGCCAAATCAGGAATGGCCGTTTTGGCGCCATTTTCACTCTCTTGGATTTCAACATTAACTTCAATGTGTTCCTTGTCGTTTCCACTCTTCTTTCTTTTTACACTTTCTTTTCTGCCCTTCGGCTCAACATTAGTTGAACTTTCGGACATACTGACTGGCGAATTATCGCGTAAAGTCTAGTTTTTTCACAGTGTACAAGTTTACGCGTTTGTTCGCTTTGAAAGGCGACAACACACTGAGTTCGCGCAGGCGCAATGCTATCTCATGTGAGCCCTCAGTGCGGTGACAGGATAGAATTAACAACATAGCTCCAACGTATCTAAGCGACCTCATAAGCGTAAAATTGAGTCCGCGCTAACACTTGCGATCTAGAGCTGCTGGCATTGTGTTGCATGACCCGACAGTCAGGTTTAAGCGTACGCTTGGAGACAGATCATTTACTGCAGCTGCTCCTAAGACCTGGAACAATCTACCTGACTATATTAGGAAAGAGAACAATTTTAATAACTTTAAAAGTCTTTTGAAGACACATTATTTTAGAGAAGCATTTAGTAACTTAACTTAGTTTTTTATTTTATTTTACTTGTTTTACTATTACTTAGTTATTTAGTTTCGATATATCTTATCTTAAATTAAGGCTATGCACACTTTGTTCTATTTTCAACTACATGTAAATATTATAATATTAGTACTATCATTATTTGTATATATATATTTTAAGTAGTTTTATATATAATGTATAGTATTTCATTTAATGTAATGCGCATTTGATCATATATAACATGTTAAAATGCGCAATATAAGTATTAAACATTATTATTATTATTATTATTATTATTATTATTATTATTATTATTATTATTATTATTATTATTATTATTATTATTATTATTATTATTATTATTATTATTATTAATAAGTGTAATATTCCAAAGATATTTACCAATGTATATTGTGCAGCCGTGGCCATGGTACATAGGAGGACATGTAGTAGAAGGCTGTTCTGTAGGTTTAGATGGAGTTGCGGCGGTTGTTCGAGACGAATGAACAGAAGAAGACACAGGAAGAGATGGAGTTGGTGTTGGACGCCGTGTTTTTGTGGTTGTGGTTGTTGTTGTTGTTGTTGACGATGACGATGTGGATAAAGACGTTTTTGGCGTTGTTGTTGGCTTTGGCTTTGGCGTTGTCGCTGTCGTTGTCGTTGTCGTTGGCTTTGGCTTTGGCGTTGGCGTTGGCGTTGGCGTTGGCGTTGGCGTTGGCGTTGGCGTTGGCGTTGGCGTTGGCGTTAGCGTTGGCGTTGGCGTTGGCGTTGTTTTTGGCGTTGGCGTTGGCTTAGCAGAAGAGGACGTAGGTCGAATAACTGAAGAAGAGGCAGGAGAGGATTGAAGGATGACTACGACTGACGAAGAGAGAGGAACTGTAGATTTTGAAGGATGAAAAGACGATGATACTGAAGGGTAAACTGGTGTAGTGTAGCATTTCTTTTTAGTGTTTGTAGGGCACACGCAACTATATCCATCAGAGTTGATCAAACACAAATGAGTACACCATCCATTGTTTTGGGCACATGGGTGGAAATCATCTGCACATAAACAAATGTATAAAATATAATGTGATACCTATATATTGAAGAAATTGCTTGGTTCTGAGTTATATGTCGCTTTTACTTATGTTGTCTTACTGATACAATCTTGACGTGGCTACCTTTCAAGATGGCGCAGGGAAACGTGAAGGAGACTATTCCATGTACTGATCACTTAATTAATCAATAAATTTTAAGTATAAGTATTTCCTGGAGTGTCACTAAAGTTATGGTAAACATAAGGAGACTATTCCGTGCACAATAAGAAACCCCATCCTGTTCTTACTGATCATTTAATCAATAAATCTTTAAGTATTACCTGGAGTGTCACTAAAGTTATGGTAAACATATATAAGGAGACTATTCCGTGTACAATAAGAAACCCCATCCTATTCCGTGTACAATAAGAAACCCCATCCTGTTCTTACTGATCATTTAATCAATAAATCTTTAAGTATTACCTGGAGTGTCACTAAAGTTATGGTAAACATAAGGAGACTATTCCATGTACAATATTAAGACACCCCGTCCTGTTCTTACTGATCACTTAGTCAATAAATATTTTTTAAATATTACCTGGAGTGTCACTAAAGTTATGGTAAACATGAAGGTCCACTGGAGATATCCCACTGACAACCTTTTGTAGATTCTTCAGAGATGCTTTATTAAAACGATAGACTGTGTTATTCTGATCATCTCCAAAGTAAATGTAACTTTCTTTGACTGTCAAACCTTTGGGAATAATCCAAGATGGAAGGCCGCTTAGATGATGCACCGCACCGTCAAGATTATCTATATCTGTGTATGATATTTTGTTTCCGTCATGGAAATAAAGTCTGTTACTTTCTGAGTCGAAGGCGAGCGCAATCTGATAGGGGGATCGTGAAGGCCAATAAACCACGGTTTCGGGCTTGGTTCCATTCATTTGAGATCTTTTGATGGTCAGCGAATTGTTGGCCAAATGACCCCAGTAAATATAACTGTAAATTAAAAAAAATATTCTATCATTACTCTTTATTGCTTTTATTCCATGATCGACTACCCCTCCCCTAGTGATATTTTTTCATGCTTTTGGGGCCTTTTCTGGACCCCAGTGTCTCTTAAACATGCCCCTTTAATAATGATTATTTTATCAATCCAGTGTCAACTAAAATTGCATCATGTGTTGTCCGGTCCACTACTTCCCCATGTTTCCACAAATTGTAGCCAATTCACCAAATGCGGCAATATAAAAGACCCATGTTCGCTTACCAGCATGCTTAATTTTACGTTATTTATTTTGATTTGAGTGTTTGGTCATGCTTAATTTCTATATTGAAATCATAATCATAACCACATTTAAGCTCGTTTACGACTATGATGGTACGGTTCACACGTGCGACATAACGTCATAGTTATAATCATAAGAAAATGGAAACTTCTCCATTTCTTATGACTATGATTATGATGCCGTGTGAAGCAGGCTTTAATCTTTTATCACTATTTGTAATCACATGCATGTACGAATGCGCGATTTTCACAGGCCACGAAATTCAGTCTTTCGCGCGGTGCATGCTGGTAAGTAACCATGGTTTTTTAAGCAACACTGGGCCCCAGAGTATAGGTCTCTATTCAAAATATTCCACTTCCAATCTTACCCTCTTTTACTATCAAGAGTCATTGCATCAGGCTCCATAGTAAGTGTAATCAACACTTTGGAATACTGGCCATTCAACTTGCTCACACCTATCTCTTTATATTTAGCGTTGTACCAATATAGATTTCGACCAATAACATCAATGCAGTGACCATATGGATCGAAATGGTAATTATCAATAACCTTTTCTATGGAACTACCGTTCAAATATGCGCGTGAAATCACCCCTTTGTTATTGGTCCAGTATATTTTGCCCTCCAAAGGATCATAATCCACAGTGTTAATGTAACCTGTTCTCCCTAGAGGAAGAGCTCTTTTTGGATGTGAGAGATCATCAAGTGATTTGTAGAAGATCTTTCGTTTTTTGTCGTCCGCAACCAACAAGAACTCCTTGAAATAGCCTGAGAATGATGACATGTTGGAAATTTAGATAGTTGATAAACTTTGATAAACTAAAGATACATAAAACAAATATTGATCGAGTTTGGGCTGTTTGTTCCAACTAACTTATCACAAATATCAAATAAACGAGAGAAAAAAACAATTGAAAATTTCATGCTGTCATGCTGTGTGGCTTTGAGTATCCTTAAACGCCCATAGAAGCATGGATTGATGGAAAGAGGGGAAAAAGAGCGCAACATTGGCTTCCTGGGATTGATGGAGAGTGGGGGAAAAGAGCGCACCATTGGCTTCCTGGGAGATCAGGTTAAAGGAACTACCGTACGTTGCTAAATATTGGTTATGCTTTTCCTTTTACCCCTAATACTTACATGTCTTTCGATCATCACTCAATGTCATCCCGTTGGTACAGACACACTTGTCTTGTTGTGGGGTTTGCAGGCAAAGATGATCACAACCACCATTGTTAACACCACATTTGGTATTTCCTGGAAAACAATTTGTTTTTGAACCAGAATAGTTTTTTCATACTCTTGGTCCAAATAGTGTTGAAAAGTGCATTTATGGGTAAGAAAGAAAGAAAGAAAGAAAGAAAGAAAGAAAGAAAGAAAGAAAGAAAGAAAGAAAGAAAGAAAGAAAGAAAGAAAGAAAGAAAGAAAGAAAGAAAGAAAGAAAGAAAGAAAGAAAGAAAGAAAGAAAGAAAGAAAGAAAGAAAGAAAGAAAGAGAGAAAGAAAGAAAGAAAGAAAGAGAGAAGAAAGAAAGAAAGAAAGAAAGAAAGAAAGAAAGAAAGAAAGAAAGAAAGAAAGAAAGAAAGAAAGAAAGAAAGAAAGAAAGAAAGAAAGCAAAAAAAAAGAAGGAAGAACGGAAGGAATAATGGAAAGATGGATAGAAGAAAGTGCAAAACCTACCATAATGTGGTTTATTAGGATCATAGCCATATATTTCCTTTGGTCTTTTGATGTTATTTAAAAGTAATTTAATACCACTTTTAGTCGTTGTATTTAAACTCGCAACCTCTCCATCACCATAATACACACTCCCACGCTCTATCCAATAAATCGTTTCACCGATAATTGCCAGTCTATAAGGCTGGTGGTAAGTGGTCTTGATCTCATACACATGATTACTTGGATTACTGAGAATGATGTAGTAGATTATCTGTTTCTTTCGCTCTGTCCAGTAAAGAACGCTTTTTTCTGTGTCGATAGATAGTCCTGTTGGTTTCTTTCGAATGGAACTTGATATGATAACTTTTCTGTGAGATCCATCCATAGAGGCTTTCTCGATCTTCATCACCTGATTATCGTACGACGACCAATATAACTCACTAAACAGAGTATAGTATATGCATTAGTAATAATAATAATAATAATTTAATAATAAAGAGGTATATTGCACGGTTGGCTACGGTTGCACGGTTAGATTAGCGTCCTAAGAAGACGCTGGGAAACATCAGCCATAAATCACTCAAAATTGAAGGAAATGGCCTGAAACTTCACAGAAATGCAAAGAAAAACACAACACACAGGTAGACATGTTTATTTTTATTGCATTTTAAATATTTCGTCATATTGCAAAAAAACGTACAAATGCATAGCTTGGGCTACCTGTGGTTTTAGCTAACGTTTTTCCAATCTCGAACCCCGAGCCTTCGTTCCTCTTGGCCAGCCGAGTAACGTAAGACTCTGGGGGACCGGAATTCTCTGCTTATGCTGATTGGCCCTTGAAAATACAATGGTCAGACCGGAAACAGACGAAGTAAAATCTCTGATTGGTCCATCATGTAAACAAATGTACATTCAAAATGTAAATTTTGCGATTACATGTAATACGACGTCAACGGTTCTTTAATACTAGATAGAATATTAAATATCGTCGTTTATGGAATATACGAGTCGCGAAGCGAAGAGATATTGTATCGCCGCTAAATTATCCTAAGTTAAGCGATGATTATCGAGTCGCGAAGCAAATTAGAATACAAAATACTCCTTTTTAAAACTATTCTAAAGATTGACAATCCTCAGACCTCTGGCATCCAGTTATTTACTAAAGGTCAATCGTACGTACCACGAAAGCAAACTAATAACCGTTGGAAAACTATAAATAAATCGACGGCTAAAGCGATCTGAATTGAAGGAGATTTAGACGCGTTTTTATATCATTATATAAACCCTGATGGCCGTTAAAAAACCTTCCTAAACTTTAAATGTTTCATTAGTGAGGAAAATGTTTATATTTTGGCTTAGAAAATATTTAAAATGCTACTAGGTCAATAATATTTTGAATGTCATTAACTTACTAAGTAACACAGGATGCCCAAACCCACAGATCATTATAATATTAACTAAGCATGCGCAATAGAAACCGGAACTCCAAAATCGGAGCTGAAAATTCCGTTCCCCCAGAGTCTAATGTCGGGCGCCATAAGACCGCTGACAAAAAGCCAGACGTGACTCTGGGCTCGAGATTGACGATTTTCGGCAATAGCTTATAAAAGCTTAAAAAGCTAAAAACTTCACACTTTCAAAACAAATTTACTATTGTTGGAACCGCTAACTAACTAAAGTGTTCGCGAAATAAAGTTGAGCTTTTTTCAAGCGTGGAAAACTTCACTCTTTAGCTCGGCTGTCAATCTCGAACCCAGAGCCTGCGTTACTCTTGGCCAGCAGTGCCGAGCAAGGTATAACTCTGGGGAAACGGAATTATTCTGCTCCAATTTTGGAGTTCCGGTTTTAACATGAAATGCGCATGCTTAGTTAATATTATAATGATCTGTTGGTTTGGGCATCCTGTGTTACTTAGTACGTTATATGACATTCAAAATATTGTTGACCTTGTAGTATTTTAAATATTTTCTAAGCCAAAATATAAACATTTTTTAGCGGCCATCAGGATTTATATAATGATATAAAAACGAGTCTAAATCTCCTTCAATTTAGATCGCTTTAACCGTCGATTTATTTATAGTTTTCCAACGGTTATTAGTTTGCTGTCGTGGTACGATTGACCTTTAGTAAATAACTGGATGCCAGAGGTCTGAGGATTGTCAAGGTTAATTAGAATAGTTTAAAGGAGTATTTTGTGTGTATTCTAATTTTCTTCGCGACTCGATAAGCTTCGCGACTCGCATATATTCCACAAAAGACAATATTATTCTATCTAGTATTAAACAACCGTTGACGTCGTATTAATCGTATAATTTACATTTTGAATGTACATTTGTTTACATGATGGACCAATCAGAGCTTCTACTTCGTCTGTTTCCGGTCTGACTATTGTATTTTCAAGGGCCAATCACAATAAGCAGAGAATCCCGGTACCCCAGAGTTATACGTTCCTCGGTACTGCTGGCCAAGAGTAACGCAGGCTCTGGGTTCGAGATTGCTCGGCTGTTAGTTGGTTTGTATAAGACAATATCAGTCGTTTTGACATAAAAACTTCAACTCCAATCATTACCTGCATACACCAGAACTACTAGAAAAACTTTCTCCAGGTTTTCGTAATAGTGAAGAGCATCGGTGACTTCAAAAGCATCTACAAGTGCTCACTTGAATCAGGTGTTTTGAGTATTAAGCCAAACTTATTTTAGCTAGCAGCAAATGCAGTGCAAATCACGATCTTTTCGACTCTCCCTTCGCCAGCCCATGATTTCCACAATAAAATACATTCTCCTGTATTCTAATTTTCAATTTAAAGTCATTTTAACAATCCATATAAAGTTAAATGCAAGAAAGTAATCGCCAACTTTTTCGGTGAATGTGGTATTTCACAACACCGCGGCTCGATCGATATTTTCACGATTGCTCCACGATTGTAAAAATAGGCAGTTTAAGACTGCATGAGGCTACTGCTTGAAACAGATAATATATAAACTGAACAATCAATGTGCAAAAATAATGTTCGATCTGAAGAAGAGATAGAAATGAATCGGCAGGAAGTCTAAGTGGCTGTTTATATGAAGGCGAGTTATCCCGGCTAGCAGGCACAACTCGCTTTCATATAAACAGCCCCTTAGAGAACAATATGTATTTGTGCAGTCGCGTCCAAATTTGCAGAACAATTATAAAACTGCCTGAGTTGTCGAAGCTTAGTTATTGTAGAGCAGAGCAGAGCAATATTCCCGGTACTGAATATTGTACAATATTTATGTGCACCTTTCATTGCGTTTATAGCGAATGTTGTTTCGGCGGCTATTCGCACCAATTTGACTATACGAAAACATTTGTCAAAAGCTCATTCTTAGAACTAGACGCATAACTGCGTGAACTCGGGCTTCATTACGATTATGTAATCAATTTAGCTTGAGATGATTTGAAGCGAAAAAAAAGTTATTTTTTTTGGTCGTCCTCCTTTTCTGTTTGGTCCGTTCCTTCAGTCCGTGATCCGCTTGCCTGTACTGCTTTTACCTGGATATCGATGTTCGGTTCGTGCAGTGATATATGCGAGCTCTAAGACTGTCTAGAAACAGTGTTATTATAAAAGTTGTTCTTGCAAAATAAACGCAAGAAAAAGCAAGATAGATACTAGTCACTAAAGCAATTGGTGTTATATTTGAGGCGATTTAATTTAGGCTGTTGGATGTAGTTTTAAGAGAGGCTGATTTCAGCTGTTTTATATTTGTTGTTGTCGAGCTTGACCTTGATGTTTAAAATCGGTCACGTTATCTGACATATTGTAAACAAAGAAATATTACTTTCATCGTTCAACTGCTAGATAATAGGTTGAAGCGATTAAGTTTAAACTTAAAAGTTTTGCGTATAAGCTTGTTGTTCTTTGCCGAGATCGAAGCTAAGCGCTCGGCAATCGCCAATCAATCGCGGATCTGAAGCTTGTACGAGCTAATAGTATAGTCAATAAAATTAAACTATTGACAGATAAACTCGTTATTTTAATCAAAAATACTGATAAAAGAAATAATTACAAGAAGCAAAATATTTACCCTAAACATCACTACTGTTGTTGTCTTCACTTCTAGTGCGCTGTATCGTACTCTCTAAGAATGCTTACAATACAGTTAAATATCCAGTAGTAACAGCTTCGTCCTTTGTAACTGGTTGTGAATCAATTCCATAGCATTATGAGTTTATAGCAGGGACGATTTCTCGATAAATTCCATCATAATAAGTTGGCTCGCTTATTTAGCCCGTAAATTGCATGATCTTTATTAAAATTCACAGTGACCCTTTCCGAAAACATTCGACATAAACTTAAGTGTAATTCTACTGCGAATCATGTGGAGTGAGCGCATAAAATATGAGAATATTCCACCTAGAAATCAACCCTTCGACGAATCAAATATCCATGTGCTCGTATTGGCCAGTCTACGCATGCGCTGTGACCATACGCATGCGCGGTGACGACTAGACGGCGTTTTGCGACCCAAGAAAAAAAAAAAAAAAACATTGAAGCCCATTTTAAGACTCGGGTTTCCTTTGGAAAGCCCGAGTAATAAAGCTCATTTAGTATTTTGAGGAGTGACAAACATAGAGCAAAATGTGAGATTCTTGACCTTAAATATGTTGATCTGACCTTAAAAATGCCAAAAATCGAAGGGCACTTAGCTTGAATCGGTGTGTCATGACTAATGTCGGGCTTAATGCCATGCTTTTGTTGTCAAAACAAATCATCCTTTTCACGGTTTTATATGTCTTATTACTCGGGATTCCTGTGGAATCACCGAGTTTAGGATTCGGCTTTGTTTTTATTTTTCGTCGTCGTCGCCAAAAAGACGCGCACGCGCAGTATCGTCGAAGGTTCTGAGTTACTTCAATTTCGGCAGCCATTTTATTTCTAACTTTGACAGTACAGTGTTTTAGTAATCAATGTCTTTAAATACACTCAAATCGCTTGCAAATCCACACACCATTCGCGGTATAGCCACACTAAAAGATGTCGAGCGTTTTCGGAAAGGAGATTTAGAGACACGCCGCGAATCTATCGTCAAACTGACTATGAAAATGCCTATCGTGAAACTTAAACTATCATAACCGAATTATAATCAAACTAATACAAACTCTAAAACAACAAAGCTCAACTACATAATGTGAACAAAGGTCTACCGAAGAAAAAACGAGGATTGCAAGCGGCATTTTAAGCGAAGATTCAAGACTAGCGACTTGTGTTTACAGTCAACCAGATTCAAAGTAAGGCCGTCTAGCTTCTCAAAATGATGACTTCTTTCATATTAATAATGCTAAGTACCTTGCTTCTTTTATTATTTTTAATTCAAGGAAGTATTTTCTGTTTTTCCTATTTGATATTAGTCTTTATTAAGTCAAGTTCTTCGACCGCTACACTCAAACTATTGTCATTTCATCGTTCAGTGATTGTGATATATTACTAGTTGTTTGACTGTACAGGTATGAATGTATATAATGATGCAGAAGTCACAATAAAGATTACAAATAATACCAGATCTCGTTATCCAAGGTTTGTTTATTATAATTATAGACATTTTCGCTGTCATCATAGTTGTGAGACTAAAACACCAAAAGTAGGAAGCTTAGACGGTTTGTTTATCATAGAATCTCATACTTCAATTTAAACTCGCGCGCTGATTGGTTGAGAACGAAACCGGATGCGAGGGTATTTAGCGTGGAATACCCTCTCATCCGGTTTCTGAATCGCATGGCGGGAACGGCGGAACACGCGCGTCTGGTTTTTGAAGCTTAAATTGAAGAAATGAAATTCAAGGTAAATTCATTTTTGGACTCGGGAATTCCACGTTTGACTTTCAGGAGAGAAATCAATATCGCACTCATCGCTCCGCGGACTCCGCGATTCATGCGATATTGATTTCTCTCGTGAAATTCAACGTGGAATTCCCTCGTCCTCCAATGAATTTACCTATAGAATACGCTCAAATATACCCAGGTCTTCTAAGTTACATAATTATTATAACTGTGCAAAGGTCAAAATCGAGCATTATTCTTCAAAGTTCAAGGCGATTGGGACACAAGCATTTATTTCTCAAAAAAGGTTCAAATGTAAAGCCAGTCGGTATATATCGTCCCTTTCTTGTAATAGACCGACGTCTCTCTATAAGACTCAGTCACATGTAATGAATTACTGTAAGTGTAAACTATATTATGATGTAGAGAAGAATACTGGTCCTAAAAACACACTATATGTTGATCCAAGCAAGACAATAACAGCACCATATAGCAAAGGTAATGCTTTTACCTTTAAAATTACAACAGTGTGCTGCAATGAGTTTATGTTCTTTAATTTATAATAACAAAAATGAAATTAATTCATCAAATGAGCTTGTAATGATCATGAATATTGAGGATCAGTTCTGATTGTCACAATCGGCATGACAGTCATTTCTCATGAAATCAAATCTACCCACAAGTTTAAATGTGTTTAATACTGATTATGAACTTCAATTTAGTGACAGTTTTACAGGTAATCTACAAAAAGAAACTGCAAGTTATTCAAATCAGATATAGGTAGATAAACAAATTTCTGATGAAAGTGCGCGTTCACGCAGGCGTCTATTTTCATGAATTGTACTTATAATTAAACGCGTAGCTAGAGCATCAAAGAGAATCCCGAGTTCACGCAGTTATGCGTCTAGTTAAACCTAACAAACTTCATGAAAAGTACAAATACACATTAAAAATTATTTTTCTTTAGACAGACATGAAGTAGCAGCCAAAATATAAACGCTTCGATCGTTCAAATCTGGCCACTCTTTCGAATTCTCGAAATTACAGTCACACCATGAGTCGATCACGTGACGAAATTGGTATTTTCGGGTTTCCTGTGGAGTTACTTGCTTACATTCACGACAGCAATAAGGCTACGCCTCCATATATGGAAGACAGTAGCCTCAAAAATCCGACTGAAACCGGAAGTCCCTGCCCTAGCAACCAGGGGCAGCATGGAGTCGAGGTGAGCCCTCGACTCCATGCTGCCCCTTTTAAAAACAAATTTTAACCCATTTCCGGAGATCGGAGTTGATCATACTTTTTATTGTAGTTGAACAGCAACGTTAAGTTTATATATTCGAAGAAAAATACAAATTTTCTCCCATGGCTGATTTACTACGCGCGAAACTAAATTTGTCACGTGACCGAGTTTCCTTGTCAAAATACCTCCCTCTTCAACACCGCGCAACTTTGACGAAAAATTGTTTGCAAAGGAATCCCATCCGCGCGCATTCAAACAAATACACCACAGGAACCCAACCCGCGCGCTCAATGATTAACAAAATATCTTATTCCAATATGGCGCGCGGTAAAAACAACCATGGAGTCCTTACCGATCTTTCAAATCAAGAACCATCGCAGTTGGTTCAGTAACATAAAGTAATATCTTTCTAAAAGACCCGTCCAAACGCGCGACCTCAATCCGACCTCTACTATCATCAGCCCAGTAAAGATTCCTTCCAGCTTCGTCAACTGCCAGGGCGATGACATCTCTAACATTTGTCACCACTGTTTTTTCATTGCTTCCATTGATGAAGGCACTGAGTATTTGTCCACTATAATAGTTTAGTGTATCCGCCCAGTAAATGCGTTTAGACAAAGGATCATAGGTAACTGCCTCCGAGGTGTACATCCAGCTAGAGGTTTTTATCAAGGTTGTCTGGCCTGCCGAGCCATTTTTATCGACTTCAGTTTTGTAGATGCTTCCACCATATTGAATTTGGTGCCACCATGGAAAATTGTTATTTTGTTCTGTGTATAATAAAAATGCTGAAGTTGCTGCAAAGTAAATGGAAAGGAGGTTTAGTAATTTGTAGACAATGTATAGTGCAATATTTATCAGGATCGAGAGGGGTTGAAATACCAGAAGGGTAAGGGATTCCCGGGGATGTGGGGAGTGTGTGTGTGTTAATTGGGTGTTGGGGGGGGGGGGGGGGGGGGGTGGTGGTTGGGGTTATATTTCAGGGATAAACGTTTCAGGTATGTTCTTCGGGACTTTTCAAAAACACCACTAAAATTTACTATATTAACTTGTTGATTATTCAAATTTGATGACTATTTTTGTTGTCAATGTATTTCTCGCCTTATTGTTTGACCATTTGGAGAACGAACTTTGTAAGTGACTTCGCGTCCGGCGTCCTGATGGCGTTATAAAGTAGCAGTAATTGTTTGGGAGTTATGAAATGTTTAGCTTGCCGTACGCGTATTAGCTCCAGTTTTGAGTTAAATTTCTTAATAGTTTTGTAGACGTGTTCATTCCAGGTCAGAGATGCATGAGTCAATATAAATGCCCAAAAGCTTTCCACATGAAGACTGGTCAATAGGTGTAGAGTTAATAGAGATGTTGAGGGGGGGGGGGGGGGGGGGGGAAGATTTCGCCAACTTTGATGGGTTCCAAAGAGCATGACCTTGGTCTTTTTTGGATCGAGTATAATTTTGTTTCGATAGGACCATGAGAAATGAATTATCTAAGCCAACTTTGCGTTTTGAGCTTATTTTAAGAGATGATGCGCCAGATACACACAGGGAAGTGTCATCAACGTACATGTAGGTGAGACATTCCTTGTTGATGGAGGGTAGGTCGTTTACGAGTAATATAAATAACAGGGGACCTAAGCACGATCCCTGGGGGATTCCACACTGTTGCAAAGTCCGAGCAGCAGTTACCAATAGTAACAACTTGTTTTCTTCCCTTGAAGTAGGAGTCAAACCAATGATGGGATGTGTCAATGACGCCGGAGGAATGGAGCTTTTGAAGGAGAAGCTCGTGGTCAACGAGGTCGAAGGCTTTCCTGAAGTCTACCAGTAACAGGCAAACTAAGTCACCTTTATCCATACATTTGAGCCACATATCTGTAAGGTGCATGAGGAGGTGCTGGCATGAGAGATTAGGGCGAGAGCCAAATTTTGCAGGTCTTTTGAGATTGAGTCAACAGAGCAACAGAGATACTTGGAATTACAAAGCTTGCAGTGGGTGGTTCTTGCATGCAGTAGGCGGGGCAGTAGGTCAGTGTTAAGTTGATTAAGTGTTTGAAGACAGTTCTTTTCATATCCCAAAGATAGAATTCGTATATATCTCCGCGCGCCCATGTAATATCCTCTAAAGACTCATTATTTCAACCGAAAGTAAAATTGTTTAGCAGAATTACTGACGTTCAGTGGCGAATTCAAGATTTTAGAAAGAGGGGTTCAACACGTACGTACTTAAAAGAGTCGAGAGTAGTAACAAATAGCCCAAGAGCAGAGAAAAAAAGTGAGTGTATTGTCGTTTCAAGAGGGGGAGTTCGATTTAGGGGCTCCTTGGAACCGTTGGACCTCCCCTGGATCCTCCACTGACGTTTCTGGATGTTAGTCCTTCATATGAATAATAAACTAAATAAAGACATGGCAATATTATGAACGTACCTTGACACGGCAGCGTATTCAGAACGGTGAGAACTAGGAAGCTGATGACCAGTGTTTGATACATCCTTGTGAAGAATTCCTCACTCGCTCACTTCCACTAAAAACAAATAAAGAATCAACGATACTTTTACAAATAAAGTGAAAGCTAATTAACATACATTAAAAGACAAATTATCAAACGGAAATTTAGGGTCCTTCATGCTGCGTGTACTGCAAACCTTTTGTATTGTTTGTTAGCTTCGTTCTTTGTTCAAATTGTAGTCTTTTGTTGTTTCTATTGAATTACGTAGACTGTGTCCGGTACGTGGAGAAGGAGCCGAAATTTGATAGTCAGCTAGTGTACTCCAAATTAAATCTTCCGTTGTGCTACACATTTTTTTGTTTTGTTTTGTTATTCTAATAGCGTCTGAACCACAGGGACCCCTAATCAATCAATAATTATTAATAAAATAGACGAAAAATGCGCGCGCATGCAATTGTTCTTTGTTTGGGCTTCCTGTGTCGACTACTGCTCGTGATATCTGGTGGGCTTCCTGTGGCCGCCGTTGCTTGGTGACGAATGGCTGACGAATGGCAAAATTCAAAAACTTTTCTCGCGTAGCTTTTCTCCGCAAATCTCTCTAGTTTAGTAATATGTCACATATATATTATCACAAGGGGTGGACAAGTTACCAAGCAACGGCTGCTACAGAAAGCCCAACAGATATAACGAGCAGTAGTCGACACAGGAAGCCCAAGCGATGAACAATTGCATGCGCGCGCGTTTTTCATCTATTTTACTCATAATTTTTGATTGATTAGGGGTCCCTGTGTCTGAACGGAGAATAAAGTTCACCTTTTTCTCAGTCGGATTATATACTTGAAAACACATGATTTTATACTTGAAAACACATTACCAGCGATCGAGTTTTGATGCACCATGATTGCCGATTTTATTTCATATATATTATTTTGTAAGCTTTTCCTTCATACGAAGGCAGGGACACCACAGACACAGCTAGACACCACAACAGCTTACACCTGTGGTCCCTGTAGTATAGATAGGTCAGTCAACACCACCGGGAGCTCCGTGCACTACTCTTTGTCTAATAGTGATGTGGATTCTTTCTTTTTTTTTTTTTTGCACTGAATACAGATATCTTAAAAAGGCTGGCGAAGGTTTTGTTACAAATGCTAGTAACATGCTGCATACCAGGCCCGAAATGCACTATGGATTATATGAATTAATTTGAAAACATAAAATACCAAAATTACTCCGTTGTCAAATTACGAAGTATGTTCTACGGCAGCCAAAACACAGCACAATAGTATGATATGATACATCTGGAATAATATACAAAGGTATCATGTAAAATAGGTGGTTTTTTCGATGTTTAAGGACTCAAGTACATAATGTTTAGAAGTTGCAACTATATAGTGTCTATAGAGTGCTTACACTATGTCCATGAAATAAAATCTAAATAGTTACTAACTAATAGTTTTTATTTAGTGACTATTAGTCACTATCACTCGACTGGAACAGCTTTAGTAACAATACACAATGAATAAAGTATTAACTTTCTATGGTTTTGAGTATTTGATTTCCCTTGTGTATTGTTACTAAAGCTGTACGTTCCAGTCTTTCCAGTTGAGTGATTAAATTTTATTAATTAAATCTTCCGTTGTGCTACACATTTTTTGTTTTGTTATCCTTATAGCGTCTGAACGGAGAATAAAGTTCAACTTTTTCTCAGTCGGATTTTATACTTGAAAACACATGATTTTATACTTGAAAACACATTACCAGCAATCGAGTTTTGATGCATCATGATTGCCGATTTTATTTTATATATTTTATTTTGTAAGCTTTTCCTTCATACGAAGGCAGGGACACCACTAGCTTGCGTAGCTGGCCCTGGGGTGGGGAGAGGGGGAAAAGGGGACGGAGGGGAGAAGGATGGGGAGAGGAAGGGAATAAGGGAGGGCCTGCAGCGAAGACCCTTAATTTTCCATTACGCCCTCTTCCTAGCACTGTTTGTTGTCTGGTTTAGCTGTCATAATTGTCACTTCCATTACTAGTGTTTCCTAACATAAAAACTTCGTATTTCAAAATATATTACTATTATATGTGTGTCCCAAATTTTCACAATCAAAATTATCATTATAAAGTTGTCTAATAAAGTTCCAAAGCTCAAAACTCAAAAGAAATGAGCGTGTTTACTTCACAAACGGAAATCAAGTCTATTTTACATGACCTTCAAAGGTCAAGTAACCAATGCAGCATATCTTGCTTTATTCAGTCAGAAAGCTTATTCACCTTACCCAATGTGAAATAAACCAAAAATATTTATCAGTTTTGAACTTCTGATGCCAAGGTCTCGCTTTTAGATATGTTATAGATCGAAATTTCTTGATCTCATGACTTTCCTGAAATAGCCGTTTGTAATTAGAGCTACTCGTTACAGCTCAAGCTACCGTTGGTCTGTTCAATATTGACATGTCACAATATAGCTAACAACAGCCAATGAGATTTCACCTGGTCGCTCTCGACCAATGGGAATTTCGCGCACGGAATCCGTGCGCGAAATTATGGAAAATCAAGGGTCTTCGCTGCAGGCCCTCCCTTCTTCCCTTCCTCTCCCCAATCCCCCTCCCCTCCCCTCCGCTCCTTTCTCCCTAGGGCCGAGCTACGCAGGCTAGGACACCACAGACACCACAAACACCACAGACACCACAGACACCACAGACACCACAGACACCACAGACACAGCAAGACACCACAACAGCTTACACCAATTACTGTGGTCCCTGTAGTATAGATAGGTCAGTCAACACCACCGGGAGCTCCGTGCCCTACTCTTTGTCTAATAGTGATGTGGGTTCTTTCTTGTTTTTTTTTGCACTGAATACAGATATTTTAAAAAGGCTGGCGAAGGTTTTGTTACAAATGCTTGTAACATGCTGCATGCCCGAAATGCACTATGGATTATATGAATTCAAGTATAGCGAAAGGTCGCATCAATCAGTGGAATTTGTGTCTGGAGGAGTTTTGGCATATTTAATTATATGTAGTGTTTACAACATGAGCGGCCGTGTTGTATCGGCAGATACAATCGCAAGCCGAAGGCGCGCGATTGTATCGCCGATACAACACGGACGCGAATGTTGTAAACTACTTAAAAAATGTCTAGGTTAGCTCTTTCATATTTTACCAAAATTTTCAAGATTAAAATAAATTTTGCCGTAAAATTACCAGTTAAAACTTATGCAAATTAGGATATACAACACTAGTGTTGTATCAGATTTACAACACTCGTCATGGTCATGATTTCTTTTGAATATGTCTCATTAATTATTCATGAATTTTTTAAGTGCTGATATCATTTACATATGAATTTAACATAATGCAAGCTTGGTGCAACATGCAGCATGCAACAAAAACTTTTTTTTGAAACAGCTTTTAAAATACGGCCAAAAAGATATGATATTATTCATTGTATATTTCTAAATACTTCTGATAAAGAATTCAGTTATATATCATACTCTATTTAATGCTGAAATTATATATGCTTAGCTTTTATGGTGCTGATAAAAGCATGTAGCACATGTGCAAAATGTAAAAATGCAAAAAGAGGTCAAATTTTAACCTGCTCCACGACTTCCTTGTTTACTCCAAGACGATTGCGTGTTCGACTCCTTGTAGACTACTTTCCTAGCTTTCAATTAAGTTACAGATTACTCAGCATTAAAAAGGGCATAGCATTTAAATTTAGTATACAAAGTAAGTGAAACGAAAATTTAAAACGAAAGTTTTTTTTTTTTAAATACGAAGATGACTATTATTTGACGTCATTGTATTTCCAAGGCTTTGGACTGAATAAAAACAATTTATCGCCGTGATATCATGTTTCATTCTGCTGTAACATGTATGAAAACCCGACGTAACCAATCGAACGAAATCGAACGTTCGATTCAATCGAATTCAATAGAATTCAATCGAATGATTGGATTCGAGTGTATTCGGTAATCGAATGAAATCGAATTCACAACTTTTTTTGAGCCTGAATCGAACATAATCGAACATTTGATTGTTAAATCATTCGATTTTCTTCGATTTTGATTTTCTAGCGCGGCAATCACTTTGTTTTCCGTAAGAAACGAAGTTAATATTTATAGAAATATTTTCCTTTAATTTATTAGAGCCAGAGCCCGTGTCGGCTTGCTGCTGTAGCGGGGTATGAGGATCGAGCTGAGACTGAGGCTGAAAGTAATTTTGCTCAGCCGATGCTAATGGTCAGTCTTGCGATGCCTGAACTAGAGAACGTGTGTACATAAAGAAACAAATAAGTTGCAGTTAAATGTAGATTATGTAATTAGTTCAGATTTAATTTAGTAAAGGCCGCTGGTAATTTTACTCTGCTCCGTGCTACACACAAGTGACTGTCAGTCTTGTGATGAGTTCACAAAACGTACGTTGTACACAGAGAATGAGATAAGAGATTTATAAAGAGAAAGAAGATTTATTTGCCCTGATTGGTTCAAATAAAAAATGTTATGTTTGTAGCAAAGTCTGGGAACAAATACTTTGGGTTTAGAATTGCCGGAAATTTAGTTTATTTCATACTTTTGCATTTATTTTAGCATTCGACTTTATTTGATTACCGTTCGGAAATCGAACACAATCAAGCATTCGATTGCGTTCGGAAATCGAATTTAATCGAATTCACAACTTTTTTAGCATTAGATTTCATTCGATTACTAAACGCAATCGAATACAATCATTTGATTGGATTCGATTGCGTTCGATTACCGAATCGTTCGATTGGTTACGTCGGGATGAAAAACGAGGAATGATTTCGCTTGAAAGAACTTTGGAAACGTACCTTGTAATCATATTCATTATTTTGTGGAAAGGAAATCCTTGCGTGACCACAGCTCAGCTAAAATTTGTACTATTAAATCTATTTAATAAAACATTACGATCGTATAGAAAATTTTAAAAACATTTGAACACCGTTTTCGAGGCTTTATTACATTGCCTTATATCAGTATTGATAACAAACTATAGTACGTGGATAACAACTATTATGTGGATTATAAATTAGATTTACAAACAAACTCTTCAATATACTAATTTGAAAACAGTAAAATACCAAAATTACTCCGTTGTCAAATTACGAAGTATGTTCTACGGCAGCCAAAACACAGCATAATAGTATGATATGATACATCTGGAATAATATACAAAGGTATCATGTAAAATAGGTAGGCTTTTCGATGTTTTAAGGTGGCTCGACTGAGTATTTTTGAAGGGCCACCGTCGCTGTTTGATCGCAAAGTACGTCGTGCGTAGAAAAATAATTTCAAATTAATTTCCATAGCGAGTTCAGGCATAGACTGAAGTTTGTTCTGATGTTTTAAATATTGCAATCGGATCTAGCAATATTTTTTTATGATAGAAAAGTAGTTTTGACAAATACGACAATTTTAGGCGAAATAGAGTTTTAATTTCTATAAAACCGCATTGATTGTTTCACAAACTTCAGATCAAGGTCTTCGTTGTTGCTGAAAATAAAAGATTTATATTGAGGCATTTTTGAATAAAACGCTTTTTAACATTTACACAACAAATAAATTGAATTAATCAAGCATCCATTTCATTTGATCAAAAACATCACTACAAAAGCTCAGAAAAAGTTGCTTTTGGTTTCATTTGGTCAACAAATGTCTTAGTTATCCGTCTGGCGAACATGAACGAAATCACTTCAGGCTATTAGGACATACATGATTTTTCGTTTGGTGAGAAATACCTGCGCTTTTTCTTCTTTTGTCTAATATTGCACACATTTTTACAAAATATTTCAAAACTTAAAATTTCCTTGATGAATTTTTTTCTTACCGCAGCATTGGCTTTTTGAAATAGTTACTCGTCGAGCCCTGCAGTTTTATGACCATTGATAGATTGGAAGATATCGAAAATAATTTTCAAAATAGGTAAACTTTTCGACCGCTTACTCAAGGCTCGCATTGTTTTGGTTGTCCGAGACCGCTATTGTCTATATTTTTTACTCAAGTTGTGAATTCCGATATGCATTGTCACCAATATGCATTGTCACCTCACAAACAACACTTGACTACCTTTCGTTTATAGCCGAGCAGCTCCGAGTGTGATCGTTTGAATATTATATTATAATGACAAAGGACGGTAACGCAATTCCAGCTGATATGCTGTACTTCGAATCTTTGCCCAGTGATTTTTCGCTTTTTATCAAGTTTAGTTAGAGGCATGTTATTCGAAGTACTGCATATCAGCTGGAATTGCGTTACAAGCACCCATCGTAACCGTCCTTTGTCATTTATAATATAATATTCAAGCGATCACATTCGGAGCTGCTGTGAGGTGACAATGCATATTGGTGACAATGCATATCGGAATTCACAACTTGAGTAAAAAATATAGACAATAGCGGTCTCGGACAACCAAAACAATGCGAGCCTTGAGTAAGCGGTCGAAAAGTTTACCTATTTTGAAAATTATTTTCGATATCTTCCAATCTATCAATGGTCATAAAACTGCAGGGCTCGACGAGTAACTATTTCAAAAAGCCAATGCTGCGGTAAGAAAAAAATTCATCAAGGAAATTTTAAGTTTTGAAATATTTTGTAAAAATGTGTGCAATATTAGACAAAAGAAGAAAAAGCGCAGGTATATCTCACCAAACGAAAAATCATGTATGTCCTAATAGCCAGAAGTGATTTCGTTCATGTTCGCCAGACGGATAACTAAGACATTTGTTGACCAAATGAAACCAAAAGCAACTTTTTCTGAGCTTTTGTAGTGATGTTTTTGATCAAATGAAATGGATGCTTGATTAATTCAATTTATTTGTTGTGTAAATGTTAAAAAGCGTTTTATTCAAAAATGCCTCAATATAAATCTTTTATTTTCAGCAACAACGAAGACCTTGATCTGAAGTTTGTGAAACAATCAATGCGGTTTTATAGAAATTAAAACTCTATTTCGCCTAAAATTGTCGTATTTGTCAAAACTACTTTTCTATCATAAAAAAATATTGCTAGTTCCGATTGCAATATTTAAAACATCAGAACAAACTTCAGTCTATGCCTGAACTCGCTATGGAAATTAATTTGAAATTATTTTTCTACGCACGACGTACTTTGCGATCAAACAGCGACGGTGGCCCTTCAAAAATACTCAGTCGAGCCACCTTAAGGACTCAAGTACATAATGTTTAGAAGTTGCAACTATATAATAAATTACCTTGTGTTTTCGGAGCCCCTGAAGGGCCATGTCTTTTAAAGAACTTTTTTTACTCCATATCTGGCATTTTTTGCCAGTTATGAACGTATCTGGCATTTTTTGCCACTTATAAACGTATCTGGCATTTTTTGCCAGTTATGAACGTATCTGGCATTTTTTGCCAGTTATGAACGTATCTGGCATTTTTTGCCAGTTATGAACGTATCTGGCATTTTTTGCCAGTTATGAACGTATCTGGCATTTTTTGCCAGTTATGAACGTATCTGGCATTTTTTGCCACTTATGGACGTATCTGGCATTTTTTGCCAGTTATGAACGTATCTGGCATTTTTTGCCACTTATGGACGTATCTGGCATTTTTTGCCACTTATAAACGTATCTGGCATTTTTTGCCAGTTATGAACGTATCTGGCATTTTTTGCCACTTATGGACGTATCTGGCATTTTTTGCCAGTTATGAGCGTATCTGGCATTTTTTGCCAGGTTTGAGTGTGACGCATGCAGCCACGTGACTTTGTGCAAAGTTCGAATTCGAAGTGAACATGGACGTGAACATGGACGTAGGCGCCAGTTTAGACGAGGTAAGTACTTGTATAAGATAAGATAGAGTAAGATTAAGAAAATATATAATAATTCATATTGTGCTTTATGTTGTTTCTTTCTTTAATGCCATGACACCCCGGGAAATAACAAAAATATAGACGTGACTTTGAAATCATGCCCATCGGCATGCTTTTGCGAAAGCACATAAATATTATGAGCCTGACCGATCTTACCCGATATTTTCATTAATACCGAACCGTTCTTAATTTTCCTAACTTGTATTTTACTTCAACTAAAAACATATGTAATGATTTCAGTTAGTCGGATGACATTCAAAACTGTCAAAATAATACCAACAACTTAAGCTTCAATTAGTAGATTAAGTTTACTTTTTAATTACAATAGACGTGTTTTGACATGCTTCTATGCTTTTTGTGAATGAAAGTCTTCCGGGAATGAGAAACCTTTTTTTATAACAACACAGATCAATGAACATTCGCAATCCACTGTTGTCTAAGCGACCACAGTCGAAATCCGATCGCCATCTTGTAAATAGCTACCACAGGAAGCCCAAGTATTTTCTGTAAATTTGTTATATTTTATTTGTTCTTCGTCTTTGCTTTATCTTCTTATATTTATACAAAACTTTAAATAAAATAGAGAAAAAATATTACTCAAGTCGAAGTGCATGTGCAAGACTTCTTGATAATTTTTTTTTTCATTAAATTATTATGTTGACTTATAAATTCCTGATTATAAATTACAGTTGATGATTTCCTGATGCTCAATCTCTCGATTCTAGTTTCCTAGGAAACCAGCTGAACTATTAAGTCAGCATAAAAAGTGCTTAATATTATTGATTAATAATTGATAATAATTGTTAGCAATTTATAGTATATTTATAATCATAAATTATAACTAAAAAGATATGAGGATCAGATTATCAATTGTGAATTGTAAGAATTGTTTATTAGAATGGACACAGTGATATTACACTCATATTTTAATTGCAGCCTGCCAGCTGTTTTGTTTAGCCATTCAGGCTATTTACAGCTTATATAGTACTACATTTCTTTATTGATTATATATTTTTTATATATTGAAAAAATAGTACTTCAATAAAGATTGATTAATTGATTGATTTTATATCAACATTAGGTGATTTCCTTTCTAAGAAATAGGAATATTTCTCAGGACTGTGTAAAGAAATTCCAGGAACACAAGGTAAGGACACAGTTTTGAGGATTAACTAGCTATATAGCTATATAGCCTATGTATGTTTGATTTGAAAGTATTGTTTTGTTTTTTTTGCTATTATTAACACATGTGCATAAAAGATAAAAAATGTCCTTATGCCATCTCATTATGACATGCCTTCTTTTTTAACATTTGTACAATAATATTGATTTGTTTATAGACAGAATCATATTCTAAAATGAAATAATTTCATTACAATGTACATTTTTTGCCCCAAAGCAGTCTACCCCTGATAGTTCCAATGACAAATTGAACATACTAATTTTTATTCCCTAAATTAATAATCTGTTACATGGCCTATGTTGTGATAAATTGACCTATTTTTTTTAGATTTTCAATCACTACTATTTAAAGAATTGACAATTGTATATTACAACAGTAAATCAGTTTATAATTTTAATCTGATTATCTTTTAGATGGATGGTACAGCATTTTTTGCCAGTTATGAACGTATCTGGCATTTTTTGCCAGTTATGAACGTATCTGGCATTTTTTGCCACTTATGGACGTATCTGGCATTTTTTGCCAGTTATGAACGTATCTGGCATTTTTTGCCACTTATGGACGTATCTGGCATTTTTTGCCACTTATAAACGTATCTGGCATTTTTTGCCAGTTATGAACGTATCTGGCATTTTTTGCCACTTATGGACGTATCTGGCATTTTTTGCCAGTTATGAGCGTATCTGGCATTTTTTGCCAGGTTTGAGTGTGACGCATGCAGCCACGTGACTTTGTGCAAAGTTCGAATTCGAAGTGAACATGGACGTGAACATGGACGTAGGCGCCAGTTTAGACGAGGTAAGTACTTGTATAAGATAAGATAGAGTAAGATTAAGAAAATATATAATAATTCATATTGTGCTTTATGTTGTTTCTTTCTTTAATGCCATGACACCCCGGGAAATAACAAAAATATAGACGTGACTTTGAAATCATGCCCATCGGCATGCTTTTGCGAAAGCACATAAATATTATGAGCCTGACCGATCTTACCCGATATTTTCATTAATACCGAACCGTTCTTAATTTTCCTAACTTGTATTTTACTTCAACTAAAAACATATGTAATGATTTCAGTTAGTCGGATGACATTCAAAACTGTCAAAATAATACCAACAACTTAAGCTTCAATTAGTAGATTAAGTTTACTTTTTAATTACAATAGACGTGTTTTGACATGCTTCTATGCTTTTTGTGAATGAAAGTCTTCCGGGAATGAGAAACCTTTTTTTATAACAACACAGATCAATGAACATTCGCAATCCACTGTTGTCTAAGCGACCACAGTCGAAATCCGATCGCCATCTTGTAAATAGCTACCACAGGAAGCCCAAGTATTTTCTGTAAATTTGTTATATTTTATTTGTTCTTCGTCTTTGCTTTATCTTCTTATATTTATACAAAACTTTAAATAAAATAGAGAAAAAATATTACTCAAGTCGAAGTGCATGTGCAAGACTTCTTGATAATTTTTTTTTTCATTAAATTATTATGTTGACTTATAAATTCCTGATTATAAATTACAGTTGATGATTTCCTGATGCTCAATCTCTCGATTCTAGTTTCCTAGGAAACCAGCTGAACTATTAAGTCAGCATAAAAAGTGCTTAATATTATTGATTAATAATTGATAATAATTGTTAGCAATTTATAGTATATTTATAATCATAAATTATAACTAAAAAGATATGAGGATCAGATTATCAATTGTGAATTGTAAGAATTGTTTATTAGAATGGACACAGTGATATTACACTCATATTTTAATTGCAGCCTGCCAGCTGTTTTGTTTAGCCATTCAGGCTATTTACAGCTTATATAGTACTACATTTCTTTATTGATTATATATTTTTTATATATTGAAAAAATAGTACTTCAATAAAGATTGATTAATTGATTGATTTTATATCAACATTAGGTGATTTCCTTTCTAAGAAATAGGAATATTTCTCAGGACTGTGTAAAGAAATTCCAGGAACACAAGGTAAGGACACAGTTTTGAGGATTAACTAGCTATATAGCTATATAGCCTATGTATGTTTGATTTGAAAGTATTGTTTTGTTTTTTTTGCTATTATTAACACATGTGCATAAAAGATAAAAAATGTCCTTATGCCATCTCATTATGACATGCCTTCTTTTTTAACATTTGTACAATAATATTGATTTGTTTATAGACAGAATCATATTCTAAAATGAAATAATTTCATTACAATGTACATTTTTTGCCCCAAAGCAGTCTACCCCTGATAGTTCCAATGACAAATTGAACATACTAATTTTTATTCCCTAAATTAATAATCTGTTACATGGCCTATGTTGTGATAAATTGACCTATTTTTTTTATATTTTCAATCACTACTATTTAAAGAATTGACAATTGTATATTACAACAGTAAATCAGTTTATAATTTTAATCTGATTATCTTTTAGATGGATGGTACAGCAGTACAAAGTACACCAGACCTTGTTTTAACTGAATTTGGATTGTATGCAAGAGGAGATATATTTGCCTTAAGAGCTTTTTGTGAGCAAAAAGCAAAGCCAGAAAAAGAAAAGAAAAATGAAAAAGAGGAAAGGAAGAGGAAATTACTGGATTTGATCAGAGCAGGAAGAAAAAGCAAGCAACCAAAGTCACAGTTGCTGAATGTTGATTCAGTATCATCGAAATCCATCAAAGAGAAGAAAAAAATAGCTTACATTGGATGGATGCATGAGAAATACCAGACTGGTACAGAAAAACCCAAATACACACAAGTTAGAGCAAACAAAGGCGGTGGAACAAGAGATATATATTTATCATCATGTGATACAAGTGAAGATATTATTGCCATAGCCAAATCAAAGTTTTTCCCCCAAGGTAAATCCTCTTTTGGAAGTGTGTCTATGATGGAATGTGACCTTGTTAATTCACAAGGGGATAGCGTAAGATCATTTCTGGATGACAAAGGAAAGCAGTGTACTTTTACAGTTCAGCAATACATGGATGTAACTTCTGTTTCAAGACTCCGATTGTATCTAGCAACAAGATTAAAAGACACTGATGAATCAGAAATCACAAACCCTGCAAGTGACAATGGTCACAATGACTCAGATGATGATTTAGAGATGTCTGTATTTTGTTCAAAGCCAGCAAATCCCAAGCCAGCAAGAAGTAAAGAAGACAAAGGAAAAATGTGGCGCAAAAACCTTAATTTACAACTGGCTTCTGAAGAGAAAGCAGAAACAAATCTGATTGGTACTTTTGATGAGAGGATGACACTGAGAAAGCAACAAGAAAGAGAATATGATGAAAGTTTAAAACAAGATCAACTAAAATGTAAAGCCAAAGAACAAGAACAACTAGTAGAGAAGAGGGAAAAAGAAAGAGCTGAAAGAAAGGAGGCCATAAAAAAGCTTAGAGCCAGTAGAGTTCCACCAGAGCCACTAGATGATTCTTGGAGAGTAGCAGTAGTTGTGCAACATCCCATACTTGGACGATTGAGTAGGTACTTTAGCAGGGATGACCGGCTCACATCCGTTTATGATTGGATAGGATCAATCTCTAGTGACCCTGAAAACTTTGAACTTTGTCTATTCCCAAACACAGTATGTACACCATCCTCCTTAGTGCGAGAAGTAGAGGGAAATGTATTGTTTGTTTCCATACCTGCAGATGATACTAATTGTGATGATGACTTAGAGGTCACGTTTAAAGGTTCTGGTGGTACCCTCTTATGTTCTAATGATGACACACTTGTTAGTGACCCCGAATCGTCATTCGTTGATTTGGATAGTTACTTTATGTTAAACCAAGACAGGTTTGTATTTTGTTTGTATTGCTCTTTTAATACTAAAATTGTATTTTTTTAGTGCTGTATCCATGAGATTTTGTGTGGTCTTAAAATGCTTCTATTTGTTTTCAATTGAATAAAACATTGATAATCAATTTAGTAAAAAGAAAAATTAAAGATAGTTTGTATATTTACTCGACAGGTTTTCTTAGTACATATATAACAACATGTAACAATAACAAAAATAATAATAATGATAAGTTTTGTACAAGTTAGCTTTAGCGTTCAAAAGTTTCTCTTTTCAAATTATTTGCTACACCTTTTCAAATTTAAACATCCTGGGAGGTTTTTCAGACACTTATAAGCTTCACTCTTGTCTTCGCTTTGAACATTTCAAAGTGTTTACCGTTTGTCACTCGGTGTGCCTTTTACATAAAGGTCAAATTCTCGCTTTCTGATTGGTTAACTTGTACAAAACTTTAATTGGGTGGCCACAGTAAGGTGCGTCGCGCTGTAACGTTATTACATATTTAATTTTACACATAAAAAAGCATTTTGTGTTATGATTTGTTTACTTATTGGACTATTTTCTCCATTTATGTTAAGGAATGACAGTGCATTATTAATGACAGAGGTAAGTATAAACAGTATTTTTGTGCTAAAGTTGTGTTTATAAGCATGTCTCCTGATGCTACTCAAGGTTATCAATCAGCAAACATGGGGGAGGTTTTCCCCTATATTTGCTATACGGGTATGTGCCGCCTGATAGAGTATGTTTTTGGGGGGCTTTTAATGAAGTCTGGGATTATATTATGATATAAAAATATAAAAGGGGTAGGTTTTTGACATTTTGTCTGTGATAAAGTAAGGATTTTGTCTGGGATAGGGTTAGGTTTTGGTTATTTTAGTCTGCTAGGCTACGCTTACGGGCACAAAACGATTTAAAATCAATTAAATAGTTGGTAAATATTTATTGAAATCTATCGAATAACAGTTTTTTGCATGTCAACAAAATGTAATATGACCGAGATTTTTAGTCGGGGGTAGGGTATGTAAAACCAAAATCTTAGTGTCAGAGTTTTAAGGAACCGGCATATATTTGCATTTTTTTATATTTTCAAAATAATAACATATTTGTATCTTTTTAGTTTGGTAGTGGAGCATTTGATTTTATTCAGTCAAGTGGCCAACTGTCATCAACAGCCCAACAAGACAATATTTTCCCAGCCACTTATTCAGAGGTACATTCAGATAAATTAACTTCACCTGCAACAATTAATCCACCTACAAAAATGAAATGAGCTGAGCTAAAAGGCTCGGTATATATAAACAAGCGTAACAGGTTAAATTAATAACCCAAAACTTCTAATTAATTATGTATGTGTTCATTTTTTGCAGCTAACTGTAGACAACATACGGCATTGCACTTCTACTACTTCTACTACAGACACTACTTCACCCCCTTCAGCTGCCTCATCTGATGTTCAACTGTTCTCAATAGCCCAGCAACATAACAGCACTTCAACATCTAACATTCTCGATGATATGACTGACCCCCCTACAAACACTACTACTCAACCCCATTCAGCTGCATCTGATGTCAGCCATACATCTGATGGAAATAAGAAAAGGTGAGAATCTTTTCTTAATTTTATTCAAGCAAAGACTGACAAACAAATTTCCAACTGGTATTTCACCATAGTTAATCGATTAACTATGATTTGAAAAATCAAAGCCATGACTGTGCTCTATTTAGACAAGGTTAAAAAAGAGAATACAATTTATTATTGTCTTGCTTTTCACAAACTGTCCTGGCTGTTTAATACTTCTTATATACAAGCACTCACATGTTGGACTGGTAACTCACAAATTATTAACGAATTTGCTGCGCTCTGATTGATTCATTATGTTAAGGTGTGTCGATGTTTCAAATACCACATCGGGGCGCACTTTTAAATAGGTTTACTAGAGTTATCCGTTAACAATGTGTTATTGTTGTTTCAGAACCCTTAGATTAAGGAGAATTGCAATCGTTAAAGAGATGATAGAGTATTTCAAAGACGGCTCACTTATGAATACCCGTATATCCATAGCGATGATTAACGAAAATGGCAAGGAAGAATTTGGAGTTGATGACGGTGGGGTTTTCAGAGATGCCCTTTCAGCGTTTTGGAACAAGTTACTTGAATCAAGCTCGGTTGGAGAAGACGAAAAAATTCTTTGTCTGCGCAATGAGTTCCAGTTCCCAGAGTGGCAGTCAGTTGGTAGAATCCTTGTAAAAGGATATCAACAAGCGAAGTTTTACCCCCACAGTTTGTGCAAAGCGGTTATGGCTGCAACCCTGTTCGGTGAAAATGCTGTGTCTAGTAGTATGCTGTTAACTTCTTTCAAAGCGTTTGTTTCCCCAGATGAACGGCAGTTGATAGCCGCAGCACTAAGTGAAGCTCTTCCAAATGACGGTGAGCAATATGAAGAATGGGTGGACTTTCTCGATAGATATTCGTGTAAGAGAATCCCTAAGGCTGACAAAGTGGATGTAGAGACCGTCTTACTTCAAGCTGCCCACAGAGAGTTGTTGCAAGTATCAAAGTATGTGATAGTAAGCTGGATCGAACCTTGTAAGATATTGCTCAAGTACGAAGAATTTGGAAGCCTTGATAAGTTTATTGAGCTCTGTGATAAAGTTAAGCCAACAACGAAAAAAGTAATCAACCTGTTCGATTGTTGCAAGCCAGGCAGCAATGCCCAACGAGATGCATTGAGCTATCTTAAGAAGTACATTAGAGGCCTTAATGCAGAAAAGCTGGAACAATTCCTACGATTCTGCACAGGAGCGAGTGTCCTCTGTGTAGACCAAATCAGTGTTATGTTTACCGCATTGGAGGGTGCAGCTCGTCGACCTGTTGCCCATACATGTTCGCCAATGCTAGAGCTGCCAACCACATATGAAAACTTTCCTCAATTTCGAGAGGAAATGAACAATGTTCTTGCTTCAGGATTTTGGGATATTGACTACTTGTAGACAATGATGATAAGTGATAACAGTTGTGAGAAAACAAGTCAGCGTCACCTTTGTTGTACTTCATCAAGAGCTCTTCATTTTAGTCTGATATAGTTTGATATCAAAGCTCAGACGTTCACTTCGATAGATAAACAAAATTAAATACGTTACTGTTGAGTTTCAAGTTAGTTGCAGAACAAATCAGAACTCACAACTTTAGCTTCAATCTGGTTTTCAATAAATCACGTTCATGTTCAGCTGCCGGATAGTTTTGTTTGCTTATAAGTCTATTATTTCATTCGAAAATAAGTAGCAAGCCACTTTAAATTTAGAACTTATAGGCTCCTATGAAAACTTTTTGTTTTATACGTTCCTAAACAATCTTTTATCAGAACTGAATCCAAAACGACTCATTGGTTTTGAGTATGGTTTCTCTGTGAACCTGAAGTGTAATGTACAATTGAATTCGAATATACAGTTGCTGATATTGTTTTTATTTCAGTTGGTTGTAATTTAGGCGTAATAAACACGAAACACGCCTGGATTTGCGCAGCTGCAGGTCACGTGACACCACCTACCGTATACTAATAGAAAAAGAATATTCAGAAATAAAAAGAGCATGTTGACTGAAGTAAATAGGCAAAGTTAAAGCTGTCAACTGTAAATACATAAAAAATGACAACAACTACCAAATAAAAGTATCTGAGACAATGAAAATCTTTGATGCAAAATATCCGATTACTTGTCATTTTTTCCATCAAAGAATGACTCGTTTTGCACATTCATCACGTGTTGCTGGTGAATTTGAGGTTGGTGTGGTCACGTGATCTCTGGTTACAAAGGGCCTCTTGATTATGTTGAAATATTGTTAGTGTCTTTAAGGAATAAATATCCATTGGATTACCATTGTTCATGTAGTAATGAGTCAAGTCGAAATATCCTCTTCTTTCAATCTAACCATAATGCCTTCTGTTTTTGAGGGGTAGTTAATTGTTATTCAAATTAACAAAAAAATCAGAGGGCATTATGGTTATGTGAAAGTAGTAAATAGACGTAGAGTTTAATGTTTTGACGACTTTTTAAGGTGTCACGTTTTACTCGCGCCTGGCCGGATTGCTTAAAGCTTGATTAGTGCTACTCCTGGATTAACTATGCAGCTTTCCTTAAGATTAAATCCTAGATTAGCAGTCGGGCTTTGAACAACCAGGCCCAGGTCCACTTAATCGGTCTACCCCTGTCCATCCACTGTAGACCGCTGTATTTTTTTAGAAATTGCGCATTGAAAATTATTCACAAAAACCAACAAGAACACGAAAATCTGAAACAATGTGAAAATGTCATGTTTAAGACTATTTTGTCAAAAAGTTAAGTCCGGTTCGAAACCAAATAAAACCTTGAATATGAACACGATCGCGCTTAAATAATAAACTCTTGTTACGTCGGGGACGAACAAAAAATCAATCGCGCCAATCAGCCTCCATTAATTTTGTCATATCTTGGCAAAGGAACAAAAAAACTAAATTAAAGGCCCGTGCAAACGCACGCAACATTGTTGGACCAACATGGTTGCTCCAACATGTTGAGCCCGTTTAAACACCCTGTTGGGTGATGTTTGATGAAACTCATCCAACATTTCTTTTGTTCTCGTGTTCAACAAACCGTATCGCAACAATGTTGGCCAACAATGTTGCGTGCGTTTGCTCGGGCCTTAACACTAAACCAATCAGAAGAACTCGCTCATTGCTGTAGCGATCAAATACCATATAGGTTAATAATCAATACTTTCCACGCTAAAATATTTTGCACGGGTTTAGAGTACAAACATTAAAAGTGTGCAACATAATCAGTACTAAATAGTGATATTTTATGCTAATTCTATTGTTGTCTATTGTTTAACTAGCACTATTTACAACTACTTGTTTCACGGGTATAATATTTGCACTCTATTAATAACCACTCTATATGCATGTAAGGCGTCTTTGTTTACTATATTTGATTGATTGCGTCAATCAAAGTCAAGTAAAGGCTTTTAGCTTCTTGCGGGGTACAAGGCGTGTGCAGACCATTCTCATTCATTATGATTTGCGCTAACTCAGAAATTTCGGTTGAGTAAGTTATAGATGCACTACACACTTCCGCGCATATCTCCAGGTCATCAACACTGACGTCAATCTTGAAATCATCTGTACCCGATATCTGTGGAAAGCAATACAACACATCAGGACGTCCAGGTGGTGACTCTTTATTAGTTGATGGTCTGATTCTGTGAATGTTCCATAGTTTTGCAGCACTTTGAAGCTCTTGTTGTAAAATGTCCATAAAACAAAATCTCAGGCACTCTACGTGCACCAAATCGTGATCGCAATATAAGCCATTGTCCCTAAACTCTTTAAAAAATCTTATCCACCAGTCCGTACCTCCCCTGCGCAGCTGAGACCACCAAGCTTCGATTCTTTGGTTTGAGGTAGACTTTCCATACATAAAACTTTTTTCTGCGGCGAATGAATCGCTTGAATCTAGCCTGAGGAATTGCTGAATGCCAGCTACGTATACATTTTCTGTGCCACAATCAGATCTTAGTATACGCGGAGTGCCACCAATTTCACGAATACAATCAACGAAATATTTTGATACTATTGAGGGATCGTTGTTGGACGTACCTACCTCAAGCCACATTATTCGTCTGCTAAAGCCATCAATGCATCCATGAATGCAAAAACCAAATGGCTTGAGCTTATCGTAGCCGTCAATATGCCAAATAAAATTTGGGCCTCTGCCTCGGTATTGACGTCTTTGAAGTCTGTGCCTGAGCCGATTATCTACTGCAGCTGGATTTAAAAGCCTGAGAGCATGACGAACAGTTTCCTTACTCACGACAAGATGACGTTCTGTAATGAGCTTTTGCCACATTCTCCTGTATCCAATAACACTTCCACTGCCTTTCAGTTCTTCTTCTATTGCACTCAAAACTGTTCCCAAATCAGCAGTGTTTAACCTTCTCCTTAACCCTCTTCGAGCAAGTATTCTTTTTAACTGTCGGATGCTTAGAACAATACCATGATTCACAACAAGAAACAGCAAAATTTCAGCTTGCTGAAATCCCAAACTGAAATACCGTTCAATAAGTTCATTGCGGCAAATATTTCCCATGTTTTTATCTAGAGCTGGTAAATAGCGGTCAAGCACACCGATCGAAAGAGGGATAGTAATGCAAAGCATGAAGAGAACAAGGAAAACTTTGGATGCCATGGCTTACATCTACAACTAAGGCTAAAATAACTCACTTGTGGCAAAAAAATGCCAGATACGTTCATAAGTGGCAAAAAATGCCAGATACGTTCATAAGTGGCAAAAAATGCCAGATACGTTCATAAGTGGCAAAAAATGCCAGATACGTTCATAAGTGGCAAAAAATGCCAGATACGTTCATAACTGGCAAAAAATGCCAGATACGTTTATAAGTGGCAAAAAATGCCAGATACGTTCATAACTGGCAAAAAATGCCAGATACGTCCATAAGTGGCAAAAAATGCCAGATACGTTCATAAGTGGCAAAAAATGCCAGATACGTTCATAAGTGGCAAAAAATGCCAGATACGTTCATAAGTGGCAAAAAATGCCAGATACGTTCATAAGTGGCAAAAAATGCCAGATACGTTCATAAGTGGCAAAAAATGCCAGATACGTTCATAAGTGGCAAAAAATGCCAGATACGTTCATAACTGGCAAAAAATGCCAGATACGTTCATAAGTGGCAAAAAATGCCAAATATGGAGTAAAAAAGTTCTTTAAAATACATGGCCCTTCAGGGGCTCCGTAGTTTTCCTTGTTCTCGGAGCCCCTGAAGGGCCATGTATTTTAAAGAACTTTTTTACTCCATATTTGGCATTTTTTGCCACTTATGAACGTATCTGGCATTTTTTGCCAGTTATGAACGTATCTGGCATTTTTTGCCACTTATGAACGTATCTGGCATTTTTTGCCACTTATGAACGTATCTGGCATTTTTTGCCACTTATGAACGTATCTGGCATTTTTTGCCACTTATGAACGTATCTGGCATTTTTTGCCACTTATGAACGTATCTGGCATTTTTTGCCACTTATGAACGTATCTGGCATTTTTTGCCACTTATGGACGTATCTGGCATTTTTTGCCAGTTATGAACGTATCTGGCATTTTTTGCCACTTATAAACGTATCTGGCATTTTTTGCCAGTTATGAACGTATCTGGCATTTTTTGCCACTTATGAACGTATCTGGCATTTTTTGCCACTTATGAACGTATCTGGCATTTTTTGCCACTTATGAACGTATCTGGCATTTTTTGCCACTTATGAACGTATCTGGCATTTTTTTGCCACAAGTGAGTTATTTTAGCCTTAGTTGTAGATGTAAGCCATGGCATCCAAAGTTTTCCTTGTTCTCTTCATGCTTTGCATTACTATCCCTCTTTCGATCGGTGTGCTTGACCGCTATTTACCAGCTCTAGATAAAAACATGGGAAATATTTGCCGCAATGAACTTATTGAACGGTATTTCAGTTTGGGATTTCAGCAAGCTGAAATTTTGCTGTTTCTTGTTGTGAATCATGGTATTGTTCTAAGCATCCGACAGTTAAAAAGAATACTTGCTCGAAGAGGGTTAAGGAGAAGGTTAAACACTGCTGATTTGGGAACAGTTTTGAGTGCAATAGAAGAAGAACTGAAAGGCAGTGGAAGTGTTATTGGATACAGGAGAATGTGGCAAAAGCTCATTACAGAACGTCATCTTGTCGTGAGTAAGGAAACTGTTCGTCATGCTCTCAGGCTTTTAAATCCAGCTGCAGTAGATAATCGGCTCAGGCACAGACTTCAAAGACGTCAATACCGAGGCAGAGGCCCAAATTTTATTTGGCATATTGACGGCTACGATAAGCTCAAGCCATTTGGTTTTTGCATTCATGGATGCATTGATGGCTTTAGCAGACGAATAATGTGGCTTGAGGTAGGTACGTCCAACAACGATCCCTCAATAGTATCAAAATATTTCGTTGATTGTATTCGTGAAATTGGTGGCACTCCGCGTATACTAAGATCTGATTGTGGCACAGAAAATGTATACGTAGCTGGCATTCAGCAATTCCTCAGGCTAGATTCAAGCGATTCATTCGCCGCAGAAAAAAGTTTTATGTATGGAAAGTCTACCTCAAACCAAAGAATCGAAGCTTGGTGGTCTCAGCTGCGCAGGGGAGGTACGGACTGGTGGA
Organism: Metridium senile; assembly: GCA_949775045.1. Taxonomy (NCBI): domain Eukaryota; kingdom Metazoa; phylum Cnidaria; class Anthozoa; order Actiniaria; family Metridiidae; genus Metridium; species Metridium senile. The sequence continues at coordinate 7,610,947 of OX459097.1, read as the reverse complement.
TAAGATTTTTTAAAGAGTTTAGGGACAATGGCTTATATTGCGATCACGATTTGGTGCACGTAGAGTGCCTGAGATTTTGTTTTATGGACATTTTACAACAAGAGCTTCAAAGTGCTGCAAAACTATGGAACCTTCACAGAATCAGACCATCAACTAATAAAGAGTCTGTCACCACCTGGACGTCCTGATGTGTTGTATTGCTTTCCACAGATATCGGGTACAGATGATTTCAAGATTGACGTCAGTGTTGATGACCTGGAGATATGCGCGGAAGTGTGTAGTGCATCTATAACTTACTCAACCGAAATTTCTGAGTTAGCGCAAATCATTATGAATGAGAATGGTCTGCACACGCCTTGTACCCCGCAAGAAGCTAAAAGCCTTTACTTGACTTTGATTGACGCAATCAATCAAATATAGTAAACAAAGACGCCTTACATGCATATAGAGTGGTTATTAATAGAGTGCAAATATTATACCCGTGAAACAAGTAGTTGTAAATAGTGCTAGTTAAACAATAGACAACAATAGAATTAGCATAAAATATCACTATTTAGTACTGATTATGTTGCACACTTTTAATGTTTGTACTCTAAACCCGTGCAAAATATTTTAGCGTGGAAAGTATTGATTATTAACTTATATGGTATTTGATCGCTACAGCAATGAGCGAGTTCTTCTGATTGGTTTAGTGTTAAGGCCCGAGCAAACGCACGCAACATTGTTGGCCAACATTGTTGCGATACGGTTTGTTGAACACGAGAACAAAAGAAATGTTGGATGAGTTTCATCAAACATCACCCAACAGGGTGTTTAAACGGGCCCAACATGTTGGAGCAACCATGTTGGTCCAACAATGTTGCGTGCGTTTGCTCGGGCCTTTGATTTAGTTTTTTTGTTCCTTTGCCAAGATATGACAAAATTAATGGAGGCTGATTGGCGCGATTGATTTTTTGTTCGTCCCCGACGTAACAAGAGTTTATTATTTAAGCGCTATCGTGTTCATATTCAAGGTTTTATTTGGTTTCGAACCGGACTTAACTTTTTGACAAAATAGTCTTAAACATGACATTTTCACATTGTTTCAGATTTTCGTGTTCTTGTTGGTTTTTGTGAATAATTTTCAATGCGCAATTTCTAAAAAAATACAGCGGTCTACAGTGGATGGACAGGGGTAGACCGATTAAGTGGACCTGGGCCTGGTTGTTCAAAGCCCGACTGCTAATCTAGGATTTAATCTTAAGGAAAGCTGCATAGTTAATCCAGGAGTAGCACTAATCAAGCTTTAAGCAATCCGGCCAGGCGCGAGTAAAACGCGACACCTTAAAAAGTCGTCAAAACATTAAACTCTACGTCTATTTACTACTTTCACATAACCATAATGCCCTCTGATTTTTTTGTTAATTTGAATAACAATTAACTACCCCTCAAAAACAGAAGGCATTATGGTTAAATTGAAAGAAGAGGATATTTCGACTTGACTCATTACTACATGAACAATGGTAATCCAATGGATATTTATTCCTTAAAGACACTGTTAACAATATTTCAACATAATCAAGAGGCCCTTTGTAACCAGAGATCACGTGACCACACCAACCTCAAATTCACCAGCAACACGTGATGAATGTGCAAAACGAGTCATTCTTTGATGGAAAAAATGACAAGTAATCGGATATTTTGCATCAAAGATTTTCATTGTCTGAGATACTTTTATTTGGTAGTTGTTGTCATTTTTTATGTATTTACAGTTGACAGCTTTAACTTTGCCTATTTACTTCAGTCAACATGCTCTTTTTATTTCTGAATATTCTTTTTCTATTAGTATACGGTAGGTGGTGTCACGTGACCTGCAGCTGCGCAAATCCAGGCGTGTTTCGTGTTTATTACGCCTAAATTACAACCAACTGAAATAAAAACAATATCAGCAACTGTATATTCGAATTCAATTGTACATTACACTTCAGGTTCACAGAGAAACCATACTCAAAACCAATGAGTCGTTTTGGATTCAGTTCTGATAAAAGATTGTTTAGGAACGTATAAAACAAAAAGTTTTCATAGGAGCCTATAAGTTCTAAATTTAAAGTGGCTCGCTACTTATTTTCGAATGAAATAATAGACTTATAAGCAAACAAAACTATCCGGCAGCTGAACATGAACGTGATTTATTGAAAACCAGATTGAAGCTAAAGTTGTGAGTTCTGATTTGTTCTGCAACTAACTTGAAACTCAACAGTAACGTATTTAATTTTGTTTATCTATCGAAGTGAACGTCTGAGCTTTGATATCAAACTATATCAGACTAAAATGAAGAGCTCTTGATGAAGTACAACAAAGGTGACGCTGACTTGTTTTCTCACAACTGTTATCACTTATCATCATTGTCTACAAGTAGTCAATATCCCAAAATCCTGAAGCAAGAACATTGTTCATTTCCTCTCGAAATTGAGGAAAGTTTTCATATGTGGTTGGCAGCTCTAGCATTGGCGAACATGTATGGGCAACAGGTCGACGAGCTGCACCCTCCAATGCGGTAAACATAACACTGATTTGGTCTACACAGAGGACACTCGCTCCTGTGCAGAATCGTAGGAATTGTTCCAGCTTTTCTGCATTAAGGCCTCTAATGTACTTCTTAAGATAGCTCAATGCATCTCGTTGGGCATTGCTGCCTGGCTTGCAACAATCGAACAGGTTGATTACTTTTTTCGTTGTTGGCTTAACTTTATCACAGAGCTCAATAAACTTATCAAGGCTTCCAAATTCTTCGTACTTGAGCAATATCTTACAAGGTTCGATCCAGCTTACTATCACATACTTTGATACTTGCAACAACTCTCTGTGGGCAGCTTGAAGTAAGACGGTCTCTACATCCACTTTGTCAGCCTTAGGGATTCTCTTACACGAATATCTATCGAGAAAGTCCACCCATTCTTCATATTGCTCACCGTCATTTGGAAGAGCTTCACTTAGTGCTGCGGCTATCAACTGCCGTTCATCTGGGGAAACAAACGCTTTGAAAGAAGTTAACAGCATACTACTAGACACAGCATTTTCACCGAACAGGGTTGCAGCAATAACCGCTTTGCACAAACTGTGGGGGTAAAACTTCGCTTGTTGATATCCTTTTACAAGGATTCTACCAACTGACTGCCACTCTGGGAACTGGAACTCATTGCGCAGACAAAGAATTTTTTCGTCTTCTCCAACCGAGCTTGATTCAAGTAACTTGTTCCAAAACGCTGAAAGGGCATCTCTGAAAACCCCACCGTCATCAACTCCAAATTCTTCCTTGCCATTTTCGTTAATCATCGCTATGGATATACGGGTATTCATAAGTGAGCCGTCTTTGAAATACTCTATCATCTCTTTAACGATTGCAATTCTCCTTAATCTAAGGGTTCTGAAACAACAATAACACATTGTTAACGGATAACTCTAGTAAACCTATTTAAAAGTGCGCCCCGATGTGGTATTTGAAACATCGACACACCTTAACATAATGAATCAATCAGAGCGCAGCAAATTCGTTAATAATTTGTGAGTTACCAGTCCAACATGTGAGTGCTTGTATATAAGAAGTATTAAACAGCCAGGACAGTTTGTGAAAAGCAAGACAATAATAAATTGTATTCTCTTTTTTAACCTTGTCTAAATAGAGCACAGTCATGTCTTTGATTTTTGAAATCATAGTTAATCGATTAACTATGGTGAAATACCAGTTGGAAATTTGTTTGTCAGTCTTTGCTTGAATAAAATTAAGAAAAGATTCTCACCTTTTCTTATTTCCATCAGATGTATGGCTGACATCAGATGCAGCTGAATGGGGTTGAGTAGTAGTGTTTGTAGGGGGGTCAGTCATATCATCGAGAATGTTAGATGTTGAAGTGCTGTTATGTTGCTGGGCTATTGAGAACAGTTGAACATCAGATGCGGCAGCTGAAGGGGGTGAAGTAGTGTCTGTAGTAGAAGTAGTAGAAGTGCAATGCCGTATGTTGTCTACAGTTAGCTGCAAAAAATGAACACATACATAATTAATTAGAAGTTTTGGGTTATTAATTTAACCTGTTACGCTTGTTTATATATACCGAGCCTTTTAGCTCAGCTCATTTCATTTTTGTAGGTGGATTAATTGTTGCAGGTGAAGTTAATTTATCTGAATGTACCTCTGAATAAGTGGCTGGGAAAATATTGTCTTGTTGGGCTGTTGATGACAGTTGGCCACTTGACTGAATAAAATCAAATGCTCCACTACCAAACTAAAAAGATACAAATATGTTATTATTTTGAAAATATAAAAAATTGCAAATATATGCCGGTTCCTTAAAACTCTGACCCTAAGATTTTGGTTTTACATACCCTACCCCCGACTAAAAATCTCGGTCATATTACATTTTGTTGACATGCAAAAAACTGTTATTCGATAGATTTCAATAAATATTTACCAACTATTTAATTGATTTTAAATCGTTTTGTGCCCGTAAGCGTAGCCTAGCAGACTAAAACAACCAAAACCTAACCCTATCCCAGACAAAATCCTTACTTTATCACAGACAAAATGTCAAAAACCTACCCCTATTATATTTTTATATCATAATATAATCCCAGACTTCATTAAAAGCCCCCCAAAAACATACTCTATCAGGCGGCACATACCCGTATAGCAAATATAGGGGAAAACCTCCCCCATGTTTGCTGATTGATAACCTTGAGTAGCATCAGGAGACATGCTTATAAACACAACTTTAGCACAAAAATACTGTTTATACTTACCTCTGTCATTAATAATGCACTGTCATTCCTTAACATAAATGGAGAAAATAGTCCAATAAGTAAACAAATCATAACACAAAATGCTTTTTTATGTGTAAAATTAAATATGTAATAACGTTACAGCGCGACGCACCTTACCGTGGCCACCCAATTAAAGTTTTGTACAAGTTAACCAATCAGAAAGCGAGAATTTGACCTTTATGTAAAAGGCACACCGAGTGACAAACGGTAAACACTTTGAAATGTTCAAAGCGAAGACAAGAGTGAAGTTTATAAGTGTCTGAAAAACCTCCCAGGATGTTTAAATTTGAAAAGGTGTAGCAAATAATTTGAAAATAGAAACTTTTGAACGCTAAAGCTAACTTGTACAAAACTTATCATTATTATTATTTTTGTTATTGTTACATGTTGTTATATATGTACTAAGAAAACCTGTCGAGTAAATATACAAACTATCTTTAATTTTTCTTTTTACTAAATTGATTATCAATGTTTTATTCAATTGAAAACAAATAGAAACATTTTAAGACCACACAAAATCTCATGGATACAGCACTAAAAAAATACAATTTTAGTATTAAAAGAGCAATACAAACAAAATACAAACCTGTCTTGGTTTAACATAAAGTAACTATCCAAATCAACGAATCACTAACAAGTGTGTCATCATTAGAACATAAGAGGGTACCACCAGAACCTTTAAACGTGACCTCTAAGTCATCATCACAATTAGTATCATCTGCAGGTATGGAAACAAACAATACATTTCCCTCTACTTCTCGCACTAAGGAGGATGGTGTACATACTGTGTTTGGGAATAGACAAAGTTCAAAGTTTTCAGGGTCACTAGAGATTGATCCTATCCAATCATAAACGGATGTGAGCCGGTCATCCCTGCTAAAGTACCTACTCAATCGTCCAAGTATGGGATGTTGCACAACTACTGCTACTCTCCAAGAATCATCTAGTGGCTCTGGTGGAACTCTACTGGCTCTAAGCTTTTTTATGGCCTCCTTTCTTTCAGCTCTTTCTTTTTCCCTCTTCTCTACTAGTTGTTCTTGTTCTTTGGCTTTACATTTTAGTTGATCTTGTTTTAAACTTTCATCATATTCTCTTTCTTGTTGCTTTCTCAGTGTCATCCTCTCATCAAAAGTACCAATCAGATTTGTTTTTGCTTTCTCTTCAGAAGCCAGTTGTAAATTAAGGTTTTTGCGCCACATTTTTCCTTTGTCTTCTTTACTTCTTGCTGGCTTGGGATTTGCTGGCTTTGAACAAAATACAGACATCTCTAAATCATCATCTGAGTCATTGTGACCATTGTCACTTGCAGGGTTTGTGATTTCTGATACATCAGTGTCTTTTAATCTTGTTGCTAGATACAATCGGAGTCTTGAAACAGAAGTTACATCCATGTATTGCTGAACTGTAAAAGTACACTGCTTTCCTTTGTCATCCAGAAATGATCTTACGCTATCCCCTTGTGAATTAACAAGGTCACATTCCATCATAGACACACTTCCAAAAGAGGATTTACCTTGGGGGAAAAACTTTGATTTGGCTATGGCAATAATATCTTCACTTGTATCACATGATGATAAATATATATCTCTTGTTCCACCGCCTTTGTTTGCTCTAACTTGTGTGTATTTGGGTTTTTCTGTACCAGTCTGGTATTTCTCATGCATCCATCCAATGTAAGCTATTTTTTTCTTCTCTTTGATGGATTTCGATGATACTGAATCAACATTCAGCAACTGTGACTTTGGTTGCTTGCTTTTTCTTCCTGCTCTGATCAAATCCAGTAATTTCCTCTTCCTTTCCTCTTTTTCATTTTTCTTTTCTTTTTCTGGCTTTGCTTTTTGCTCACAAAAAGCTCTTAAGGCAAATATATCTCCTCTTGCATACAATCCAAATTCAGTTAAAACAAGGTCTGGTGTACTTTGTACTGCTGTACCATCCATCTAAAAGATAATCAGATTAAAATTATAAACTGATTTACTGTTGTAATATACAATTGTCAATTCTTTAAATAGTAGTGATTGAAAATCTAAAAAAAATAGGTCAATTTATCACAACATAGGCCATGTAACAGATTATTAATTTAGGGAATAAAAATTAGTATGTTCAATTTGTCATTGGAACTATCAGGGGTAGACTGCTTTGGGGCAAAAAAAGTACATTGTAATGAAATTATTTCATTTTAGAATATGATTCTGTCTATAAACAAATCAATATTATTGTACAAATGTTAAAAAAGAAGGCATGTCATAATGAGATGGCATAAGGACATTTTTTATCTTTTATGCACATGTGTTAATAATAGCAAAACAAAAAAAACAATACTTTCAAATCAAACATACATAGGCTATATAGCTATATAGCTAGTTAATCCTCAAAACTGTGTCCTTACCTTGTGTTCCTGGAATTTCTTTACACAGTCCTGAGAAATATTCCTATTTCTTAGAAAGGAAATCACCTAATGTTGATATAAAATCAATCAATTAATCAATCTTTATTGAAGTACTATTTTTTCAATATATAAAAAATATATAATCAATAAAGAAATGTAGTACTATATAAGCTGTAAATAGCCTGAAAGGCTAAACAAAACAGCTGGCAGGCTGCAATTAAAATATGAGTGTAATATCACTGTGTCCATTCTAATAAACAATTCTTACAATTCACAATTGATAATCTGATCCTCATATCTTTTTAGTTATAATTTATGATTATAAATATACTATAAATTGCTAACAATTATTATCAATTATTAATCAATAATATTAAGCACTTTTTATGCTGACTTAATAGTTCAGCTGGTTTCCTAGGAAACTAGAATCGAGAGATTGAGCATCAGGAAATCATCAACTGTAATTTATAATCAGGAATTTATAAGTCAACATAATAATTTAATGAAAAAAAAAAATTATCAAGAAGTCTTGCACATGCACTTCGACTTGAGTAATATTTTTTCTCTATTTTATTTAAAGTTTTGTATAAATATAAGAAGATAAAGCAAAGACGAAGAACAAATAAAATATAACAAATTCACAGAAAATACTTGGGCTTCCTGTGGTAGCTATTTACAAGATGGCGATCGGATTTCGACTGTGGTCGCTTAGACAACAGTGGATTGCGAATGTTCATTGATCTGTGTTGTTATAAAAAAAAGGTTTCTCATTCCCGTAAGACTTTCATTCACAAAAAGCATAGAAGCATGTCAAAACACGTCTATTGTAATTAAAAAGTAAACTTAATCTACTAATTGAAGCTTAAGTTGTTGGTATTATTTTGACAGTTTTGAATGTCATCCGACTAACTGAAATCATTACATATGTTTTTAGTTGAAGTAAAATACAAGTTAGGAAAATTAAGAACGGTTCGGTATTAATGAAAATATCGGGTAAGATCGGTCAGGCTCATAATATTTATGTGCTTTCGCAAAAGCATGCTGATGGGCATGATTTCAAAGTCACGTCTATATTTTTGTTATTTCCCGGGGTATCATGGCATTAAAGAAAGAAACAACATAAAGCACAATATGAATTATTATATATTTTCTTAATCTTACTCTATCTTATCTTATACAAGTACTTACCTCGTCTAAACTGGCGCCTACGTCCATGTTCACGTCCATGTTCACTTCGAATTCGAACTTTGCACAAAGTCACGTGGCTGCATGCGTCACACTGAAACCTGGCAAAAAATGCCAGATACGCTCATAACTGGCAAAAAATGCCAGATACATTCATAAGTGGCAAAAAATGCCAGATACGTTCATAACTGGCAAAAAATGCCAGATACGTTCATAAGTGGCAAAAAATGCCAGATACGTTCATAACTGGCAAAAAATGCCAGATACGTTCATAACTGGCAAAAAATGCCAGATACGTTTATAAGCGGCAAAAAATGCCAGATACGTTTATAAGTGGCAAAAAATGCCAGATACGTTCATAACTGGCAAAAAATGCCAGATATGGAGTAAAAAAAGTTCTTTAAAAGACATGGCCCTTCAGGGGCTCCGTAGTTTTCATACAGTCTACGCAAATTTAACATACGATAGTTTTAGAATAACGTTCAATTTTTAAGGTATAATAAAATATTTCGAATGTCTAAAGATTTATGGAGCTGTCGAGGGCACCTATAAAGTCAACACCTAAGTCAATAGATCCATACGTAGTAGTCAAAAATCTGTAATCAGTCTACATGCACACCAATATATAATTGTGTATGATAAACTTTCGAATTAAGGCATTATAGCGAGGTATTTATATAGAATATTCGATGAACTTACAAGTTATTATGATGCCATTCTTTGGTGATATATGGATCTTCGTGGTACACCATCACAAGATGGTGGTACTTCCTTCTTTGCAAGATGATCTCTTCGATCGAGCGATAATACAATCTACGTAATACACAATATAGCACACAGGGATCCCAATCATACATCAAAACAAAAACAAATCGAATACAATCGACTGTATTTGACTAGCCTGCGTTACAGACCCTTGTAAGCGCTCGAAACGTCTCCTGCCAACAGACCCTTGTAAGCGCTCGAAACGTCTCCTGCCAACCACAGGGAGCCCACTCTCAGAGACTCACGGATGATCGGTTTACTCCACGTTTGTGTGTCAAGATTGAATATTAATTAGGTTGTTTTGTCTTGAATAAAATTCCTTCAAAACACAAATGTCTCTTGTTTTTCTGCAATAATACATGTTTTGGATGATCATTTAATGTCCCTATATGAAAATGTCTTCAAAATTTTCAGGATGACATGAGATTCCGTTGAATACCTAAAGGCTTATATACAGACAAGGGTGGCAAGTTATGCATAGCTCTTGAAACCATCTCTGACCCCAACAAGTAGACAATCCCTTGGGGGACCACATGCGTCTCATTAGTTATCACTATTTATAATATAGTTTGATTATAACGCGCGCTCTGATTGGTCCAAAACCGTAGTTTATTACACCGATAAACCACGGTTTTGAGAGTTTCGAAGGAACAGCGAAAAAGTTGTTGTTTGCTCCCTGTTCACTTTTGAAAAATGGCGTTCAAAATGTCGAGTAAATATTTTCTTTTTGTTAAAAAGCTGATATAAACAAATTAAAAACAACAAAAACACTCAATGCATCACATAAATATATATACAACAGGTAGTTCTAAAAGTCACTTTTATTGTTGAATAAGAGCGAAAAAAGATCAAAAAAGTTTATATTTGACAGTTTTGTTTTTGAATTAAAAAGAAAGAGTACACTTAATACGCTACGCTGGAGGCATAAAATACTCGTAGACGTTACAAAACAGCAAGAAAAATGTACAAAAAAGCAGCCTAATTAGGTTATTGATGTCAAAGGAATATAAAGTAAGATATCTGTTCAGTGAAGAAAGTGAAGTTAAATTTCACAATGCGAACCAAGCGAATGACACGGCATCCAACGGACAAAGTTTAGCACACAAATTATCCACTTGAATAAATAAGCTTGCAAAAACAGATGCTTTACGATATAACTATAGTCAATATCTTAAGTATTCATCAATGCATTTATTTAATAACTGACCAACGGCGAATACATATTTTTTTGTTCAAAGCAGGATTACCTGACTATCATGGCGATTTCTGTTCGTCCGAATTTAGCGGTGAATCTAACTTGATTGAAAAATGTCCAAGCAATCCTCAACTCAAACCAGCCACATAATGTCCATGTCAGTAGTGAGTAAATATCATCTGCTTGAGGTTAAACGATGTCTAGATTTGTTTGTTAGTCAATAAATCCTTCATTATTACGACCAAAATCATCGGGGATTTCCCAACAAGAACCGGCCAACAAACATGTTATTGACAACAAACTCGATCATTTCATTAGCTTGCAAGCTACATTGATCCATAGAGCTTTGATTTGAGGCATTCTCCACTTGTATCTACCATATTCTCCCCAAAAATTTAAAAAGAATGTAATATTTTCATGAAAACATAACCGGCAGAATATAATTGAAATCTTTGTACATTTGTGCTTATAACAAGCGATTTGATTGGATGGTTGAGAATTCTTAGGAGAATTGACTTGTTCATCAGCAAAATGAAAAAAAAATAACTTCTTTTAATTTCGTTTTTATTTCGTTTTTGAAACACTCGTTTATTGCTTCATGAAACGCATGTGGTCTCCCAAGGGATTGTCTACTTGTTGGGGTCAGAGATGGTTCTAAGAGCTATGCATAACTTGCCACCCTTGTCTGTATACACCTATTTCAATTAACGTTGTCCATCTGGAATGGTTGATCTGAGACCGATAGGAATTGTGGGAGTTCGTTAAACTGCAAATGCACTATTTATTTAATATAATCACGCTTGAATATCAATGTTTACTTCTGAAATACTGTTATCTGTAATTCAGCACCATTCAAGTGTGATTAAAACAATGTATTTGAAATTTAATGAACTCCCACAATTCCTATCGGTCTCAGATCAACCATTCCAGATTTACAACGTTAATTGATATAGGTGTAATATACAAATTAGGTAATACCTAATAGCGGAGCTCCCACTTTAATTTTTTCTTACAACATCAATATGTGCAAGTATATAGTTTTTGTGCACGGGTCATAAAAACTGTACGTGATGACGTAGGCGTATTTGATAGTATGTGAAAGAAATACTATTTCTTACTGTTCAAGGTTACTCAAGAAAAAAACGAGAAATATTAATCTGGGATATATACATATATATTAATTCGACTATAAGTCAACTATATTTATCAAGATTTTTGCTAAAGATTATGAAATACGGTTCATGCAATATAAATGTTGTAAATATGTAAAGCTTGTTGACCGATATCTATATACAAACTTTTATAGCAGTAAACAAAACAACAATCTACTCTGTTGATGTTTACGGTTCAATATAAATACTATAAATATGTCAATATAAATGTTGTAAATATGTAAAGCTTGTTGACTGATATCTATATACAAATTATTATAGCAGTAAACAAAACAACAATCTACTCTGTAGATGTTTACGGTTCAATATAAATACTATAAATATGTCAATATAAACGTTGTAAATATGTAAAGCTTGTTGACTGATATCTATATACAAATTATTATAGCAGTAAACAAAAGAACAATCTACTCTGTTGATGTTTACGGTTCAATATAAATACTATAAATATGTCAATATAAATGTTGTAAATATGTAAAGCTTGTTGACTGATATCTATATACAAATTATTATAGCAGTAAACAAAACAACAATCTACTCTGTTGATGTTTACAGTTCAATATAAATGTTGTAAATATGTAAAGCTTGTTGACTGATATCTATATACAAATTATTATAGCAGTAAACAAAACAACAATCTACTCTGTTGATGTTTACGGTTCAATATATTAATGTTGTAAATATATGTAAAGCTTGTTGACTGATATCTATATACAAACTTTTATAGCAGTAAACAAAACAACAATCTATGCCTATCATCGACACAAAGTTTTTTCATCAAAAAAGGATTTTAAAAACAAGTTTATAGATAAACTATCAATGGATATTACTTTTCTGTAAGTAGAAAATTGTAGTAAATGTAACTATGCTGTAATGGCCATGGAGTTGTTGTCGTTTTAATTTTATGCGTTTTTTTTAGTCTTTTCAAATCAAGGTGACAAGTTCTATTTTTGGCGCGTTTCAGCAATGCCAAGGCACCTTTTTGCTTCAAAAGCACGACAAAACGCTGAGAAAAATCAAGATTTTGAGCTTCAAATTGACAAAAACATTATTTGAACTAGACCTTAATAGAATGGTAACTATGTATTAAAAGGAAAAAAGGAAATTTTAAAGCATTTCTTTGTAAAAAAAACAAACATTTTTATCGTATTGGATTTACTAAAAAGTAGTCATGGCAAATCTTCAAAACAAAACAAAAAATTATTTTCAAGTGGAATTAAAAGCCTCAAGAATAAGTTCTACCAACACAAGATCGATTTGAAAAGACAAGGATTTTAAAACAAGGTATTTTATTATGAAAAACTTTGTGTAAAACATCATTTTCGACTTTGAAGTAAAAACTACTAAATAAAGCTCGTTTAGTAAGCATAAAATAGTCAATATTGCTAAATAAACAGTAGTTATTCAACCAATTTAAATTGTGTTTGTATTTCAATTTATCTTTGATGTTTTCTGTTTATGAGGTTTAAAAAGTACATAAATAAACACCTTTCAATCGACCAAAGTACAATTTACACATGCACAAACATCGTTTCATGTACGGTTTTTATCTCAAAAAGTAAATAAAATGGAGATAAACCTTTTCTCTTTTCTTTCTATAATAAAACAGAGAACGGATTTTTCCTTTTTGAGGCTTAATTATTGCAAGTATTGAGGTGGTTTTTTTTTCACGCTCGGTATATCAAATTAAGACAGTTTTTTTTTTCTCTCAAAAACTTGAAACAAATAATAATCTTGAACTTACTTTATCGGTGATTATTTTCCTGAGGTTTTCTTCTCTTCAATGACATTGATCATATTTTGACGAATAAATGTATGTACTTGAATTTTGATGGTTTAAACATTCTTCATAGTTCAACTGCCAAGCTTGAAAATCCTTCAATAAACTGTGCCGAGGGAAGATTTGAAGACAGTTTTCATAACAAACAAGGTCGCTTCTTTATCAATTTTTTTTGAATTGCTGTAGTCTTTTAATATTCTTCCACGAAGGTATCCACAAATAGGTTTTCTTGATCTTTTGGAATCAGTCTTTTCTGCTTTTCTTTAGTATAATTTCTTCGTTTTTGTGTCCTTCGAGTTTATGTTCTTCTTCGGTCAAAACTCTCTTTGTTCTTCGAAGTTCATCTTTCTCCGTTGTTATTTTGTATTAATGTAAGCTCTGCTATTTTGTTGTTGTTTGTTTGACTTTTTTGTTCTTCGAAGTTCATCTTTCTCCGTTGTTATTTTGTATTAATGTAAGCTCTGCTATTTTGTTGTTGTTTGTTTGACTTTTTTGTCGATAAATTAAAAGAACAACTTTGCTTTGTTGATCTAGCGCTATTTGGCGCGCGCGTCACTTTCGTTCCCGCCGAAATATAACAACCAATCAGCATCGCGATGGGCGCGGACGTCGGACGTCGGACGTCGGACGTCGGACGTACGCTTGGGATTCCTGTGTGAAAACCATCGAAAATCGACTCGATGCATTACCATTTTTTCTTAAGTATGGTGCTCCGCTCGCGCGGGCCTTCAGCCCGCGCGGGAGCTCCGCTATAAGCCTTTAGGTATTCAACGGAATCTCATGTCATCCTGAAAATTTCGAAGAAATTTTCATATAGGGACATTAAATGATCATCCAAAACATGTATTATTGCAGAAAAATAGGAGACATTTGTGTTTTGAAGGAATTTTATTCAAGACAAAACTATCTAATTAATAGCGGAGCTCCCGCGCGGGCCGAAGGCCCGCGCGAGCGGAGCACCATACTTAAGAAAAAATGGTAATGCATCGAGTCTATTTTCGATGGTTTTTACACAGGTATCCCAAGCGTACGTCCGACGTCCGACGTCCGACGTCCGCGCCCATCGCGATGCTGATTGGCTGTTACATTTCGGCGGGAACAAAAGTGACGCGCGCGCCAAATAGCACTAGACCAACAAAGCAAAGTTTTCTTTTATCTTAAAAAAGGCAAACAAATAACAACAAAATACTACTTGCTAATAGCAGAGCTTTCATTAATTCAAAATAACAACGGAGAAAGATGAACTTCGAAGAACATAAAGAGAGTTGTGACCGAAGAAGAACATAAACTTGAAGGACACAAAAAGAAGAAATTATACTAAAGAAAAGCAAAAGACTGATTCCAAAAGATCAAGAAAACGTATTTCTAGATACCTTCGTGGAAGAATATTAAAAGACTACAGCAATTCAAAACAAATTGATAAAGAAGCGACCTTGTTTGTTATGAAAACTGTCTTCAAATTGCTTCCCTCGGCACAGTTTATTGAAGGATTTTCAAGCTTGGCAGTTGAACTATGAACAATGTTTAATCCATCAAAATTCAAGTACATAAGCTTACATCTATTTGTCAAAATATGATCAATGTCATTGAAGAAAGAAAACCTCAAGAAAATAATCACCGATAAAGTAAGTTCAAGTGTTTTTATTATCCATGGTTCAAGATTATCATTTGTTTCAAGTTTTTGAGAGACATAACTCAAAAATTAGTTCAATCTTCAACTCGTTTCGTCGTAGTTTTCGTGTAAAAGTACGTAGGGACTGTTTTGCAGTCTAAATTAGTTCAATCTTCAACTCGATATTGTCATAGTTTTTGTGTAAAAGTAGGGTCTGTTTTGCAGCCTAAATTAGTTCAATCTTCAACTCGTTTTGTCATAGTTTTACCTCATAAACGGAAAACATCAAAGATGAATTGAAATACAAACATAATTTAAAATTGGTTGAATAACTTCTGTTTATTTAGCAATATTAACTATTTTATGCTTACTAAACGAGCTTTTTTAGTAGTTTTTACTTCAAAGTCGTTAAAGTTTTTTTTACAGAACAAAATGATGTTTTACACAAAGTTTTTCATAATAAAATACCTTGTTTTAAAATCCTTGTCTTTTCAAATCGATCTTGTGTTGGTAGAACTTATAATTCTTGAGGCGTTTAATTCCATTTCAAAATATCTTTTTGTTTTGTTTTATGATTTGCCATGACTACTTTTTAATAAATCTAATACGATGAAAAGGTTTAACCTTTTATATCCGGAATCCTAACTAACTTTGGAAAATAAAAGAAGGTAAAAAGCGGCCGTAAAACGACTGTTCAGCCAAAGCACTTTTTCAAGGCGTTATCAAAAGCAAAATAAGCTTAATGACTTAAAAATAAAATGGATAATAATAAGGCTATTCACACTATCGTTTGGGAATAGTATTTTCCATCAAAAACATTTCTGAACACTTTTTTGTCTGAACAACACTATTGACTGAAGTGACAGTTGAAAATTTGAGAAAAAGATGAAAAAGTGCATAGAATGAAAACGATAACCAACCTAAGAAAAAGCAGTGGAATTTATTACAATTTTTTTACTTACATTAAATCAATTTCCATTCATGAATTGTCCATTAACATGCTTTTATCGGACTTTTTTCAATGAGAAATCTCCGTCCCTTGTGTAAATGACAAACTTTCCTTTCGTGCGTTGCGTTACATGATGGCGTCATCTACATCGATAGCCAATGAGGTTTTTGACATTATGTCAATCAAAAAGAGAGCGAGAAATATCTTACATTTTACTGGCTTTTCCAGGGCTTTGTTTTGATTCTCTCTCCGCGCGCTGAATCTCCGAAAGGTTATATTTTTCGATGAAAAATGCTATATAAATTACAATAAACAGTAAGTTGTATAATAAATCCCTTATTAGATATTTTCTTGGGTATTACGGGCTGGCATTTTACTCATTGCTTGCTGATTAAACGTACGCAACTCGTAAAATATCAGCACGTATATTATACCCAAGAAAATATCTAATAAGTGGTATTTACATGCACATATTGATGTTGTAAGAAAAAATTAAACTGGGAGCTCCGCTATTAGGTATTACCTAATTTGTATATTATTCAATCTTGACACACAAACGTGGAGTAAACCGATCATCCGTGAGTCTCTGAGAGTGGGCTCCCTGTGCTGCCAACAAGCGTCTGCGCGCCGAGAGCAAAAATTCCATACTGATGACGTTCTTTGACCCAGATTGTGTCAAAAGCTCTGATTGAACAATTTTGTTTAATTGACACCTCATATGCAAATCAAGAGTGGTTTCGCACTTCTACAGTTATATTTATTCAAAATAATAGTTTCATAGAGCATATTACAGTGCGACTCGCCGTACCGTAGTCACTTACAAAAACATTTGATGAATTTTTGACATTATTTTGACATTTTTTCATTTCAATCGGACCAATCAGGTACAAGTTTATATCAAGAGGCAGAGTTTATATCGAGAGGCGGAGTTAATATCGATCAGAGGCGGAGACTTTAGATACTTTGATGTCTGTAATTGGTCAGATTGAGATGAAAAAATGTCAAAATAATGTCAAAAATTCATCAAAAGTTTTTGTAGGTGACTACGGTACGGCGAGTCGCACTGTAAAGACAAGAATGATACATTGCAGCGAATTATCAAAATCTCATGTCGAGATTTGAGAAGGATTTCAACGCCGTGAACTTTTGCCGACTTAATTTAATACACAAGAGTTCTTGTAATAATATTGGTAATAAAATCTTCATTAAACTCAAACAACACTTCTACAGTTATATTCATTCAAAAATAATGTTTTCATGGAGCACATTTGTGACATTAATCAGACATTAAAGCGAATTATTACAATCTAATGGCGAGATTTGAGAAGGACTCATGCATCCGATGGATTAAATTAAGATATTCACACGGCGTGTGAACTTTCGCTGGCGGTTCGATAAGTCACTGTTGTCATAGTTTTGCTTTTATCACAGACTAATGTGCTTGTATTCGTCTCCGATATATGCTCTGAAGATAATTCATTTGGTCTTTCATGAGGGTCCACAATAGGGGTTCTCAATCCCGCCATCCCGCTCATTTTTGCCGGCAATCCCGCCATCCCGCACGTTTTAATGTCACAATCCCGATCCCGCAATTTTTTCTAAGTTAATTATTAATTAAATATTAAAACGTTAAAAAGTTTTTTTATTGAGAACAAAGAATGCTGCAGTCCCGTATCCCGCAGCAAATTAATGTTATATCCCGAAACCCGGCACCTAAAAAACACGAAATCCCGATCCCGCTTGGAATTCAGAATCCCGCATCCCGTCAAGGTTTAAGCTCGGATCCCGCATCCCGCCTTCAAAAAAAGGTTTATCCCGCATCCCGCCAAACCTATTGTGGACCCTCTTTCATGATGGCAGCGGAGAAACGACGATAATAATCGCATTTTCCTTCCACAAATTGCTCGAGAAGTTCGAAGCCATCTATTTCGATGAGAGGAACAACCTGAAAAATAATTGAATTGTCTGTGCAAGGCTAACGAACCAGCTGAGTCGATCGCTTTCCCTGAAAGGAATTATGGGTCACTGTTTTTAATTAGCAATTTTTGAGCATTTTCCGAGTATACAATGTAGACTTTTCTTGTTGATTGAAATATAATCCCACCATGTGTTTGACTAGTGTTTACAATTAATTTAAAAAAAGGAAGAACTTGTCTTTCATAAATTCTCTTGGCAGAATAATGGGAAATGCTAATCAAAATACGATGTTGAATCCTCAATTCTGATTGGTTGACCTTCTCTTTGTTCTGAAGGTCAACTCAGCTGTAATGCATCTTTTCCATTAGAAAAGCTAAATATATAAAGCATTTAACTGGCTTTTAGTGAGTGAACTAGACGCTTTGAGGGAGCGTTCACTCGTGCCTTGGTGTGATTGAGTAACTCTGGGGTGCTTGTAATGCCCGACTGACAATACAGTATGGTTCAACAGTATTAAATGCATATTAAAGTTACATTCAGGGGGTCGGCAAAATCACTGGTTGTCTTTTCCATATCATATTATCAAAACTAACATTTGAAAAAGTGGCATAGTGTATTTGTATAAGTTTGTAACAAATAGCAAAACAAATGCAACATGTCAAATAGACTGACAATTTCAGGTAACTAATATTGAATAAGGTGAACACACATATCTGATATATCTTATAGATTTTTATTATGTGGGCATAAGATATTGGATATAAATTGCAATGGAAAAAACAAGTCAGATGATATTTCATAATAAACTCTTTATTCTTGTCAATGTTTTGTGTAACATTTAAATAAAGTTTCTGTGCATAGTACAACATAACAATCATTAGAACAGAAACAATACCAAAGATCATTATGCTCGCCATAGGATATCTGGTGTGACCAAGAACACTGTTTCCTTTGTTAAGTCCAGTAGAATATAAACACATGACATGTTGTTTACAATTCTGATAAGTTGTATTTGTAGGCTTTTGATCATAATCATTTTGCTCATAATACTGAGATAAGTATGATTCGTATTTCACAGCTGTTACTGTTCCTTCACGAACACTAGAAGGGTTTTCGACCATATTCACTATGCTGGTCTGATCGTTTTTCACAGCCATTGCTGTTCCCTCATGACTAGAAGGGGTGGAGGCCACATATAACTTGTTGGCCAGGTTGTTTTTCACAGCCGTTGCTGTTCCCTCACAACCAGAAAGGGTGTCAATATCTAAAAATAATAATAATAATAATAATTAATACAGACGAATTGAGCAAGCTTAACTCTTTCCCTACTGCGCCTTTAAAAACCAGTCCCTCAGGACTGGTGACTTCAAAAATTGTAGCTTTCTCGCTTTGAAAGTCATGGCTGTAATATATAGTTAACTGTGTTGCCTTGTAAGTTCCACAACATCAAACACTTAAATTGATCGACTGAGATCCGTATTTATAAGCTACAGAGTCCTTTGTGTTAAGGTGAACGTTAAAATGTGCGTTTTTGCGCCATAGAACAACCTCGATAAACGTCAGTTTTCACCTCTGATTTTTATACCAATAATAGCATTTAAAAAGCAAAATTCGGCATTCACAGAACACATTAGCCCCAGCTCTTTTGATTTCTTAATTTTTTATGATCTAACATCTTCCACGAGCCGCACAACAGCCGTTTCTTTTAGCCTACTAACGCCAAAACGCGTTTCTCCATTTAATAACGAAAAGCATTGTGGGTAATTATGCAAATGTTCGACAGCACATGGCCCAGACCACAATTCTTTATAGATTTTTTATAAGTGCCCAGTCATCCGAGACGTTTCGAGCGCTTTAATACAAGGGTCTGTAACGCAGGCTAGTATTTGACTGACTGAGATTTTTGGGGTTGAAACGAGTTGTCGATGATTTAAAAGAATATGATATGATGACAGGAATGAAACATCGACGGTTTTTTTTTATTTCATTCGCAGTCCGTCGTATTACGAGAAAACAAAAAAACAAAACTCTAGACGATTTAGTAAGAGCGTAAATACCCACTCACATATCGTAAAACATATCAAAATGTCAGATTGGTGATTTTCATGGCCACAAATCCAGCCTTTCGCACGGTACATGCTGGTAAGTGACAATGGGTCTTTAAAGAAAGTTCTCAGCGTCATACAATATCTGATTTATTTATTAAGATGTCAATGATTTTATCAGGATCTGCTGTTTTATCAGGCTGGGATCTACCATCTTATGCATTTCGCTTTGACTTAACTGAACAGTAATATTTCAAACATTTGTTTAATTATTTCACGATTATTGATGTTCTTTAAATACTTGAAGTCTTGACTATAAATAAAAGGCTTGACTATATATAAAACTGCTATCCAGCAACACACTTAGTAAATGTATGAGAGTTCCCCCGCCTACAGGGGGAACAGAACCTTATATACAGCTATTTCTTAAAAAGTTGAATTTTGAATACTGAATAGTGCATTCAAAGTCATACATTGCATGTAATTTTTGAAAGCACAAATTTTAGAGATATAACTCACCCCGACTCTTTGGTAGCCTGCTGTGCAGACTCTTTTTTTGCGCCAAAAATATTAATATTTAATATCTCAAATGTTTTATATGTTGAAATACACAATATACGGCAAGATATATATACATTTCTGCGCACAAACGTAAAAGAAGCCACGTTCATTCTAATCATTCATCATTCTCTCCCTATCATCTGAATCATTCATAAAATAGGATTGTAAAGAAAAACACTTAAAAACTTCAAAAAAACACTTAAAAAAGTTTTCAATAAAAATGTGAAGCACTTAATAAATGGAAATATACGTCTTATGTATATATCGATATCCAATTTCTCTTTTCTGTAATTCTAATTTTTTTTCTGTATATCCATGGTAGATGGTCTTTCAAAGAAGAAATATATTATAACTGCAGATTAATGGTTTCATGTTTTTCTACTGTTCCACTTTTTTAACTGCAGGTACTATTTCAAAATGTCCAGATCTACTGCAGGTATATTTACAATCCCTCCCCCCCCCCCCCCCCCCCCTCCTTCAGAAATAATTGTCTATATAATTGTCTCTTCTTTGTCAACGGTTCCTTCGATGTGCAACACAGGCTTCTCGTCTGAGGGTTCAGTGGTCTTCTGGCGAGGTACATTTGATCTGGAATCTCTTTGCAAGTGATCATAATCAGATCCAACTCTGTCACCAGCTGGTCGCCTCTTAAACTTCTCTAGATGATCGTATTCATGATCTCTTAACCCAGATTTTGCACTGTTCTCGTTATTATCGTAGATGTGATCCCTTGACCTCCTGGGTGTGGCATTCACATTAGGAGGAAGATTTTTGTTTTTGATGTTATTATTTTTGTGGGCGTGGTGCCTAGATCTCTTTGGTATAGCACCTCCTTGGGGAGGATCTCTTAGATCTCTTCCATTGTTCTCATTATTTAAGGCGTGGTTTCTAGATCGGACGGGCGTGGCATCCACTCGTAGATGATCTCCTCTACTATTGATTCGATCATTAGTGTAGTCGTGGTGTCTGGATCTCTTTGGGATGGCACCATTTCTTGTCATTTCATTGTTATCGTAAACATTTCTTCTTGGTCTTCTCAAATGATCATAGTCGCTTGAATCTCCTTCAGCCAGAGCTGTATCAGTTTCATGATTGTCATAGGCATTCTCTCTGCGGTCTCTTGACGAAGTGCTACTACCTATGTGATCATACATATCATTATTTCGTCCGCCATTTTGTCGATTGTTTGGAGTATCTCTTGGAAAGATAGATTCATAATCATGATTAATCATTGTCTGGGGGTTGAGACTCGCGTAGCCAAATGGTCGGGAATTTCCGTGCAGATCGTCTGGTGGATGTGGTGTGGAAACTTCTAAACGTTCATAATCGTGTGATTCTAGTTCGTCCATCTGATGTGACGGGTCAGGGGTTGGTATAACATCCGGCATCGTTAAGTCACTGAGAAACTCATCGTGAGACCAAGCAAGCGGTGGCTTTTTAGTTTTTGGAACTTTAACTTGTAAATGTTGTTTCTTGTTGTTTGTAGCAGTAGTGAATGAAGGATCAGTGCTGTCGTAAGCTGCATCATCCTGGACATATCCAATGTTCCTGAACGAGAATTCATTTATCTGACGATCTCGCTGTTTTCTGCCAAATAATGCCTTTTTCCTGGAAAATAAAGTTGAAAAAGGTTTTATGATTAGCAGATTGTACTGTGTTCGACAATAAAACTTATTTACTTTGAGTAGGAACTTTTCAAAGTTTGGAAACAAAATCAAATATATTATATTTCGAAAAATTCATATAGGCAAAAGAAAAAAGGTGTTAATGCCTAAAGGTTTAAACATTTACGACAGTTGTCATAAGCAGAAATGCTGGCCGAGATCTGCTTCTTTGAGAACCATACTAGTAATTCCCAAAAGGAATTGGAAAAAATTAGCAATGATGCATTCATCATGATTTTGTTTATTTAAAAATGGATAAATAATCCTTTCTTCATTTTACTTATGGTGGTGTGGCGTGGAACACGAAATAAGAAATGTTCTAGTGCCATTCAAATGAACTCGTTAATTTTCTCTTATCCTTACCTAACATAACGAACTACAAGGTACATCACGATCAATAGGAATAACATGACAAATAGAACCGACAATGTTATCGTCACAGAAGCTGGTGTCCCCCCTTGTTGCTTCCCTGCAGCTGGTACAGCTCCACCAGATGAGTTACATTCTGGAGTGAGTTTGATAATCACTGGTCCTTCAAGGAATTCCTCGATACTTTGCTTGGAGTTAAACACTAACTTGCAAAGAACTGATCTGGTGATGACCGTCGAGTCTTGCAAAGGATTTAGTATTGCAAGTTCAATTCTAAGGAGTTCGCTTTCTTTGGAGAAGAAGGTCGGATTGCTAAGCACAAGAACATCAGATGCTTTAAACTCGACAGCGTTTTCTGTATCTCTCTTGACTTTACCGCTAGACGACCTGTCAACGTAAACAACATTATGAATATTTGAATTATATACTTTTAAAACTCTTTATCCTCCGAGACCAAAGACTAGTGTAATTAATATCGGGAATTTATGAGTCTTAACATGTCTTAACCATGTCAACGAAATATTTCGATGGGACCTTTTATAGATTAATGGAGAAACATTCCTTTATGTCATTATAAAAAACAATATTGACTTGTTAATTATTCTGATTGGTTGAGGCGCGTGCTATGTGGATTTGTATTTTATAAAGGAAATAAAAAAAACATGCTGTCCTGTGTGTAGTTATTACACGTACTTCTCTCGTGTTATGCAAATCCCCTCAAGCTTTAGAAGTGCACACATCAAGAATGCTTTTCATCTATTTCTTTATAAACCTTGCTGTGCTGTGTGCAGTTATAACACTTCTCTCGTGTTCTGCAAATCCCCTCAACCTTTAGAAGTGCACACACGAATCCGCATTATCTATTTCTTCATAAACCTTGTTGTCCTGTGTGTAGTTATTACACGTACTTCTCTCGTTTCTGCAAATCCCCTCAAGCTTTAGAAGTGGACACAGCACGAATGCGCTTTATCTATTCCTTTATAAACATGATTGATATTCAAACCTACCTCAGCAAAGCACTGCATGATCCATTTTTGCAGTATTTAGTTATTCCTCCAGAAACACTTTGCTTAAATTTCTCCTCCGTTAGCTATAACGTTGAGCAAAAGGGTTAGAAAAACAGAAATTGAAATATGCTGATATGTTTGCACTGGCGATGTAAAAAAAATTGTTTTGGAAGAAAGTTTCTTAATTTCTCGAGATTCCTTTTAGCATAGCATTAAAAGAATCGCAATTAACTAAAACTGAACTAACATTTTTATCAGTGTTGTCCACATAAATTGACATACTGACTAATCCAAATGGCACTAAATGTGGTTTACGCACGTTAAAGTCACAGGTCCAGAGATAATTTACTCTGGTTCCTAAAATCGTAATTTTAGGCGATTTTAGGGATTTTAGGCGATCTTAGCAAAAAGCTCCTAAAATGTAAGGCGATCTTAGGCGATTTCAGGCGATTTCAGGCTAATTTAATCACGATATATAATAAGAAAAGTGATATTTGTAATAGTCAAAGCGTTCTTTCTTCTGGACAATATCAGTGAGAACGGCTGTATACTATATGCTCACCTTTTCGCCATTCATCTTTAGTGTCAATACCAACTTGTTTTTTCCTGTTGAAAAGTATATATCTTTTAGTGAAAACCTATAGTTACCATCATCAGTTAAATAATCAATCGATTCTAAGACTATTTCAATAAAGAAAATTGGCTTTGTTACACGCTACTTACAAACATCAAACTGCACCAACAGACGACGGTAAACAACAGAAGGTCGCAACAATTTATTTTTATAACTAATAATTTCAGACTTTCCCAATACGCAGTTTTCTTCTTCTCCGATATAAGTAAAAAAGATCATGTATATGGTATTAAGCTTTTGCAAATGAAATTTGTATGCAATTAACATGCAACAGCTAGCAATAAGTCTAATAGTTCTGCAATAATCCAAAGATATTTACCAATGTATATTGTGCAGTCGTGGCCATGGTACATAGGTGGACATGTAGTAGAAGGCTGTTCTGTAGGTTTAGATGGAGTTGTGGCGGTTGTTCGAGACAATTGAACAGAAGATGACATAGGAAGAGATGGAGTTGGTGTTGGACGCCGTGTTTTTGTGGTTGTGGTTGTGGTTGTGGTTGTGGTTGTGGTTGTGGTTGTTGTTGTTGACGATGACGATGTGGATAAAGACGTTTTTGGCGTTGTCGTTGTCGTTATCGTTGGCTTTGGCGTTGGCGTTGACGTTGGCTTTTGTGTTGTCGTTGGCTTTGGCTTTGGCGTTGGCGTTGACTTTGGTGTTGTCGTCGGCTTTGGCGTTGGTTTTGGTGTTGGCGTTGGTTTTGGCGTTTGCGTTGGTGTTGGTGTTGGCTTTGGCGTTGGCGTTGGCGTTGGCGTTGGCGTTGGCGTTGGCGTTGGCTTTGTCGTCGGCTTTGGCGTTGGTTTTGGTGTTGGCGTTGGCTTTGGTGTTGGCTTTGGTGTTGGCGTTGGTGTTGGCGTTGTCGTCGGCTTTGGTGTTGGTGTTGGCTTTGGTGTTGGTGTTGGCGTTGTCATCGGCTTTGGCGTTGGCTTTGGTGTTGGCGTTGGTGTTGGCGTTGTCGTCGGCTTTGGTGTTGGTGTTGGCTTTGGTGTTGGTGTTGGCGTTGGCGTTGTCGTCGGCTTTGGCGTTGGCTTTGGTGTTGGCGTTGTCGTTGGCTTTGTCGTTGTCGTTGGTGTTTGCTTTGGCGTTGTCGTTGGTGTTTGCTTTGTCGTTGGCTTTGGTGTTGTCGTTGTCGTTGGCTTTGTCGTTGGCGTTGGCTTTGTCGTTGTCGTTGTCGTTGGCTTTGGTGTTGTCGTTGGCTTTGGCGTTGGTTTTGGCGTTGGTTTTGGCGTTGGTTTTGGCGTTGGCGTTGGCGTCGGCTTACCAGAAGAGGACGTCGGTCGAATAAATGAAGAGGAGGCAGGAGAGGATTGAAGAATGACTACGACTGACGAAGAGAGAGGAACTGTAGATTTTGAAGGATGAAAAGACGATGATACGGAAGGGTAAACTGGTGTAGTGTAGCATTTCCTTGATC
This sequence comes from Metridium senile, assembly GCA_949775045.1. Classification (NCBI taxonomy): domain Eukaryota; kingdom Metazoa; phylum Cnidaria; class Anthozoa; order Actiniaria; family Metridiidae; genus Metridium; species Metridium senile. Next base: position 7,585,495 of record OX459097.1, on the reverse strand, counting down.
CAGTGTTTGTAGGACAGACGCAGCTGTATCCATCAGAGTTGATCAAACATAAATGAGTACACCATCCATTGTTTTGGGCACATGGGTGGAAATCATCTGCACATAAACAAATATATAGAATGTAATGTGAAACCTATATATTGAACAAATTGCATGCATTTTTCTGAGTTATATGTCGCTCTTTCTCATTTTGTCTTACTGACACATTCTTGACGTGGCTACCTTTCAAGATGGCGCAGGGAAACGTGTAGGAGACTATTCCATGTACAATATTAAAGAAACCCCGTCCTGTTCTTACTGATCACTTAATCAATAAATCTTTAAATATTACCTGGAGTGTCACTAAAGTTATGGTAAACATGAAGGTCCATTGGATATATCCCACTGACAACCTTTTGTAGATTCTTCAGAGATGTTTTATTAGAACGATAGACTGCGTTATTGTAATCATCTCCAAAGTAAATGTAACTTTCTTTGACTGTCAAACCTTTGGGAATAATCCCAGATGGAAGGCCTCTTAGAGGTTGCACCGCAAGATTATCTATATCTGTGTATGATATTTTGTTTCCGTCATGGAAATAAAGTCTGTTACTTTCTGAGTCAAAGGCGAGCGCCACCTGAACTATACTAGGGTAATTGGACGGTGGACTCCAATATACCACGGTTTCGGGCTTGGTTCCATTCATTTGAGATCTTTTGATAGTCAGCGAAAGGCCTGATGGGGCCAAATGACCCCAGTAAATATAACTGTAAATTTAAAAACAATTATATCATTACTCTTTATGGTTGTTATTCCATGATCGACTACCCCTCCCCTAGTGATATTTTTTCATGCTTTTGTGTCGCTTAAACATGCCGCTAATAACCTGTAATAATGATTATTTCATCAATCAAACTAATCAAACAATCAATCAAACTAAAATTGCATCATGTGTCTCCCGGTCTACTACTTCCCCATGTTTCCACAAATTGTAGCCAATTACGCCAAATGCGAGGTAAACACCAAATGCGGCAATATGAATTAAGACCCATGGTCACTTACCGGCATGCTTTGCGTTGTTTATTTTGATTTGAGTGTTATAGTCATGCTCAATTTCTATATTATCTAGCACATATAAATTAATAGAAGCACTCTGCGATACAAACGAATATAGAATGAAAAAAATATATTAATAATCTAAAATGTATATAATGTAATTAGTCTATACAAGAGCAAATAAAGATTCTATTCTATATTGTCGTCCATTCTCAGCCAGTCGTATTACAGGAAAACAAATAAAACAAAACGCGCTATTAAATCGATTTAGTTAGAGAATGCGTACGTACGTACTCTTTAAGCCTGGTTCACACGGCGTCATAATCATATTCATAACCACGTTTACGACTAAGATTGTACGGTTCAGACGTGCGACATAACGTCATAGTCATAATCATAAGAAAATGGAAACTTCTCCATTTCATGCCGTGTGAACCAGGTTTTAATCTTTAATCACTATTTGTAACTACATGCACGTACACAACTACAATGACAAATAACAAATAAAACAAATATATGGCACAAGTGGTTATAGGAGAGCAGTAGGGGAAACTTAATTCCCATATTAAGACTACACTCCCATCTAAGTCCCTCACGTAAAATATATCAAAATGTATGAATGTGCGATTTTCACAGGCCACGAAATTCAGTCTTTCTCTCGGTGCGTGCTCGTAAGTAACCATGGGTTTTTAAGCAACACTGGGTCCCAGAGTATAGGCCTCTATATAAAATTATTCCACTTCCAATCTTACCCTCTTTTACTATCAAGAGTCATTGCATCAGGCTCCATAGTAAGTGTAATCAACACTTTGGAATACTGGCCATTCAACTTGCTCACACCTATCTCTTTATATGTAGCGTCGTACCAATATAGATTTCGACCAATAACATCAATGCAGTGACCATATGGATCGAAGTGGTAATCATCAATAACCTTTTCTTTGGAACTACCGTTCAAATATGCGCGTAAAATCTTCCCTTTGTTATTGGTCCAGTATATTTTGCCCTCCAAAGGATCATAATCCACAGTGTTAATGAAGCCTGTTTTCCCTAGAGGAAGAGCTCTTTTTGGATGTGAGAGATCATCAAGTGATTTGTAGAAGATCTTTTGTTTATTGTCGTCAACAACCAATAAGAACTCCTTGAAATAGCCTGAGAATGACGACATGTTGGATATTTAGATAGTTCAGTGATAAACTAAAGATACATAAAACAAATATTGATCGACTTTGGGCTGTTTATTCCAACTAACTTATCACAAATATCAAATAACCGAAAAAAAAACACTTGAAAATTTCATGCTGTCATGCTGTGTGACTTTGAGTATCCTTAAATGCCCATAGAAGCATGGATTGATGGAGAGAGGGAAAAAAGAGCGCACCATTGGCTTCCTGGGATTGATGGAGAGTGGGGGAAAAGAGCGCACAATTGGCTTCCTGGGAGATCAGGTTAAAGGAACGTCTCTCGCTAAATATTGGTTATGCTTTTCCTTTTACCCCTAATACTTACATGTCTTTCCATCATCACTCAATGTCATCCCGTTGGTACAGACACACTTATCTTGTTGTGGGGTTTGCAGGCAAAGATGATCACAACCACCATTGTTAACACCACATTTGGTATTTCCTGGAAAACAATTGTTTTTTTTTAACGAGGATAGTTTTTTCATACTCTTGGTCCAAATAGTGCTAAAATTGCATAAAAAAGGGTAAGAAATAAAGGAAGAAAGAAAGTAAGTCATAAAAGGAAGAGAAGGAAGAGAAGGAAGGAATAGAGGGAAGGAATAGGAAGAAGGAAGGAAGGAAGGAAGGAAGGAAGGAAGGAAGGAAGGAAGGAAGGAAGGAAGGAAGGAAGGAAGGAAGGAAGGAAGGAAGGAAGGAATGAAGGAAGGAAGGAAAGATGGATAGAAGAAAAGATCGATGTGCAATACCTACCATAATGTGGTCTATTATGATCATAACCATATATTTCCTTGGGTCTTTTGATGTTATTTAAAAGTATCTTAATACCACTTTTAGTCGTTGTATTTAAACTCGCAATCTTTCCATAACCATAATGCACACTCCCACGCTCTATCCAATAAATCCTTTCACCGATAATTGCCAGTCTATAAGGCTGGTGGTGAGTGGTCTTGATCTCATACACATGATTACTTGGATTACTGAGAATGATGTAGTAGATTATCTGTTTCCTTCGCTCTGTCCAGTAAAGAACACTTTTTTCTGTGTCGATAGATAGTCCTGTTGGTTTCTTTCGAATGGAACTTGATATGATAACTTTTCTGTGAGATCCATCCATAGAGGCTTTCTCGATCTTCATCACATCCCAGTCATCGTACGACGACCAATATAACTCACTAAACAGAGTAAAGTATATGCATTAGTAATAATAACAATAATAATTTAATAATAAAGATATATATTTCACGGTTAGCTAGACTACAATAAATGGAAACTAGCGAGTAAACTAGTAAACGTCAGAAAAGTTAAGTCAACATTTTGTTGCGGTGTTACAAATTTCATAATATTACCAATCGTTTGAATTACAATAATTAAAGTCTATATTAAGAACATCTATACTTACAAACGTGCAAGTTTATCAGCTCCTTACAGCCCTTCCCCACTACCCACAAACACACACACCATCTTGGGAGCAGAAAGCGAGAAACAGTTGTCTAATTGTTGAGATCAGGTTGAAGGAACAACCCTCGCTAAATATTGGTTGTGTTTTCCCTTTTTTCTCTCAATTTAATACTTACATGTCTTTCCATCATCACTCAATGTCATCAAGTTTAGTACAGTGGTACCTCTATTAAGCGGCCACCCATTCAACGGTCACCCTCTATTAGGCGGCCACAACAAAAAGTCCCAAATTTATTCCTATACCTATTCTATACCTTTATTCAGCGGTCAACCTCTATTAAGCGGCCAAGGAAAGTCCCGAGGGTGACCGCTTAATAGAGGTACCACTAAACAGAGTTTGTTGGAACGTTAAGAAACTAGGCCACTAGAAAATAATATGAAAGGCAGAAATTACTTAAAAAAACATGGAGTCCTTACCGAGCTTTCAAATCAAGAACCATCGCAGTTGGTTCAGTAACATAAAGTAATATCTTTCTAAAAGACCCGTCCAAACGCGCGACCTCAATACGACCTCTACTATCATCAGCCCAGTAAAGATTCCTTCCAGCTTCGTCAACTGCCAGGGCGATGACATCTCTAACATTTGTCACTACTGTTTTTTCATTGCTTCCATTGATGAAGGCACTGAGTATTTGTTCACTATAATAGTTTAGTGTATCCGCCCAGTAAATGCGTTTAGACAAAGGATCATAGGTAACTGCCTCCGAGGGTCGCCTAGTTGTAGTTGTTATCATGGTTATCTGGCCTGCCAAGCCATTTTTATCGAGTTCAGCTTTGTAGATGCGACCACCATAATTTGGCCACGTATGCTTACCATGGTAGGAGGTACCTTGTTTTGTGTATAAAAGAAATGCTGAAGATCCTGCAAAAATAACAGCAAAACGTTTAGTTATTTAGGGAATAAGAAATTAGGGACTGTATGTGCAATGATTATTAGGATCGAAGGGGTTGAAATACCAGAGGAGGATGGTATTCCCAGGTAGGGGGAGGGAGAGAGGGAGGGGGAGGGGGAGGGGGAGGGGGAGGGGAAGGGAATTCAGAGATAAACGTTTCAGGTATGCTCATCGGGATTTTTTTCAAAACACCCCGCAGTAAAAGATACCGCGTTACTCCTATAAAAAGGGAGCGACACGGACGAGGGGGATTTGGGGGTTCCTTGGAACCGTTGGACCTCCCCCTGGATCCACCACTAACGTTTCGGGACGTTAGTCCTTCATATGAATAATAAACTAAATAAAGACATGGCAATATTGTGAACGTACCTTGACACGGCAGCGTATTCAGAACGGTGAGAACTAGGAAGCTGATGACCAGTGTTTGATACATCCTTGTAAAGAATTCCTCACTCGCTCACTTCCACAAAAAATAAATAGAAAATTAACGATACTTTTATAAATAAAGTGAAAGCTAATTAACATACCTTAAAAGACAAATTATTTAACGGAAATTTTGGGTCCTTCCCTGCTGCGTATACTGGAAACCTTTTGTATTGTTTGTTAGCTTCGTTCTTTGTTCAAATTGTAGTCTTTTGTTGTTTCTATTGAATTACGTAGACTGTGTCCGGTACGTGGAGAAGGAGCCGAGATTTAATAGTCAGCTAGTGTACTCCAAATTAAATCTTCCGTTGTGCTACACATTTTTTGTTTTGTTATCCTAATAGCGTCTGAACGGAGAATAAAGTTCAACTTTTTCTCAGTCGGATTTCTTACTTGAAAACACGTTTCTTTGCACTGAATACAGATATTTTAAAAAGGCTGGCGAAGGTTTTGTTACAAATGCTTGTAACATGCTGCATACCAGGGCCGAAATGGATTTTGGCATATTTAATTATATGTGCTGATATTTTTTACATATGAATTTAACATAATGCAAGCTTGGTGCAACATGCGCATGCAGCATGCAACAAAAACTTTTGTTTTGAAACAGCTTTTAAAATACGGCCAAAAAGATATGATATTATTCATTGTATATTTCTAAATACTTATGATAAAGAATTCAGTTATATATCATACTCTATTTAATGCTGAAATTATATATGCTTAGCTTTTATGGTGCTGATAAAAGCATGTAGCACATGTGCAAAATGTAAAAATGCAAAAAGAGGTCAAATTTTAACCTGCTCCACGACTTCCTTGTTTACTCCAAGACGACTGCGTGTTCGACTGCATGTAGATTACTTTCCTAGCTTCCGATTAAGTTACAGATTACTCAGCATTGAAAAGGGCACAGCATCTGAATTTAGTGTACAAAATAAGTGAAACGAAAATTTAAAACGAAAGTTTACAAAAGATGACTATTATATGACGTCATTGTATTTCCAAGGCTTTGGACTGAATAAAAACAATATCATGTTTCATTTTGCTGTATGAAAAATACGAGAAAAAACATAACGATTCCGCTTGAAAGAACTTTGGAAACGTATCTCTGAGTAATCATATTCATTAATTCGTCAATTATGGAAAATGAACCCTCGCGTGACCACAGCTCAGCTAAAATTTGTACTAATCTATTTAATAAAACATTACGATCGTATAGAAAATTTTAAAAACATTTGAACATCGTTTTCGAGGCTTTATTACATTGCCTTATATCAGTATTGATAACAAACTATAGTACGTGGATAACAACTATTATGTGGTTTATAAATTAGATTTACAAACAAACTCTTCAATATACTAATTTGAAAACAGTAAAATACCAAAATTACTCCGTTGTCAAATTACGAAGTATGTTCTACGGCAGCCAAAACACAGCATAATAGTATGATATGATACATCTGGAATAATATACAAAGGTATCATGTAAAATAGGTAGGTTTTTTCGATGTTTTAAGGACTCAAGTACATAATGTTTAGAATTTGCAACTATATAATAAATTACCTTGTGTTTTCATACAGTCTACGCATATTTAACATACGATAGTTTTAGAATAACGTCCAATTTTTAATGTATGATGAAATATTTTGAATGCCTAAAGATTTATGGAGCTGTCGAGGGCACCTAAGTCAACAACTCCATTGCGTCTGCAGCTTTACGTAGTTGTCAAAAAACTGTAAAGTCTACATGAACACCAATTGTGTATGATAAACTTGCGAATTAAGTCATTGTAACGACGTATTTATATAGAATATTCGATGAACTTACAAGTTATTATGATGTCATTCTTTGGTGATATATGGATCTTCGTGGTACACCATCACAAGATGGTGGTACTTCCTTCTTTGCAAGACTTCGATCGAGCGATCTTTATTTGTTGCCAAGTCTACGTAATAAACACTATAGCACACAGGGATCCCGATCATATATTAAAACAAACACAAATCGAATACAACCAACTGTATTTGACTGATCGTGACTGAGATTTAGACTTTTTGGGTTGAAACGAGTTGTCGATGATTTAAAAAAAAAGTAATATGATGACAGGAATGAAACATCGAGAGGGAGGGGGAGCGAGGGGAGCAGGGCGCTTGGAGGGGAGATATTATTCAATCCGCTCTCGACACATGCTCTTCTATTCCTGTCTATTGTTTTACTCCTTTTCCCTCCATTGCGATGCATTTTATTCTATTATTTTCAGTTACCTGAATATTTTTGTACCTTATAGTTAGAGACTTGGGCTATTTACAAGCACATACAATATGAATTCTGACTCTATTCTATTCCTACCTATCCTATTCATTTCTATTTCCAGTTTCGATGCGATATATTCTATGAATGCGATATGCATTCTATTCCATTACATTCAACATCAATTCTATTCTATTGTCACGTTGGATTCTACGCTATGCGTGTACTATCCATTTCATTTCTATTACTATTTCTACTACATTCTATTTGATTATACAAATGGAAACTAGCGAGTAAACTAGTATAGGCTGCGTCCGTGTTTGATATAAACAATAAATGGAAACTAGCGAGTAAACTAGTATAGGCTGCGTCCGTGTTTGATATAAACAATAAATGGAAACTAGCGAGTAAACTAGTATAAGCTGCGTCTGTGTTTGATATAAACAATAAATGGAAACTAGCGAGTAAACTAGTATAGGCTGCGTCTGTATTTGATATAAACGATGGGTAATATAATGGAATTTGTAACACCGTAAAACATAGAAACTGACGAGTAAACTAGTATAGGCTGCGTCGGTGTTTGATGTAAACGATGGGTAATAGAATGAAATTTGTAACACCGTAAAATGTTAACTTAACTTTAAAACTTTAACCTTTTAAAACTTTTACCTTCGACTACTATTTGATTAATACATATTATTTAATTCTGACTCTATTCTATTCCTACCTATCCTATTCATTTCTATTTCCAGTTTCGATGCGATATATTCTATGAATGCGATATGCATTCTATTCCATTACATTCAACATCAATTCTATTCTATTGTCACGTTGGATTCTACGCTATGCGTGTACTATCCATTTCATTTCTATTACTATTTCTACTACATTCTATTTGATTATACAAATGGAAACTAGCGAGTAAACTAGTATAGGCTGCGTCCGTGTTTGATATAAACAATAAATGGAAACTAGCGAGTAAACTAGTATAGGCTGCGTCCGTGTTTGATATAAACAATAAATGGAAACTAGCGAGTAAACTAGTATAAGCTGCGTCTGTGTTTGATATAAACAATAAATGGAAACTAGCGAGTAAACTAGTATAGGCTGCGTCTGTATTTGATATAAACGATGGGTAATATAATGGAATTTGTAACACCGTAAAACATAGAAACTGACGAGTAAACTAGTATAGGCTGCGTCGGTGTTTGATGTAAACGATGGGTAATAGAATGAAATTTGTAACACCGTAAAATGTTAACTTAACTTTAAAACTTTAACCTTTTAAAACTTTTACCTTCGACTACTATTTGATTAATACATATTATTTAATTCTGACTCTATTCTATTCCTACCTATCCTATTCATTTCTATTTCCAGTTTCGATGCGATATATTCTATGAATGCGATATGCATTCTATTCCATTACATTCAACATCAATTCTATTCTATTGTCACGTTGGATTCTACGCTATGCGTGTACTATCCATTTCATTTCTATTACTATTTCTACTACATTCTATTTGATTATACAAATGGAAACTAGCGAGTAAACTAGTATAGGCTGCGTCCGTGTTTGATATAAACAATAAATGGAAACTAGCGAGTAAACTAGTATAGGCTGCGTCCGTGTTTGATATAAACAATAAATGGAAACTAGCGAGTAAACTAGTATAAGCTGCGTCTGTGTTTGATATAAACAATAAATGGAAACTAGCGAGTAAACTAGTATAGGCTGCGTCTGTATTTGATATAAACGATGGGTAATATAATGGAATTTGTAACACCGTAAAACATAGAAACTGACGAGTAAACTAGTATAGGCTGCGTCGGTGTTTGATGTAAACGATGGGTAATAGAATGAAATTTGTAACACCGTAAAATGTTAACTTAACTTTAAAACTTTAACCTTTTAAAACTTTTACCTTCGACTACTATTTGATTAATACATATTATTTATTTCGAAAAGCACGTCACGGTTTATCGGACAAATTTGTCCAATAAACACGTGCTTTCCTGAAATAGAACTCCATTCTTGGCAACATATACCGTCTGCATGTCTCCCTAAACTAAAACAACATAAAATGCATACTAATTCATTAGAGTGGTTTTCATTAACCCGTGAAACACTCTTTAGTGTATTACTGTTTAAAAAACAACATGTTAGGAGTGATGTATGAAAAATATTTAATGTAGAGGTAGTGGGTGCGAGTGCCAGCAGAAGAATAACCACTATGTGGATCTGCAGTGGAAAATATTATATTGGGGGCCGACCATTTAACTTTTGAGGGGGGGGGGGGGAGGGGGGGTGATCAGCAAGAAATGTTTTTCCAACGTCTTGGTGGACAGGATATTTTTTTTCCTTCTCAATGCTCTGCAGGATATTTATTTCTTAACTTTGCAACATGGTTTTCTCACCTGACAACTGTGCAGGAACTTTTTTTTATTCCATTTGTGCTGCAGGAAATTTTGTGCAGGAAATTTATTTTCAAAATCCCCCCCCCCCCCCCCCCCTCAAAAGTTAAGTGGTCGGTCCCTTATTATTACACTCTAATTTTATTGGGTTTTTCTGTTCTTATTTGACTATTACACTTAATTAATTAATACACTTTGCTTCACGGGTTGATGAAAACCACTCTATTTATAGGTACTTAAGCTTATTATGTCTGTCATTTCCAAAAGCTAGAGTGCGGATGAGAAAGTATATATATAGCTGGACTGCATTGAGCAACTAAAATATTTTATTCAAATAAAAAGACAACTACTCAGTAGTAGTATATAGAGTACAAACATTAAAAGTGTGCAATATAATTAGTACTAAATAGTGATATTTTATGCTAATTCTATTGTTTTCTATTGTTTAATTAGCACTATTTAGTACTAATTAGCACTCTTTGTTTCACGGTTATATTGCTTGCACTCTATCATCATCATTTTCTAATACATTTATTATGCGAAGTCATGCTATTTTCTAATGCATTTATTATGTGAAGTCATGATATTTCGATTTATATTTATTATGCGAAGTCATGCTATTTTCTAATACATTTATCATGTGAAGTCATGATATTTCGATTTATATTTATTATGCAAAGTCATGCTATTTTCTAATACATTTATCATGTGAAGTCATGATATTTCGATTTATATTTATTATGCGAAGTCATGCTATTTTCTAATACATTTATCATGTGAAGTCATGATATTTCGATTTATATTTATTATGCAAAGTCGTGCTATTTCAATATACATTTTTTTTCAACTGATATACTTTTAAAATGTCTATTGTAGTCTATTAAACGTTTCCATAAAATAAGTTTTGAATGGTTGCCATGCACTAGTTAAGTAATATGGATACGGGTGCCATCTAAAATACTAATTGAAAACTCAGAATTATATCATATATTTTGGATATTTTTATGTTATAGTTTATATAGTAAGCACTCTTAGAGTGTATTTACATCTATTTAAACAACTTATTTTTCCTGAAAACGTGCGAGAGAAAGTCAAAACCTGTACGCCCCCCAAGTTGAAGTGCGTCATAGCGTTAGGATATCTTCTTTGATAACTTACGTAGGGAAATATCTATACAACCCAACATAAGCCTCAAGACAACGCAGGCTTTACGTAACATTTTTAGATCACTTACGTAGTGAAACCTCTATACAACCCAACATCCTAACTTGTGCGTTTCCTTATTGAGCCTCAAGACAACGCAGTCTTTACGTAACATTTTTAGATCACTTACGTAGGGAAACTTCTATACAACCCAACATCCTAACTTGTGCGTTTCCTTATTGAGCCTCAAGACAACGCAGGCTTTACGTAACCGTTATGTAAGGAATTCAACGAAGCTCTACGTAACACTTACGTGGGAAATTCTCTCGACAAACCTGTGTCATATCATTTTCCCTTTTTTGACCACAGTATCGTGTATATGTGGACGGAAATATAAAAGTGCAAATACTTCCCATTCATTATTGTGCAATATAGATAACCATTAGCTTATTCTATAACGGAATACGGTATACACCTATTTCAATTAACGTTGTCCATCTGGAATGGTTGATCTGAGACCGATAGGAATTGTGGGAGCTCGTTAAACTGCAAATGCATTATTATAATCACGCTTGAATATTAATGTTTACTTCTGAAATACTGTTATCTGTAATTCAGCACCATTCAAGTGTGATTAAAACAATGTATTTGAAATTTAATGAACTCCCACAATTCCTATCGGTCTCAGATCAACCATTCCAGATGGACAACGTTAATTGAAATAGGTGTACACTGAATGAGGAATACTTTAGAATGTGTGACTCATGTGACTCCACAAACCTGGGCATACTCCTCCTTTATTATCTGCAATTTTGTAGGGGAATGTTTTAGCGACCATTTAAACTCGAATGTCTTGAGTGCCACTTCCTTTAGTATGTCTCCACAAACCTGGCCGTTCCCTCCCCCACCCCAAACCCCCTTATATTTTCTGCAATTTCTTAATAAAATATTTTAGCATCCATTTAAATTTGAAAAGTTGTTTTTTCACTTCCCTTAGTATGTCTCCACAAATTTAACCTGGCAATACTCCCCCCAACCCCATTATATTTTTCTGCAATTTCTTAATAAAATGTTTTAGCATCCATTTAAATTTGAATAGTTGTTGTTCCACTTCACTAAGTATGTCGACACAAACCTGGCCGTACTCCCCCTTATATTATCTGTAATTTTGAAAGAAAATGTTTAGGGGCCATTTTCAAACTTGAATAGTTTTTGTGTACTCAATGGCAGCACAAAGCTGCATCCAGCTCCATGCTTCTTCCCCGGAAAGCCGCTGTCCATAGAAATTGCTGACGTACTGCATGGTTGATAGGAGGCTTGGTGGATTGGCATGGATAAGTACACAGACAAGGGCGGGAACGAACTCATCGGCGCCGGCTGGGTCACATGAATTGGTTGTACATGCCATGTTGAGAAGGTTCATGATGGTGAAACAACAGCGTTGGACACACTTGAGCTTGTCTTTGGGAGTCTGAAGGATATATGATAATTTGTGTATGACATTTTACAAAAACATTACATGTCCTGATAGTAAACCACACAGCCTTTTACCAAAACCTATGTTCAAAAACTATAGCCTTAGAAAGCCTAGGAGAATTCCACTTCTCAAGTGCAGGACAAAAGAACAGCTTCATTTTCAATTAAGAAATGGGACTAATTTAACATGTACGTATCTACAATTATATTTTTTTAGAGATGTATATATATATATATATATATATATATATATATATATATATATATATATATATATATATATATATATATATATATATATATATATATATATATATATATATATATATATATATATATATATAAATTCATGTAAATATTTTAGCTATACTTTAAAACAATGTAATTATTGAGTTTTTCAATTCGTTTGAATTGAATTAATATCAACAAGTTACAGCGAATTTCATAATAGTCCTTTTCACAGATCCGCTTCAGTGACCACAAGTAATAGCTTCAAGTCGAGGTTCGCGTTGCTGCGCATGATAAATTATACTGAGTTTTGCTATGCGCATCAACTCGAACTTCGACTTGAAACTATTATTCGTGGTCAATGAGGGGAACTGTGAAAAGGACTATTGGTGACTTGGCCAACCAACCATTGTTATTAGAACAAAGAAAATTAAAAAAATATATTGTGAAAATGGTTGTCAAATTAGCATTACAAACCGACACTTGTAAACACTTTGTCCACCATTACGCGACCATCGACGTTGAAATACCAGCATGAAAAAGGTGATTTACCACCACTATCATAACCATCATCTTCATCAGTCAACTAAATACTACACCCCATTCTTTTTAGAACATCATACAAGCTACACTCGTGCATGTAAGCAGATTGAGAAAGAACAATATCTCATACCTTATAGGCATTGATGGTAGAAAGTTCTTGTTGAGCTGAAGGCCAGGGAGCTTCTTTACGATACATCTGCAAGTAAATAAAGAAAAATCAGGAAACAATGTCCCAATTCAAAACCTCTGGGAATAAAAAACCTTTGTTCATTTTGTATTCATTCATTTATTAATCAATTTATTCATCTATTTAATACGGTTTTCGTCTTTCTGCAAACTACTCAAGACATTCCAACGGCAAGTTGTCCTATTTCGGCAGCTGATAATTACTCGGTACCTTTTTCGGCAGCCAAAAACGTATTTTACAACTTTGAATGTCTGAGTTCGCAGAAAGACGAAAACTGCATCTCTGGCAGCAGTTCTAACGTACTAATCCACGAAGACGTGAAACTAATAAAGAAACCTTTTACCTTGGGAATACGTATCGCCTTGTGAGTTATCCCGACGACTTTCTGCAGACTTTTTACGTGTTCTGTAAACGCCCTGTTTATGTGAATAAAACATCCATGGTTAATAAAGGGTGCAACGTAGTGTGCAACGTATTCATCGACATGGTAAAGCTACAGTGAAACACATGAGTTTAAGAAGTCATTTGAAAACAAAAAATACATGTATTTGACTTGATAGGAACCGCTTTTAAAAGGATGTAGTCTTATGCATATCATTAACTAATGTGCCATCTAACATTTAGGTCTCTGATCCATAATCTATGACCTGAGAAGATGCTGCCCTTGTAATTACATCTGCAAATGGTTAGAACTTTACGTGTACTTGCCAATAATAGTTCAAGTGCCGACTTACTTATCTCTTTCCATGTCTATTTGTCCATTAGGATAAAAGGCATCGTTATAAATACGAGCCATGATGTCACGTTCGATGGCCATATTTCCTTCTTGAAGCTGTTCATCACTGGCTCCTACAAACAATCAAGGCATTTATTAGTATAACAACAGGCATTTATCTGTATAAAAAGCGCGCACAATACCCAAATAATAACGTCAATCAAATCATCTGATCCATACATAACAGAAAATCAAGACGTCAGAGTTAAATTTATATTAAAGGGTTTTCATCGTGAATATGAAATAAGTAGAAAGTTATTCGTTTGTCTTACAAATTCGACATACTTGAGACACTGAACTAGCCCCCTCAGCAGGCATCTCTTATATCTCTTTTAATGGGGCTTCCTGTGGTGAGGGAAAAAACGAGCAGGGGAGGGGACTAGCGCCTAGTACTTCTCTAGTAGCAGCACAGAATCCAAATTAGATCACAGAGACAACTGTGGAGGAGGCTAGAGACAAACGAATATCTTTCTATTTAATAATGTTCAACTTCCAGGGCCTGCGATAAGTACTCCCAGGTTTTCTTACTTTTGATTTAATTCACGGCAAGGAAATTGCCCTGGCCACCGACAAACTTTCTCTTTGCTTCGCGTCTCAAAATACACAGACAGAGTTTGACGAGCCTCTGGTAGCCAGGGCAATTCCTTTCCGTGAATTTAATCGAAATTAGGGGAATATGAAGGAACTTGCTTCACAAGTTGAACGACATGTATAAGAAATGCAGCTTTTTATTATTTACATATTTAACAAGCCAAATACATAGAGGATATGAATTTTATTTTCGAGTGGAAGCCAGCGTGTAATGTTTTTTTATTATATAGACAAAATATATATAAAATTTATATATACTTTTTAGGACGCGCGCGTACATACGGGAAATTTGGTACATAACTTTTTCATATCTTCACTAGTGAAAATATGGAAAATACGAGTGTTTTAGTTTCCGGTAAAACACTATATTCCATATAATAAGATCTAAATAAGTAAAAGTTTCTCTACCTAACCAAGTGTCATCATTGGCAAGATCAATGCTGAGATCGTCCAGAAACTGATCGACATATTTACACTAAAAGAAACAAGACATTTTACAGACATTTAGAATACAATTACGAAAAAAACACAATGGATGTATAGTCATCATCATTAGATATATCATTATCATCATCGTTATCAGGAGCTCATTACCTAATAATGGTAATGGAGTCCTGTCATTATCAACATCATCAATCATCATCCGCATCACGAATATTATTATTATTATTATTATTATTATTATTATTATTATTATTATTGTTATTATTATTATCTCCAATATCATCATCATCAACATCATCATCTGCATCACCAATATTTTATCATCATGGTCATTATATTCTGATCATCTCCAATATCATCATCATCATCATCTGCATCACCAATATTTTATCATCATGGTCATTATTATTCTTATCATCTCCAATATCATCATCATTATCATCTGCATCACCAATATTCTTATTCTTATCATCATCATCATTATTCTACAATCATCACCAATTTCCCAATCATCGTTATCAACATCATCCGCATCACCAATGTCGTTATAATCGTCGTCAACAATAGCAATATCATTATCAGCATCAACATCTTCATCATCATGATCACATTGATATCCACCATTACCATTATTACTACTTTCATCTACTCCATCAAGACCATCACTATTACCTTCTCGTCGACTGTAGGACATTTATCTTGACTCCTAAAATCCCTGATAAATGTATTAATTCGTCCCTCGCGAACTTCTAAGAACAGTGTGATACAGCTTGTGGTAAAGCATTTCTGACACAGCATTTGATTCCTGCATAAAAAACATTGTGGCCCCATGATCAATGAAGACAGATACAAAAATAAATCACGTTTCTCACGTCTCAATCTTCTAGCTATACACAAATGTCTTACTATGTAATGGGCCTGTTTGCATGAGATAGAGTCACCATCCTCTATTATTTTTCGTGGTTGTGTTTACATGTCAGGTAGGGTCACCCTAGGGGTAGAGTCACCCTATCAGCTAGGTAGGGCGACCTTCCTAGGAGAGCCAGCTTTTTGTTTACTTAAGCAATGTGCTCAAGGTAGGGTGACCCTAGGGGGAGGGCTATCTCAAATTGCATCAAATGACGTCAAATGACATATTTCGCGCGCCAAATAGGGCTGAAAAACCGAAGCCAAGGTAGCCTGACCCAGGCCCGCTCTGAAAATCAGGATACAGCCAAGGATACTTAAGAGAGGAAAACTGAATTTAGCGCCAAAAGAGAACACTTACCCGCCATTTTGTTGTTTACGAAGCTTAGCGACCGAGCCATGACGCTAGCCCTATACCCCGGGGTGACCCCTGTCGAGTTTGCATGTTTTGACTGATTTTTGCTATTTTTTGATCCTTGTGGTAGGGTGACCCTCCTAAGAGGGTGACCCTATCTCCATGTAAACAGGCCCTAATTGGGACTCACACTAACTACTCCTACAGTAAATATTTTACCACACAACTCTGCTCACATGTTGAGTTTTTTGCAGCCAAAAACCAATAATATCACAAATAATATTGCATTGCCAAAGCAACAACATTTGTTTATAAAACAACGAAAGGACAAGTTCATGTAGCCCCTCTTAGTGTTATTTTTCCCTCCCCACGAACGACGAACGGACGACATCTGTGTAGGAGACTAAAGTTCATGCAGACAAAAGAAAAACATAACAAGAATAGAGACGACTTTTAGGATGTGCAGTTACATGTAATGTTTACAACATGAGAGGCCGTGTTGTATCGGTAGTAACGACTTAAAAAATGTCTAGGTTAGCTCTTTAATATTTTACCAAAATTTTCAAGATTAAAATAAATCTCGCCGAGAAATTACAAGTTAAAACTTATGTAAATCAGGATATACAACACTAGTGTTGTATGAAGATTTACAACACTTGTCATGGTCATGGTTTCTTTTGTAAATGTCTCATTAATTATTCATGAATTTTTTAAGAAGATTTACAACACTCGTCATGGTCATGGTTTCTTTTGTAAATGTCTCATTAATCATTCATGAGTTTTTTTAAGGGTTGTTAAAAACATAGCCGCTCGCTGCCATCACATCAAAAATGACGACATCGCAACGATAAGGAAGGCCTTCCTTGAGGTAGACTAGAAAGAAATGGAAATGTCGACGAGAAGTACTTACTTTTGTACTCGTTCAATCAGTCGTTCTAGATGTGATTCTGTTGTTAGTAAAGTTTGACGTGATCTGGTCAGGTATGCCAAGTATGGCATTCTTCTATGGTAATCACTCTCTATTGAATCGAGAATCTTGGAACAGCTGGAAAAGATGACAGGGATATGAATAACATGAAGAAATGATGATAATATTGTTAATGGTAATTATGATAATAATGAAAGACAGAGTCTTAATATATTACAGTGGAACCCCGCCTTACGGCCTTATTGTGATGATGATGATGGTGATGATATAAGCGATCCAGCGTCGGGCGTTACGCATTGTGCACCCACATTTGCCATATAAGGTCGCACTTAAAGAACTAAACCTTACCACTCACTATGAGAGACGCGAACATTTGTGTATGAAATTTTACCAGAACATTACATGCCCTGATAGTAAATTACACAGCCTTTTACCAAAACCTGTGTCAAAGAACTATAGCCTTAGAAAGCCTAGGAGAATTCCACTTCTCAAGTGCAGGACAAAAATATACCAAAACAGCTTCATTCCAAGTTCAATTAAGAAATGGGACTAATTTAACATGTACGTATCTACAATTATATTTTTTTAGAGATGTGTATATATATATATATATAAATTCATGTAAATATTTTAATTGATCAAAACAATGTAAATATTGAGTTTTTCAATTCTTTTGAATTGCAAGTCAATTTATCAATAAAGTTATTATTATTATTATGATGATGGTGATGATGATGATGGTGATGATGATGGTGATGATGGTGATGGTGATGATGATGGTGTTGTTAATGATGTTGATGGTGATGATGATGACTAGGGTGATGATGATGATAATGATGATGATGATAAGGGTGATAATGATAAGGGTGATGATGATGACATTGATGATAATGATGATGATAATGATGACCACAATAATAGTGATGATGATGTTGATTAATGATATTGACGCTAATGATACTGATGGTATTTAAGACGCTGACGATGTTGATATCATACCTATCCTTCGACAGCTGTTTCACACTTCTGATAGTCTCATGTAGTTGTGCAGCTAGTGAACGGTTCTGTAGGTTAATGGCTTCAGCAAGTTGTACATGCAAGAACGTCATTAACTCTCCTATTGCACTTCTTGCCGGTGGACTGAAAATGAAGTCATGCAGTTTGATAAACATAATATTCATTCAACTTTGTTTGAACAAACAAATAGAAGTAAAAATAAAGCTTTAACATTTAAATTATGTAAGAAAAAATAGGTACTACCTAATAATTTATATTTAGTGACGATTTAGATGCTCAACCGGGAAATATCAAATACAAAGAAAAGATACCTCATAACAACTTTACTTGTCTTTGATAGCAATTTATAGTCACTTGATTAGGACTATTACATAATACCCAACCAATTTGAAACACTATTGTTCTTGACTGTCTAGATAACCTCTCTTACATGCATAAACTCTACTGTTTTTCAACTTGAACATGAAGCTATTCAAAAACAATAGCAGGTCGCCATATTTCGTTTCGGTCTATAGTAGCAACTTATCTTATTACATGGATGTAATGTCTGTGCTCATACAGGTAGTGATGGTTGTATAAACTGTGAGTGGTGATAGTGGTAGTGTACAGCATACATGTACATCAAAAATCCCAACAGGCCGGGAGTCATGGTTGTACAATGTAAAAGATAGGAAAAGGAAACGTACTATTATTTAGCGTCAGTAGATTTCTTCAGCTAATGCTCATCTACCAGGAAGCCGATGGTGCGCTCTTTTACCCCTCTGTGCTCCGTTTTATGGGTATTTTTAAAAAGCTACACAGATTGGAAAGAAGTCAAAACAAGTGTGACCTCTTGCTCCGAAAGCTGCGCACTAACCAACTTAGCTACACTTGTTCCTTAATGTATGGCTTTTGCATTGTTTACATCAATGTACATACCTAACTTTAATAATCCTATCTTTGGACACCAACCAAGGCAGATTTTGAAAATCTGCCTGATTGAGAACTAGACGAAGTTTCCGCTTTGTATCTTCGAATCTTGATTCTTCATCAATGTCTTCCTCGTCTTCTTCATCGCTTTGGTTTTGCTCATTGTCATCTTCCTGAGAGTCTTCTAAAGCCTTGCTGGCAGCCATTTCTGCATACTTGAATATCAGGTTATCGATAATATCTATAAATCAGTAAATGGTACAAAGATTACTTTTTACAAGTCAACAAATGATATAGCAACGACATTGATAAATCATCATGATGATGATCAACAACACAAAAATAAAAACAACAATAAGATTATATGAAATTCAGCTGTAAACAAAAGCAATGAATATAATGAATTAATGGATTAGACACTATTTGAATTGATTAATGAATCAGCGAATAAATAAATGAAAATATGAAGAACGAATGAAGAAACGAATTGGATAAAATAATTCATTAATGATTTAGACACTGACTGTCTGAATAATGTATGAGTCAGAAAAAGTAAAAGGCAAATAAATATACTATGAAAATCACTAGAGTGGTTAAATGTACGTTGGAAATTTGGCCTTGGGGATGTGTCTTTTTGTACCACATGACCAATTTTGAGCAAAATGATTGGCCAGAAGCGATCACATGGTACATGATTACCAGTCTACTGATTTCCATAGTATGAATGTATGACAAGCGAATGAACGAAATAATTCATAGATGAATGAGTGTCGACTGAATGAGTGAATTAGTGAATGAGTAAATGAACGAACGAATAAATGAAAGAATGAATTAATGAATTAATGATTTAGATATAGACAGACAGTCTGAATCAATGAATGTATCAGCCAATACATACATAAATGTATGACAAACCGATGAACAAACGAATTGATGAATGAATGAATGAATGAGTTAGTGAATGAGTAAATGAATGACTGATTGGTTGAATGAATAAATGAATAAATGAATGTTTGAATGACAAATGGATGAATAAAGGAGTGAATGAATGAATGAGTTAGCGAATGAGTAAATGAATGACTGATTGGTTGAATGAATAAATGAATAAATGAATGTTTGAATGACAAATGGATAGATAAAGGAATGAATGAATGAATGAGTTAGCGAATGAGTACATGAATGACTGATTGGTTGAATGAATAAATGAATGTTTGAATGACAAATGGATGAATAAAGGAGTGAATTAATGAATGAATTAATGAGTTAGCGAAAGAGTAAATCAATGACTGATAAGTGAGCGTGATGTTTCTAGTGTTGGTATGGTGATGCAAATTTGCCAATCATGTTAACAATAGATCAAATAACAATGGTTGATTGGCAGAACCATAACAAAATACATCACTGTACGTCCACCTATTGGTTGAATGAATGAATGTTTAAATGAACAAACGGATGAATAAAAGAATAAATAAAAGAATGAAAATAAATTATCAAACAAAGGAACAAATACATGAATGAATAAAGGAACGAATGAACTAAACATCAACAAACAAACAAACAGCAAATGTATACAGTCATTTAAATTCATCTCACTTCACGACTATTTTTACTAGACCTAAAACGAGTATGGGTAGAAATCAATGAAGCAGTTAGCTGCATATATTATCAACATCTTGATCTCTCAGACACAAATCCTCTGCATGAAAACTGAATGTGAAGGCACACATTCATTCATGTACTTGCTATATTTCAGCATATTCTTTAGAGCGTGCTTAAAATTTATTGTTTCAGTGATTTTTACCCATACTCACGCTTGGGCTAGTTGCGCAGTCGCAAAGCCAGTCTGCAAAAATGTTTTTTCAAATGACTGTAGACAAACCCACCAACCTTTAGGAGTCTTCTCTACAGCGGCTTCAACCTGATCCTTAGGTATTTCAGGAGTAACAGCAAAGTAATCAAATGATTCATCAATCTCTTGATATGTCCTTGTACCACTTTGTTTAGAACGTGCTGCTTTAGCTCGCTTGAACAAGCCACTGCCTCTGTCAGGCTTGGTGGACTGAAGTCCCGATTCAGGCATAGACTTTGGTCGGTCGTTTTTCTTCTTCTTCATTTTGCCTTTCAGTCCTAAGGTTTTGGATTTGAGAGCATGTTTAAACGAATGGGACTTTGCTGATTTCTTTCTACTTGGAGGTTCTTGATCAGAAAATTCTTCACTTGAGCTTGATGACCCAGTCTTTGTAGAGTCATCAAAACTAACTTGGCTTTGTCGATTTGAAAGTGACTGTTCATCAACAATTGTACTACTGCTGCTACCATCTCTATGTCGTATAAAGTCACTTTCAAAGCTTGCACCCATGAGATCTACTAGTGCACCATTACTGTCACCACTCTTTGTTACAGTTGGTGTGAAACGATTTTGGGTATTCTCTCCGGCAATACCCATGTGTTCTTCAATGTCGTGGAATCCACTATCTAAAGCACTGTCTCTGTTACCACTGCTCAGGCTTGATAAAGTACTAGTACGAACACTACTGCCACTGCTTATTGTACTGTCACGGGCAGAGTTGGGTGGGCTCAGGTCCAACAATGGTGCATCTATTAAATGGGTAGAGGAGTTGACATGGTAATGGCGGGCTTGCTGTGGTGCAGCTAAAAGGGAAACAATAATAAAAATAATAATATTAATATAATAATAATAATGTGTTTATTGAGTACTAACTAATAAAAATGCATAATTATAATTTTGATAGAAAAAAACAAAACACTATAATTATATACTCATTAAACTTAGAAGTGTGTAAGTTCAGTTAACATTTTGTACACTGTTAAAAATAGGTAATAAAAGGACATAAATGTTAACTAAACTTACACACTTCTAAGTTTAATGAGTATATAATTATAGTGTTTTGTCTTTTTCTATCAAAATTATAGAGTACAAACACTAAAAGTGTGCAACATAATTACCACTAAATACTGCTAAATTATGCTAATTCTATTGTTCTCTATTGTTTAATCAACACTATTTAGTGGTAAATAGTACAAAGTATTGCACACTTTTAGTGTTTGTACTCTAATTATATCCTCTATCAATGAATGAATTAATAAGAACTTTATTTAACAAGGGTAAGACTAAATAGTTAAAAAACTAACAACATGTGGCCCTTCAAACTACACCTATCAATCCATACTGCTTCTGATGCTTTTGCCTTTGATGTTAGTGTATGAGCAGAGTTAATAGAGGGGATTATTAACTATTAACTCTATTAACTCTGGTATGAGTGACAAGAATGGTGTTGATGATTAAGGTTATAATGATAACAATGATTATGATAATTATGATGAAGATTACAAGTCTTACAACAATGATGATGATCATGATGATGATTATAACAATGATGTTGAGGATTACAAGTCTTACAGCAGTTCTCAGTCACATGTGCACCGCTCGCATAAAAAGCACCGCTATAAAACGTGAAGTTGGTGGACGTCAATTAAACTGGGTTTACAAGATGCATGGTGTTTTTACTGTCTGAATTCCTACAACAACCTCTTCGTCGGATTCAGACATGTTTCAATTATTTTTGATGATGAAGATTATGATGAAGATCGCAAGTCTTATAACAACAATGATGATGATACTGATAACAATGATGATGACAACAATTATGATGACAAAGTTGGCTAACCTGTAAAGTCATGATCAAAGGACAACAGATCCACTTGATTATTGGTGTTATTCATGACAGGTTGTGCAGAAATATCAACAACATCCGGTGTTTGCTTCTCAAATGGATTATGAGAAAGAAGATCAAGATTTTGTGTAGGCTGAGGTGAAGTCCTCTCCATACTCTGTGGTACTATATCATGGAGTTGAGGTGGTGATCCAACAACTGAAGATAAAGAATATATTATACAATAAATATAGTTATTGTGTGGGTCATATTGTATATGATGATATCGTCGGGGAATAGTAAGCAATTGAAGTAATTGCAAAAATAGAAGCCCCCAAAAAAGTTTGGAACTTCAATAGGATTTGAACCCATGACCTTTGCAGAACTGGTGCAATGCTCTACCAACTGAGCTATGAAGCCACATATGTTGGAAGGACGTCATTTTGTTGAGTTCATTCGGCCACATATGTAGATATATGTAGATATATGTTGGTCTGATCCGGGTTTTTTTTAATTGTATATGATTGAACGTTTGATGGTGGAAACAGTAGTCTCTGTTAGTAGTGAATAAATTGTTCTACTTCAGTAAGTGCTCACACTCTTAATGCTACCTTCTTTTTTAACCCTTTAGGGACCAATCGTACATATTTGTACGATTTGGATACCTTGCTCTTTAAAAAATTGTAACGTCCTCAGTTTGATAGGCACTGTGTTAATGACGAATTTTGTGTGTTGTCTGATGAACATTGCAGCCTTTAACACTAAAGCTAATCACTCAGGTTCTAATTTGTGAAGAATATAGTCCCTTGTTTGAAGGTGAATTCAAAACTGCACATTTTCACTTCAGAGAAGAGCACTGGAAAACATCGTACATTCTTTCTAATTTTAGTAGACGAAAACATCTAGTTCAGGCAAACATTTTACATTTATATCAAATTTTGGTCGTACTACTTGTCATTGTGGTGCTTTTTCTCCCCAGTTTTATCAAGCGAACCGAGATACAGCTTTTTCTTTGGAACGACTCGCTTGCGCACGTTTTTTCTACTCAAACTCGTTTACAAAGGATTGTGGGTAGATATGCAAATTTTCGACAGCATTTCACCCAGACCTTGGTTTTTAAGGATTTTTTTAAAAGTGTCGAGCCATCCCGAGCTACCAGCAGCCTGTTGCACCGATTGCTTTCTTTAAATATCAAATCAGCCAGGGAGGAGACTTTACTCCAACAGCGCCATTTTGCAAACACAAACCGTTTGACGCCATCTTCTTTATAAAATCGTTTCGCACCTCTGAATTCTTTCAGAAGAGCGCCTTTACCACCTAGCCAAGCTTAATGATGCAATCCTAGGGGCTCTTGTGCTAGAACGTGACTCAAAAAAGCACTTATAAACAAATTTTTGCCATGTTTAGGCTAAGCTATTCGCTAGCTAAAGTCACGAGCAAAAATTGAACAGGCATCCCTGGATAGAGTGAGCCTTGGCTGATTACAAACAGCGACAATTTCCTTGACCACGCCTTATATGGAATGGAAATGATTTTTTTAAGTTTTTTACTATGAAAATGGCCAAAACATATAAAAACAATTTGGTCCCTAAAGGGTTAACAAGAAGTTATCAACATACTTATTTCTAGTTGATTGGATCCATGACCAGAGGAGACAGTTTCTTTCTTAATGTTCAAGTCTTTCTCAATGGACAAGTTATGAAACAGCTTTGTAAATCGTTGTGAGCTTGATCTTGGTCTCATAGTTTGTACTCCACTGTCTGAGTAAGAGCGATCTGCCTGCCTTTTAATTACTTTCTTGGGCTTTTCTATTCCAAGGACCTGATGATTTTATAACAAGTTATATTTTAGCAACAGTAGGTGTATTGGCTTTAGCTTACATGTGTAAATAGATGTGCACATTCACAATCAGGAGTGAATGATGCCTTCCTTCCTTCCTTCCTTCCTTCCTTCCTTCCTTCCTTCCTTCCTTCCTTCCATCCATCCATCCATCCATCCATCCATCCATCCATCCATCCATCCATCCATCCATCCATCCATCCATCCATCCATCCATCCATCCATCCATCCATCCATCCATCCATCCATCCATCCATCCATCCATCCATCCATCCATCCATCCATCCATCCATCCATCCATCCATCCATCCATCCATTTATTAATTCATCAATCAATCCATGCATCCATTTATAAATATTTCCATAATTCTAATATAGTTATAATACAATCATTAAATAAATAAATAAATAAATAAATAAATAAATAAATAAATAAATAAATAAATAAATAAATAAATAAATAAATAAATAAATAAATAAAAAAACATTTCTATTTGTTTGATGATGTCATTTCTTCCTACGTTGCATTTCATCGAAAATGATCAAAACAACAAAACTTACCGTTGAATGAGTGTGTATGCTTGAAAATGGCGTGAGTGTGTTTCATGCTCTCATGAAACACAGGTTTTTGACCAATCAACGCATGCATACTATCCCAACTATTTTATAATTATTCATCTATGTCTTTAGACATTCATTATACATCCATAACTCCTTCCATTTATACATCCATTTTTCTTTCTTCATTTTTTTTCTACAATTAACTTGTCTACACAATACATGTTATTCATGTTAATTGGCAAATTCCACAACCAAAGGCCCTTCCAGCAGGATGAAATCCTTGATGTATCTGTGAATAACGACTTCTTGGAGCAGGTGAACCACTTCAGATATCTTGGCTCTATCATATTGAGCGATGGCTGCATCGACAAGGAAATAAATGTGAGAATCAGGAAGGCATCTGCTGCATTCAACTCCCTTAACACCATCTGGAAAAACCGTGGAATCTCCCTCGGAACTAAGATCAAATTCCTTGAATGTGGTGTCCTCTCACTCCTGTTGTATGGCTCCCAGTCCTCGGCTCTTAATGACCGACTTCTACAACGGCTGGAAAGCTTTCAGCGTTCCTGCCTACGGAGGATTTTAAATATATGTTGGGATGATTTCATCACCAACTCCGAGGTCCGGGCCAGAGTAGGCTGTGTCAAGCTTGGCACCCGCATACAAGTCATCAGGTTGCGCTACTTTGGCCACGTAGCCAGAATGGAAGACGGTCGTTTACCGAAGTACCTTGTCTGTTGGACTCCTTCTCATGGTGCCCGAAGTGTTGGTTGACTGCGGCACAGCATCTCAAGAACTTACCTAAGATATAAGTGAGGTTCTTGGTCCCCACTGGGATATCAATTCCACGATGACGTTAGCAAATGATAGGACAAGCTAAAGAAAAACCCTCACTACGCCCGAGCAGGCTGACACACATTGACCTTTCCAAGTACAAGTACAAGTAAGTACACAATACAACAATAATATAATAATATAATATGGCTTGTACAGCGCTTATACAAGTCAGACTATACCTTTTCTTCTGCAAGCATTCCTGGCGATTCTAACACCGAATATCCAAGAGGCACAACCAACACTGGCATATTCTCTTCATACAATTCTCCTAACCGCTTTACTAACTCTTGTTGATATCTCTGTGATTTAGAAAACTGAGGAGTTATGAAAGGCAATGCAGCCAATGCTGATTTCTCAAATGTTTCCTCTTCTACTGACGGTATCTCAACTTGATGTCTGTTAGCTTTGATTTTGGCGAGTTTTTTCATCTTTTTGGGGTGTACTTTAGGGCTGGCAGTAGGGGATGGTGTGGCAATAGGTGTAACCTTGAAAGGGTTTTCTTTCTCTGGAGGAAGTAGTTCAAGTAGTTCGTGTAGTTCTTGAAGATGTGGAAAGTGTATATCATCTTCCCAGGAATGAATCATTCTAAGATAGCTTATCTGATATAGATGAACAAATAAAATAATATTTTAGTTTATATGTATATATATAGTCTAGAGAAACTGAAAATGTAATCTGGTAGTGGGGAGGGGAGGGGAGGGGAGGGGTGTACTCAGGGCCATACCGTTAAAGCTACCAAATTGCTGTTTTTTACTCCTAAGAGATATGACAAGCAAACCAGGTGCTTTTACCCTTGGGTTCCTCCCATCCCCTGTCTCCTTGGATGTAATCATCAGGTTCAATTTTGTGGACCATGAAAATCGCACATTCAGACATTTTGATATCTGTTAGGATGCAAGTGGGTATTTACTCTCTTACTAAATCATTAGCATTTTGTTTTATTTGTTTTCTCGTAATACGACTGACTTCTAATGAATTATAACAATCTAATCAAAATAAGTGACCATAGGTCTTAAAATACAAACAAGACTCACCAAAGAATCCATCTCATTTTCTGTGATAAGTACTGACGTCCTGCACAATCCTGGCAGAGTTTGCTTCTCAGGAAAATCACTCATGTGATCAGCTGCTTCCAAGATTGAATCAACAAATGAAGAAATGCATTTCTGTTGTGAAATTCATACTATTAATAAAGAATCCAATGTATTTCACATTGTGGTAAATGACAATAGAATAATACAAATAAACAAATTATTTGATAATTATTGGCCGAAGGCAATCATGTGAATATCGGTGAACAATAACAGAGACCGGTAAAGCTATTATTCACCAATATTCTTTGAGCCTTAGGTGGATAATTGTTTTAGTATGAAAACAGAAGTGATTATTTTAAAAAGTAAACATAGACGCTCAATGAGCTCATGTGGCTACTGAATAGAAATTGAAACCAAAAGTAAATATAAATACTAGTAGTTTATAGTCCTTTCATCGGAATATTAAAAAATAGAAAGAACGTTTCTACTTATTGTATAAGTGGCAGACAAGGAGTTGGTTTTATTAGAAGCAAAGTGTACATGTTAATACTATGCATTGACGATGTTAAATGAATTAAACTTGTAGCTATTATAACTCCCGCGAATATCTAGAAGCAAGTCAAGCAGAAAGGTTGACCATGAGGTAAAATCGCCAGGAATTTGTTTTGCTTCATGAAGAAGGCGATTGAACAAAGGAAAAGTTAGTCAATTGACGACTGATAGCGAAGTAGGCTTCCTGTGGTATAGTTACGGGTATAAACTTCATGTACTCGGTGTACCATATATTTATACAAAACATACATAATGATATGTAAGAAAATTTAGCCAACATGGAGTTTATACCTAGTTTACATTACATTACTTTCAGGACTCGATAACAGTGGCTACACATTCCCAGAATGCAGTAGCCACAAAAATAACCAGCCCTTTTTTAAGAACTGTTCTTTTCTTATTTCCAAAAGCACTGAAACACTTTAGGTGATTATTGACATATAATGTGAATTTCTCAACCAATCAACACATGCGATTTTCTATAATCACTAGTGCATTTATCCTAAAAGTAGATCAGATAATATTTTGTATTATTGAGGCAGAAACTGCTGACCTCTAGATTGCTTCTGAATGAATGAAATCTGACACAGATTGTGTTAAACAAAAACAGTAAAAAACAAGTTAAGAAACAATTATTTTGTTAAGTATTATAATGAATGTAATTATTTTGGTATTCCAGCCTAACCTACAGAAGCATTCCTATCGAGGTTGGAAGGCTCGATTTATTCTTCCAAACTTGATTTGAAATTTGTTTTGAAATTTGCATAAATGAATCAAATCTTGTAAGTTTCAACCGTCAACCGATAATGGTCCCGAAATCACAATATGTGGTCAATAACTGATAATGCTATTGTAATAGAATACTTTAGTAAGTATTTATAACAATATTGCTGTAAGCAGACTAGGTTTAGCAAGTTTCCGTTGTCCAAAAAAAAACATTGAAAGTAATGTTTTGATTTGAGGCGGTTTTTGACACTTACAAGTTTCGATTCATTTATGCAAATTTCAAAACAAATTTAAAATCAAGTTTGGAAGAATAAATCAAGCCTTCCAACCTCCATAGGAACGCTTCTGTAGGTTTGGCTGTAATTTAATACATAATATTTATTATCATGATTAAAAAAAACATGATTCATCTGTGCAAGTTCAAGCACAGTTTCAGTATTGATACA
Organism: Metridium senile; assembly: GCA_949775045.1. Taxonomy (NCBI): domain Eukaryota; kingdom Metazoa; phylum Cnidaria; class Anthozoa; order Actiniaria; family Metridiidae; genus Metridium; species Metridium senile. The sequence continues at coordinate 7,556,664 of OX459097.1, read as the reverse complement.
GCTACAATTAGCATTTTTTAGAAGAGGAAACTGATTTAATGGCCATAAAACAATATTAGCTTACATACCGGAACCAGGAAATGAATAGTTAACAAAGTGTTAAAATAATATAGTCCAATAAAGATCATAATATTCATTATTGAAATATCTGTTGACTTGTAAAACCCATTTTCCACTATTTATAAAAGGGGTACCCAAACAATATTGCTAGAACCCAATTGCACTTATTTTTCTGCATCCATCAAGTATGGTAACATATTTTTATAAGCTTGCTCATTATTTTTATCTGTATTTGATATGTTGATTGCAAAATATTTTTCAGGGCTTTAAGCCTTGCTTGACATTTTAGGAACATTTAAAGCCCCCATCAAATAGTCCACCACTATAAGTACAAAATTGTGATAATTAAACAAATTAGTCCAACCAATATATCTGTGAAATATAAATTACTAAATAGTACAATATATAGTGCTAATAAAAATAGAATGAGCGTCAACTTTTTTTCTTGGATATAATGAATGTAATCCTCTCTAGCAAACAAAGGATTTAGTATGAATTGGTATTATTCAGTACAAATTTATTATTGTTCAGTGGTATAGAGTGTGAATAGTATCATCTTGAAACATTAGTAAATACTTAATAGTACAATTTTTGCTAATTCTATTATAAGCTATTGTTTAGTGGGGTTTTCGACTTTATACAAGCTCAGAGATTACAACCTGTCAGTTGTGAAATACATTTTTGGCTGCCGTCAATCAAAAACATAAAAGGTGCTGAATAATTAGCAGCAACTAAATACATATTTCACAACTAACCATTGGAATGTCTGAGTTTGTATAAAAATTAAAACCCAGTTATGTAGTACTATTTTGTACTATTTAGTATTTGTATTTCACAGATATATTGTTTGCACTCTGGTGTAAGCATCTAAATATTAGAATAAGTTTGTATTTTGTATCCCAACACTTACCACATCAACAGTGTTGAAGATATCGTCTGATTGAACACCTGAACCTTCCCAAGGAGATGTGCACCTTTTACACAGTAAAGAGCTAATCTGCTGCAGGTTAATCCTGGCAATTTTACTAACTTGCATATCAGAATTTATACCATATGGCTCTGGGTTAATAATAGCAGGACATACAAGATAGTTGAACAACAATTCTGAAACCATACATTTGACTTCATTGACGTTGAGTATACCACTTGAACGAAGTACATTATAAAGCTGGCAGATCAGCCATCTAAGGCTGGATGGGAAGCAATAGAGTTTTTCTTGAAGACTCTGAACAAATCGTGTGCAAAGGTATGGTAGTTGAGCTTGGATTTTCGAATCTTTCGTTAGTACTAGTAAAATAGGAGTATGCAGAGCTGCAGTCAAATACAGTTTCGCCGAAAACAAACTCTCAATCAAAACAACAAAAATCACCGTAAAGGACCAATTTTTTGGACTCCCGAAGAATTTCTCCGGTTGTTCACTTTTTAAGATCTGAAATTCCATCAAAGAACGCATCAGTATTAGAACGTAATTCTCATCTTCAGGAAGAAGACAGTTTCCATATAATGCGTTGAGCAGTAATCGAGCTACTTGTTTCGTATCAAGGTTGATTTTATTCTGATCAACGAAAGCCAAGGATGAAGCTATTAAACGAGGACTTTCTCGTAGCTTCTTAAGAAAATCTCCATACTTTGATTCCAAATGACCAAGACTTTTATACGCGTCGACAAATTCAGCGTTATCTAAAAGTTTGTTGGCATAGCTAGCTTTTGCAGGATGAGCTTGTAGTCTTTGCAAATTCCTCCACTGTTGGCCCGCGATCCATGAAATATGGAAGAGTTTTTCACAAGATGATTGAATCTCTGTATTAAGAAGTCTCATAGTCTCCTTCTCCTTGGTGACAAATAGTCGTTCTTGCTTCAATCTTTCCTGTAGAAGCCATAAACGACCTTCGGTCCTCGAGGCCGCCATTTTGCTCCTCGGTGCCTGAAGATTCCTCCCTCTCTGATCCAATCAGAATTATTGTATGATCTAAGCTGTTTATTCTAACGAAGCATCTGATTGGACAGCTTTTTATCTTCCGTATGCATTTGAAATGAATTTTTATTACTTCCGCAATCAATAATAAGAACAATGGAGCCATTTTACTTTCCATTTTACTACAAAATTATGCTGAGAGAACACAATCGCAAAAAGGAAACAGTTTTGAATGTCAATCTGAAACAGTTTACTAATACTGCTTTCATATCAAATATCAAGCCTGAGGAGGGGAGGGGTGTAAAAATATTGTTTTGTTATATTTTATTTATTTTTGCTGTATTTCAATTTATTTTTGCTGTATTTTAATATTTTTTCCCCTGAGGAGGGGAAGGGTGTAAAAATATTGTTTTATTATATTTTATTGATTTTTGCTGTATGACAATGTTTTTTTTATTGTTGCTGTATTATTTTTTGGTCAGACTAATTCATTGAGATAAATAACCAATAACATTGCTTTAAAACCTGCAAAAATAGCAGTTAATATCTGTCTATCTGACAATAAATAATTTAGCCTACGTAACAGCTCTCTAGGGGAGGGGGGAGGAGGAAGAGATAAGGGAGAGCCTGTAATGGTCCTATTGTTTCATCCTTTCCCCTCTGCCTCCCCCTCCTAGGGAGCTGCTATGCAGGCTTTAAATAATTACAAGGGTCATAGATTCAGACATGCCCTCCATTTGCAATTGGGACACCCCCCTGACAAATTTCTGTATCCTCAACTGGTGGGTACGATTTAACTACATATTAAATTTGTTGCACCAACCTATGCAACATACTTAATACATTTTACCAAAGTTCCAACCTACTCAGTCATCTTCAGGGTGCCAAAGCTTTGATACAAACTTTGTAATCATTACAAAAAGGTTTACAGTGAGAATCACAAAACCGTGGGCACCTAGAAATATTTTAGAAATCGTTTATTATTTGTTGAACAACTCAGAAACAACTATATCACCGCAAAAAGTTTGACTGATGTGTAGTATGATAAACTTTTTGTAGTTTGAGTTGTTTGTGAGTTGTTCAACAACAAGAAACGATTTCTAAAATATTTATAGGTGCCCACCGTTTTGGGATTCGCACTGTAACAACAAAAACATAACAAAAGGACCCAAGGAAAACCAGTAGGTTAAAAAGCTTGTTAAATTAAATAAATAATTTTTCAAGCAGTGGCATTTATCAAAACCCTCTCTCCCATGATTGAAGGAAACAGTCTGTTTGCAGTGTAAAAAGAGAAATTATACAGGCAATAAAACTGAGACAACTTCTGACACATTTTGATGTAAATTTATTAAAATATCTATTTATCATATTTAGCACTCTAATTTATTTTATTATAATGCATTACTTAATTTCAATTACATCAGCTTATAAAATATTCAAATAAATCTATAATATTCTAGGGTTTTTATGTGTGGCTATTGGGTTGGGTGCCTATTAGCAATCTACTTGATATTCATTGATCAGCTTTATTTTATTCAACTGGACATATATATCATTGTGAATAGTGTGTTTAAAAAATCAAATTATAAAATAATTTAGATAGTACGCGCGCTCTGATTGGTCAAAAACCGTGTTGGATGAGGCTATCTAAACATGCACGCGCGTATTGATGGCGCGCGTATTGAGAATTGCTATTCTTATCAGCAATTAAAATGCCGATTTAGCCTCAAAAAATATTTTATAAAAGCAATAGAAGACGATTTTCCGTGTTATATAGCCTGATCTAAACACTTGTGATGTTGGGAGAACACTCGAGAGATGGAAAAGCACTCGCCTAACGGCTCGTGCTTTTCCTACGCTCTCTCGTGTTCTCCCAACATCACGCGTGTTTAGATCAGGCTATATAACACGGAAAATCGTCTTCTATTTCTGATCGTTTCTACAATAGACCTTCCCTTATTTGTGAAAACACTTAAACCATGAATGAATACAAAATAGTTACTATTTAATGGTTTTTATTAGTGACTATTTACTCACTATCATGCACCCAACCAAAAAAACAACAAGTATCAATGGAAACAATACCTCGATCGTTACAACTTTACTTGTCTTTGATTGTGAGTAATAGTCACTAAATAAGAACTTTTTTACAGTAGCAACTTAATTTAATTTCATGGATGTTTCATGGTTTTGCTCTATTTGTACACATTCAGATATATATGCCCAGTAGAGTGTCTTAGCAATTATTGTAGTTTCCATGACTACACAGTTATGAGTGTGATTAAAAAACAAGAACAATACACGTCAGGGATGATCTTTTAAATGCATGTATATATATTCTACCTATAAAGTTTATCAAATGATACTGCTAATTTAAAACAGGAGTTCTGGGGCCAGTTGTACGAAGCCTGAATAGTGCTATCCACCAGATAAATCCTTATCCAGCGGATAAAATCTATAAAAAACCTATGCAGTGGATAACTTTTATCCGTGGATAACTTTATCCACCCTTTGTACAACTGGCCCCAGATAATTGTTTACAGGACTTGAATTTCTGGCTAGAGTCAATCACAAAATGTCAATAATTGTTCTTAAAAGTGATGTTCAGGAAAATCATTTTTTGCTGATGATCAGCAACTCTTTCTTTGTTGGTCTGTAACTATCATAAGCTCACCATAAAAAATAAGAGTTGCAAAATATCCCATCAGTCAAGGATTAGACTGAACAAAACAGTAAATTTTGGGGCTAACAATATATGTCATTTCCAGGGTTCAAAATAGAAGCCGGCTACTGGTTAGCCAACAATTTTAGTGTCTTTGCCGGCGATTTTTTTTTTTTTAACAAATAAAGACACAAATGGTATGATAGTATCACACTGGTTGGATGTTTACAGCATTATATTATGAAAAAAATAGCACATTGTAGCTTACAATTTCAATTTTTTTTAATAATTATAATTATCTTGTAAGTAGCCTGCGAAAAAAAAGAGCCACACCCAAAAAGCCTGTAAATTTCAGCAATTTTTGAAAAATTATTTTGAACCCTGCATTTCAGCTCCTGTGTTTAAAACTTAAGATGTACTAATGGTATGAATTAAAAGTTTGAACAATAACTTTGTAAAGAATGAATTTCAGCTGTGATGATTCCAAGAAATCAGCCCACTAAATTACAACTCTTACTATAGTTTTTTCAAAGTTCTTCTCAAAATCATGCTACCGGAACCCAAGTTTGACCACTTTTAAACAAATAATAAAAGTATATTACATTGCAATCACCTTTCTAAATCAAATAATCAAAATACTCTATATTTTTTTCCTTATACTTTGTTACAGGCTGTGTAGGTATTTCTTGTAATATATCTATAATTATACCAATATACCATGTGTGTGGATTTGTTTCTAGATTCAGCCAGTACTGGAAACACTGTTGATGTAAGTCTCCTCTTTCTTTCATCAAATGATAGTATGTGCAACTAAGATTCCCCATCTGTAGAATGAGAGAAATTAACACACATTGTAAGGCACATTGTTATATATTTCACATGAAAATGTGTGCTATATATACTGTATTATCATCATCATCATCAAAACAAGTACTTACTACAATAATAAATGATAAGTTAGCAAGAGTTATACTAGTAATCACCGTAATAACATCAGAGTGACTGTCATCATCTTCATTACTGCGGTTTTCCACTTTCTGCGAACTCAGACATTCCCACAGCTTATTGTCAAACACATTTTTAACTGCTGTCAATCAAAACTAATTAGTCGGTACCTTTTAAATCCTTGATTGACGGCAGCTAAAACGTATTTCACAACGAGCCGTTGAAATGTCTGAGTTCGCAGAAAGTCGAAAACCGCAGTAACATCATCATCATCATTATGAGTGCTATTAGTTGTCACAATCATCAGCATGATCAGCATCACAATCACTATGACCATCATCAAAGAGCGCCATCTATTTACTATCACCATCATACCACCATCAACAACATTATCATAATCACCATCATCATTACTATCACCATCACTATCATCAAAATCACCATCACTATCACCATCATTACTATCATTATCACCATCATCAACAACATCATCATAATCACCATCATCATTACTATCACCATCACTATCATCAAAATCACCATCACCATCATCAACATTACTATCATTATCACCATCACAGGTAGAACAGCAATTGTAACAACATGATCACACCCGGCTCCACTACTTTAACATAATAAGAATATTTAACCTTCATGATATATTTGCAATACCTTCAGGTGGTCCTTTATTGCCTCCTTGTCCTCCACCCTAGAAAAACAATACAACATGGTTAAACTATGACCTCAATATTTTTGATAACCTACAATCGTCAGGGCTTAAAATAACGGACGGCCAGTTGCCGGACATGATGACCGGCGTGATTGATTTTAGCTCGGACATCTGCCGATCTTGGCCGGACAAAAATTTTTTTTTTTAATTAATAAAAAAAATAAAATAAAATACGAACTAGTTTATACAGGACCAAATAACTGATTTATTACAAGTTATTACAAGTTAATTAATTGTTTCCAGCTACAGAAACGCGCATCTGTGGCGTCGGAAAATGAAGACCTTGTTCCCAAGATCATGAAAAATCTACATTTTAAAAACTTTAACAAGAGAAATACTTTATCTTTAGAAAAAATAAATAATTATGCTGAGATATATGTCGCGTTACAACGCGATATGAGACATACACTGATGATTGATTAACGAATCAAACTGTAGCGACGTGCGTCAATATAGCTCTTATTAAATATAACAAAACATAACAAATAACATTAACATTAATTTTGGTAGTTTAATCTAGTTCCTGGAGCTCGGGAATAATGTCCCTCTCAGTATCAGTGCTTTCTTCGTCTGTTGTAGATTCCGCCTCTGATACGGGATGATCTATAAGCACTCTTGGTTTAGCACGTTTTCTGGTGCGTTGTTTGTACATTTTCCTCTTCTTTTGTACCGGGCGACGATGCGAGGCTGAAGCCCATAGCTTGATGGCAGGTAATGGTAATTGTTACAAAACAAACGTTACTAGGCAACAACGAATCTAACACGAAAACGAGGTGGACATTAAATGGCGGCTGACGAGCTTGTAGTTGAATTTGTACTGTATTTAAACGGAGATATTTACACTTAAAAACGAAAAAAAACATTGGAATAATCTAGTCAAAATCTTCTTAAATGTAATAAAAACTTAAATTTAAATTTCTAGCCGGTCACGATGACCGGCGTACTCGAAATTTGGCCGGACATCACTCAATTTTGGCCGGACATTGTCCGATGTCCGGCCGTTATTTTAAGCCCTGATCGTGTATTTATACACTAGAGCATGCACACTTTATCCAAGAAATAAAATAAAATAGTTCTTATTTAGTGACTATTAGTCACTATCAAAGACAAGTAAAGTTGTAACAAGGTATTGTTTCCTTTTGTAGATGATCCTTTGTTTATTTTCAGGGACCAAATTGTTAAAAAAGCATTGTAAACCATTCAATCTATTATAATAAACCACTTTATCAACCTCAAACAATCAATCATGGCCAGCCAGTCAGTCAGTTGGTTATTTGTTATGGATAGTCAATCAATCACTCAATTAATCATTCAGTCAGTTAATCAATCAATCAACAATCCAATCAATCATTCATTTACTCAGTCAATCAATCAATATTTTAACCAACCAACAAACCAACCAATCAATCATTCATTTACTAAGTCAATCAATCACTCAATCATTTAACCAACCAACCAATCATTTACTAAGTCAATCAATCATTTAACCAACCAACCAATCATTTACTAAGTCAATCAATCATTTAACCAACCAACCAATCATTTACTCTGTCAATCAATCATTTAACTAACCAATCAATCAGTTACTCTGTCAATCAATCATTTAACTAACCAACCAATCATTTACTCTGTCAATCAATCACTCAATCTTTTAACCAACCAATCATTTACTCTGTCAATCAATCATTTAACTATCCAATCAATCATTTACTCTGTCAATCAATCATTTAACTAACCAATCAATCATTTACTCTGTCAATCAATCATTTAACTAACCAATCAATCATTTACTCTGTCAATCAATCATTTAACTAACCAATCAATCATTTACTCTGTCAATCAATCATTTAACTAACCAATCAATCATTTACTCTGTCAATCAATCATTTAACCAACCAACCAATCATTTACTCTGTCAATCAATCATTTAACCAACCAACCAATCATTTACTAAGTCAATCAATCATTTAACCAACCAACCAATCATTTACTAAGTCAATCAATCACTCAATCTTTTAACCAACCAACCAATCATTTACTCTGTCAATCAATCATTTAACTAACCAATCAATCAGTTACTCAGTCAATCAATCACTCAATCATTTAACCAACCAACCAACCAATCAAATATTTACTCAGTCAATCAATCAATCAATCTTTTAACCAACCAACCAACCAATCAAATATTTACTCAGTCAATCAATCAATCAATCTTTTAACCAATCAATCAATCAATCAAACAATGTATAGTTTACCTGATGCATGTGATGGGGGTCGTGGTACATTTGCTGCTGTGCCTGCATGTGTCCTCCATTTGGGTCATAAGCTGAGGCTGCCTGTGACATAACATGACGCAAACCAGGGACCTTAATAGTTGACACACAGTTATCAGTTTCTTTACAAATAATGAGAGTTTAACCTTTGATACTCACGCACAGCCAAAGAGTTTCAAGCAGGAATAACTACTGACCCCAAAAATAAATGTGACAAAACGAACAGCTGATAAACTAAAACTAGCTGACTGTAACCAATCATCATCAGGTTGTAGTTTGAGTTGATAGATTTATTATAAAACAATCTTAATGTGTACGTTTTGAGTACCAAAGCTTTAACTTTCATATTGAATATATAAGAATTATTATATATAAGAATTGAAATGCTTTTGGTGTAGAAGTGAAATAAAGGTGAGAGAAATATCAATTTCCCTTTGTCGGATGTGACCCTTTCTAGTCCGATGTGTTAACCATTACAGCACAAGCACCAACCACGCTGGATACGCAGCCAGTCAAAGAAGTATAGGGCAACTATATATGAGGGTCCCAGGACAATATTTTTCTCTACAGTAACAGGTTCACATTTAAATCTGTACTTTTCCATTTAAATCTGTACTTATGCAAATTGTGTTGATGTGTGCTAAACACACAGATCAACCAATCAGAGAAGTTCACTTCAGAAATAATATACTCTGATTGGTTGATCTGTGTGTTTAGCACACATCAACACAATTTGCATAAGTACAGATTTAAATGGGAAAGTATAGATTCAAATAGGAACCTGTTACAGGTAAATTGAACACCGGAAATGGGTACGCAGAAAAGAAGTGATATATTCAATTGAAATGAGTTTAGGTGTATAAGTGCAATAAAGATACATGAAAAAATATTGTTGTTTTTCTCATGTAATGTTATACATGTACATAGCTATGACATGAGCCTACCTGTGACTGTACATTAGCACCAACTGTCTGTCCTCCTTGATATTCAGTTCCCATACCACCGTTCATCTGTACTCCTGTTATGTACATTTCTCCTGGTTGTTGTGATGCCATGGACATCTGTGGTTGAGATGTGGGAGACATGCCTGGGTTCCCCATTGGAAAAGCACCTTAATAAGAAGAATAACAACACATCAGTCACAAAATAATGTATATTATCCCAACAATTCTACATATATTTTTAAGTCAGTACTACCCATATATTTCATAAATCATTTATAACATAGGCATGGTGTGTTATCAGCTATACAATCACAAGCCTTAATGCCCAATTATTGCTAATCAATGTTCACAAAATGTATAATAAACATTCATCAATAGCTAAAATAAATCTGAAAATTAGCCTGGCCATGGCATTGACCTAATCAACTAGCGTGTTGCTATGTACGTTTCCATCCAATTCAAAACCTCTGGGATAAAAACATTTGTTCCAAATATTTTCCATGTGACATTGAAATACATAAGACAAAGAATCTTATTCCCAAAATATTTTAATTGGGTGGGAACGTACATAGCAACGTGTTAGCCAATAAGGTCTATGTACGTTTCCATCCAATTCAAAACCTCTGAGATAAAAACATTTGTTCCAAATATTTTCCATGTGACATTGAAATACATAAGACAAAGAATCTTATTCCCAAAATATTTGAATTGGGTGGGAACGTACATAGCAACGTGTTAGCCAATAAGGTCTATTATAGACACACTTATAAGAAAAATATAACAAATGATTAACAGGTGTAACAATGGAATGAGATGTATCTGAGTAAAACCCTTCTTGTTAAAGCTAAAACCGTTGCATCGCAACCTCCATCGTTGGTAAGATTTTTGTCTTTTCTGGCCTGTCAATCATCCTTCGGGAGGGGAGCTTACGTTAACTTGTCCAGGTAATGGTTGATTTGATATAAGCTCTGCCTTCAACCTGATTGATGGATCAGAAAAACCCAAAATCAAATTGAAATTCACAATTTGCTGGTGGTGATGCAACGATTTCAGCTATAAGAGTACAAAACAGCAAACATACCAGAAAAGACAAACAAACCATCATAGGGAAGAAGGTTGAATCATCAATAGCAATGATAATAGTTACAGCCGCGTAATGTCAAGCATGACCAAAGGTTCTGGGACTACAACAGACTTGTGTTGACTTAGTTTAAATTTTGTCACTTTGCTCAAATAAATAAATAAATGAAAAAAAAAGTAAAAGTAAATGGTCTCACCCTAAGCAGTAATAACACAAACTGAGAACAGACGTCTCAGTGTACATGAGAAATGTGGAGGACTTAACAGACTGCTATATAAATCATTGCTTTATGTTTAAATACAGGAAGTTGTTATCAAATATCCCTAGCCAATGGCTTACGTTTAAGTATTTGATAAACTCACTACCCCCATATGAAATTATTAAGCACACATCACTTCTCACATGTTTATTATTAGCAGATGGAAAAATGAAAACAACACATCAAACCAACTTGTTGCCCAAGCCGAAAATTGAACTCTTCTCACAGTGGTGAAAGGCCAGCACTCTCATTGCTAAGCCACCCAAAGGTAAAAATATTTCTAAAAAACAGTCAGAACTCACATTTCCTTTACTTTTACAAAATTCAATTTTAGTAAAATTTGAAAATGCAATAGAAAAGTTGCTTCACCATGCAGGGATGTAAAATATGTTCGCCTGAAAGTGTTTACGCTCACATAGCATTTCTTAATCCCATTTAAATTGATTCTAGTTCCAAAATGAGTAAATCTTAATTGTGATTTTGGAAACTTAGAGCAAAATGCTAAAATTTGAATCAAGTCAAGACAAGACTTGAAATCCAGTTTTTGGTCATGCATTACATACCAAGAAGACAACTAAGCAAAAATTGAAACATCAAAAAAGACAAGCAAGCCAACCAAATCAACCAAAAAATAATAAATTAAAAACCATCTTTGCTTTATACCTGGAGTAGATGGTTGATTTCCTGCTCCAGCTGAAGGGCCATTTCCTGTTGGTTGTGATTGTCCCCCCTGACTAGGCGGTCTAGGCCCCCCCTGAACTGCTGCAGCAGCTGCTGCTTTTGCAGCATACATACTTGCTTCTTCTTGTGCTTTGCCAATGTTTTTCTTGTATCGAATTCTCTTGTTGCCAAACCAATTGGATATCTGAAACATTTTTACACAAGACAATTTTATCAGAATAATATCTACCAAAAGTTGTTGAATTGTCATCAGCAAATTGTAAAAGTTAATTTGTTCTTTTTTCAAACTGTCAATCAGTCCCATACAGATCGGCCACTCATATTGTATATAGTACATATAATCCCAATACAAACCTGTGCTACACTGATGTTACATTTTCTTGCCAGTTCTTCTTTAGCCTCCTCACTTGGGTATGGGTTACTCAGATGTGAATAAAAGTATTCATTTAATATTTCGGTGGCTTGTTTACTAAAGTTTCTTCTCTTTCTCCTGTTATAGGTAAAGAAAATGTAAGAAATAATAGAAATCTTATTGAGATCAGAGATAAAACCTCTTTGAAAATGACCTCCACTTGGGCTGGCAAAAAAAATCACACAAAATCAAAATTTTTTTTAATTTTTTATAATTTAAATATTTATTGGAGGCTTGTAGATTTTTCCAATTTTTAAGCACTTTAAGATACAGTTATAGCAAAGTTCAACAGAATGTAGTCGCATTACCTTGCATCCAAGAATCTTGATCTAAGTATCATAACAGCTTCACAGGTACTTTGTTTAAGTTGCATCTGTATTGCACTAAACTTACGATGAATAATGCCAACCATTCTCTCTATTTCTTTGGGTGAAATTGGTCTTGTACGAGACTGCTCTCTAAGCAGGTTCATGACATGTGTGGTGAACTCACTGCATGCCTAAAAAATAATACACATTGTCATTAGTAGGCTTATTTAGCAATCATTATTGCCAGTTACTAAAAAGACTGATAGATTAATGTCTGACTAATTGCAATTTCTATAATCTCTAGATTTCTTTGGGTGAAATAGGTCTTGTACCAGACTATTCTTTTAGCAGGTTCATGAAATGTGCAGTGAACTCACTGCATGCCTAAATAATATGTATCATATATTATCAATAAAATTAGAAGGTTTATTTAGCAATCATTATTGCCAGTTACTAAAAAGACTGATAGATTAATGTCTGACAAATTGCAATGTCTATAATCTCTAGATAATTTTCTTTGGGTGAAATTGGTCTTGTACTGGACTGCTCTTCTAGCAGTTTCATGGCATGAACTCATTGCATGCCTTAATAATATATATTATCAATAATTTTAGTAGGTTAATTCATATAAGTCAGAATCCTTATGTTGACAGTTATTAAAAATAAATTTGATATATTAATGTCTGATAACTTTGTAATTCTATTCTTATTTTATTGATGCACCAATCAATGGCTTGCCCCAACAAGGTGAGTGTGGGCAAAGTCGGGCTATTGAACATAAACTTTCCCCGTACCTGTGGCTGCTCAATGTTTTTTGACAATACAATACAATACAATACTTTCAGTTTATCAGCAGTAAATATATGAGTAAGTATATGAATTTGACGTCCACAGGATACGGGCTATTGACAAAAAGATGTGAAAAATGTCAATAGCCCCAATAGGAAGAACTAAGACATTGATAGGTGCATTATGAGGTATAAGGTAATTGCAAAACAAGTTGTTTAAAATATTGCTCCATTACCCAGCATTTTAAATTTGTTACCTGTTCATATTTTTCCAGTTCTGTGTGATAAATCTGTCTGATCTGATTCAGTTTGTTTCGATATTCAGAATGCTCTGCTTGATTCTCATGTACTCCTGCAGCTGCAGCAGCTGCAGCGGCACCTCCCTTCTCAGGTCCTGCCACACCCTCTGCCAGTAACATGTTGTCCAGCCGCATGAGCTGTGGATCTGGAGGCTCATCTTCTTGAGTTCCACGGATACTCAGCACTAAAAAAAAACAGAAAATTAATCAATTAATCTTTAACAGAAAAATTGCATAGTATCTCGTATTTTTTAAATATCCATATTTCTAGGCGCTAGCGTCTGTAATATACACCTATTCCAAAAATCGTTGTCGCAGCCGAAGCTACAGTCCACACGCTGAACCCGGCAAAGGATGTCGGTATTTCTTCTCTTGTTATCGATTTATTCATAGCATATTTTGGTTGTACATGTTTGTGTTATATGACCATAACAAGTTGTTATTGTGGTAGATGATGAAACAAATGTTTCTTTAAAAAACGTAGCTCCAGCTGCGACAACTATTTTTGAAATAGGTGTACACAGACTGTAATGTGTCTATTTATCATTATAATTATTATAGTCATAGGTTAATTTATAGTATATTTTTTGTTAGGGCTGTAAGGAATAAAAGGCTGAAACCGGGGCTACCAAAACATAAGTATCCAATCACAATTGAGAATATAAACAATAGAATCTCTACAAATGTTTGACTATTTTGCTTAAAACAATAATGGGTGGGTGGCATGAGTGGTCTAGCGGTGAGAGCCCTGGCCTTTCACCACTGTAACCTGGGTTCAATTCCTGGCTCAGGCGACAAGTGAATAGAGTTTGTTTGATGTGTTGTTCTCTCTCATGCCACAAGGGTTTTTCTCCGGGTTATCCGGTTTTCCTCCCTCCGCCAAAATCAACATGTGAGCAGAGTTGTGTGTTGTAAATATGGAATGTAGTGGTAGTGAGTGTGAGTGAACCTCACAGAAGAGCCCCGACAGGGAGTGATGGTTGTAAAATAGTTTTTTTTTAAATAACTTCCATTATATTTAAATGGAATAGATCAAAACTGAATGAGAAACATCTTAGCCTGTGAGAACCCTCTACAATTTTTCTGTTTGATCTCAAAAAATATATATTTTGAAAATGTTTGTGTGGCCCTGGTTTCAGTAGTCACACTGTAATATATTCGTTTTCATTGTTCACATATTGAGTTGGTTACCCCCTAGACTACCTTATCTCTATTCTGCACTTTAAATATTATTCAACAGTATTTACTTTAAAAATACTTTGGTCTACAGTGGGGTCAGTCAAGAATGTATGCAGATGACAGGATGAGGTTTGAACCCTATCCATGTGTTAAAAGACTTTTAATTATATCAATGAAGCTAAAATGGACGACAACCTTTGAACATCTGTGGAAAACTGTTCAAAATATCTGAAATAAAATAATTAAACTAAACTTATTTTTAAAAATATGTTTAATTGAAATTTTGCCATTGTTTGCCAAATGTTTGTTATCGTCATAATAGTATTTCATTTGATCTTTTTCTTTTTTTGTAGTTTGTAAATACATTAACTATTGCAAGAGGGTATTCCTACCATTTTTATCTTGTTGACAAGATTTTAGCATTATATTGATGTTTTATCTTGGTGTGTACTTAAAGGGATGAGTCCATTTTCTTATTAATTTAAATACAGGATTAAATCTATTACTGATAATTTTTGATTGACATTAGTACAAATTATGTTGTGCCTCTGGGAAATTCAATTATATTCTATGATAAAACATATTAAATTATTTCCAAACTTAATTCCATTATAATGGAAATATAATATACAGGAAATTATATGATCTTATTTATTTGTAAGACTAACTTGAGTGAAAATTTTACTATTTCAAGCAAGGGAGTTGAGATACCTTCAAGTGACTACTTCTAATTAACAAACTGATTAAAATACACAATCATACATATCCCTAATAATAAAAAAACAATGATTTATTTCTTAAGCACATTCCATAATATCTCAATGCTCTTTGCAAATCATGATCACTTATCAAAAAACATTGAAATATCACTGACAGAAAAATAGAATTTATGACATTGTTCATAAACATGGTTAGTTGAGAAAGAACTTTCTTCACGTGCTGCCAACAGGGCGCTCATGAGAATCCCTAGAGTATAATATATGCATATATACCAATGTCTTACATACATAAAAACACACAAGTATGATGTGTGATGACACCAGTTTGTGTGATTCCTTTGTGAGTTTATTGAAGAAAAAATGTTAAACTACCATGCCATCAAACGATACGACAGGAGCAAGAATAATATTTATATAGCATTCAGATATGATGAGACAACACTATTTATTTGTGTATTTTTGAAAAAAAGGATTCAAGAAATTGAATACTCCAAGAATGGCAGTCAAACCAGAATGTCACCAAAAGACTTGACAATAGGAAGAGCTACATGTTCACTAAACCACCAATATTGAAAGACAATCTTATATAATTAATTTGTGTGTTTTGTGAAGAAATGGTAAAGAAATGAAACACTTTAAGAATGGTGCAGTTAAACCATAATGTCACCAAAAGACATGGCAACAGGAAGAACCACATGTTCACTAAACCACCAAAAAGAGAGAGAATCTTATATACTGGTAATTAATTTGTGTGTTTTGTGAAAAAATGGTCAAGAAATGAAACACTTTAAGAATGGCAGTAAAACCAGAATGTCACCAAAAGACTTGACAATAGGAAGAACTACATGTTCACCTATGAACCATCAATATGGAAAGACAATCTTAGTCATGTCCTCCATTACTGGCAGTAAAACCAGGATGTCACTGAAAGACATGGCTAGAGTAAGAACTACATGAAGCATTAATATTGCTTTGTGTGTGTTTTAATGCTCAAGTAAAACTAATTGAACACTCCATTGTCCACAGTCATGTCCTACATTACTGGCAGTAATACCAGAATGTCACCGAAAAACATGGCTAGAGTAAGAACTACATGAAGCATTAATATTAATTAGTGTGTGTGTGTTTTAATGCTCAAGGAAAACTAGTTGAACACTCCATTGTACAAAGTCATGTCTTCCATTACTGGCAGTAAAAGCAGGATATGTCACCAAAAGACATGGCTAAGAGTAAGAACTACATGAAGCATTAATAATTATTTGTGTGTGTGTTTAAATGCTCAAGGAAAACTAATTGAACACTCCATTACTGGCAGTAAAACCAGGATATGTCACCGAAAGACATGGCTAGAGTAAGAACTACATGAAGCATTAATATTAATATGTGTTTTAATGCTCAAGGAAAAGAAATTACACACTCCAAGATATGACAGTAAAACAGAAATTACACTGAAAGACATGACAAGATAGAGAATAGAAATACAAGTAACATTGAGTTTTTTAGTTCTCATGTGACAAATGTATTCTTTCAAAAAAAATAATGGTCTTGAAATTAAAGACCACAATATGACAGCAAATCCACCAGAAAACATGACAAGAGTAAGGAAATAGTATTAATTAAGAGAGAAGTTCTTCAATGTAATAAATATGACTCAGTGGGAGACGGAAAAGCAGCTTTTTTTCAAAAACCTTATGAATCAGCAATTAATTAATTAAGAACACTTTGAATGGGAGCTTCACATGTAAAGAAAACTTCATTAAAATGTATTCAGTAAAGTACAATGGATTGTTTTTGGTAAAGCACATAGAAAATAAGACCCTGCAGAGTAAAGTGTAATATTCTAGCAACATTATGAATAAGGGTTCAGAAATTGAGGAATACACAATCAGTAAAGATTAATGAAATAAATTAAATTTTAAAGATATATTACAGTGAGGATACTCGAACCGTGAACACTTGACTTTTTTCATGTTATTATTTTCTGGACCTTCTACTGCTTCAAAACCTCTAAAAATGAAGCAGTGAGTTCACACTAAGTGTTCATAATAAATCATATTTCTAATCATTTCGCTCAAGGGATGTGGGTAAAAAAAAGTAACAAAAAAGTCAAAGTGTTCACGGTTCGAGTATCCTCACTGTAAATTACTTAATCATATAACATTATTACAGTGGGTTGTATTTCTTGTCAATAAATAAGGGTACAGTAATATTTGATGAATTGCTCTATCTGTGTTCAAAGGAATAAAACCTAAACAAAACTGGAAACTGTTTTGAACAAAAACAGAGGACTTCATCTAATAATATAAATTCCATAAAATACATTCATGAATATGAAGCTGTATATGTGAGACCTCACAATAGTGCATTTCCAAGCTGAAAAATGATAGTATTTTGCTTATGTTTAACTGTCGGGGGAATGAAAACGACTCTGTGCATACTCTATAACACAGACCAAAAATTAACACACATTAATCCTTACAGCATACAGAATCATTATTTAATTATTACTTTAAAATATCATAAAGTATGTAAATATAAGTTCCTTGTGTAGTGTGCGTTTATGTGTCTGGTTTTTTTTGTATTAATATTATCATCTGCAATAAACAGCATTTTGATAAGCTTTAACTACCAGATTATAAAACTGTAAATTTAATTTACAACAAACACAATTTTTACACACTGTGAACATAATTTAATATAATGTAAGGTGTAATAAATACTTAATATTGATCAGTTCTTAGTATTATGTTTATTTTTTTTCATCAAATTCTATTGACAATAGTTCTTTTCAAAGTTCCATTCAGTGACCACAAATGATAGTTTCAAGTTGAGGTTCCAGTTGCTGCACATGATAGTTTTGCTTTGCGCAGCAATGGAATCTCGACTTGGAACTATTATTCATGGCCATTGAACAGAACTGTGAAAAGGACTAAATGGCAACATTTTGTAGAGCCTGGTGATCATGCAACCCTTAAATTGATTTCTTTATTTAGTTGTTTGTTCTTCAAATATCATCTTTTTATTGATTGATTGATTGATTGATTGGAGGATTCATTGATTAACTTAACTGTAAAATTAATGAATCTAAAAAAGAATTAACTGTTTTTAATATCAAGAATTACACAGACATATGAAGAGATAATGAAGTGAGCAAGGACTTGATTGATGTTTAGTTTTCTTAGTGAAGTGAGTTTTTATATGACATTCTGACAAGATGCTATATAGTAGTGAGGCTTACAAGCTGATGATTAAACAAAGTGTAGATAGAAACTCCAAAGAAATGATAACTGTTTCTAATATATAGATTACATCATCAGACATACATTTACAAAAAACATAAATGTCTGTATACACAAATAAAGATGTTGAATATATAGAGGATATTACATGGGTACTCAGAGATACAAATGTTATGTATTAGGGTTAGCCTGCTAATACACTTTGATGAGCTATAATTTTGCCAACTCATGACAAAAGACTAAATTAAAAGGAACATGTTTTTATTCTCCTTATAATTAAAAGGAACATGTTTTGATAAATTCAGAATATAGAAATTTGAACAAAATATTTCATTGGCAACGAACATTTTGTTACAAGACATTAGGGTATAGCATATTAATATTTTTTACAATGTAGTAAACTATATATAATTTAATGATGTTTACCTATGGTGATAAAAGACTACTAACTGTAAACAAAAATTCACAGAAAAAGAATATGGTTTGATCACACAGAAATAGACAAAAAAAAAAGCAACACAGTTTACAAGAAATAACAAACAGATATACATGAAAATATTCAGGACATATCCAAGAAACTAATAGTATATTAACTAATCTTTTTACAAATGGTAAACCACTCTTTGATGAGCTTTGCCACCTGACAATGACACACTTCTGTAAATACATAGCCCACAGAAAATGAACAACCATTGTTTACAACACCTGATCAAACAGGCTCTAAGGCAAAAACCCTTTTCATATATCTAAACATGGGGATTACTGAGCTAAGACCTGTAACAACTCTAATTGACTCATTCAGTTAAATACAAAGATTATCAGATCCAAAATGGATTTTTAAAAGTCATTTTATTTACAGGATAAAAGAACTAATGAATAGTTTCCCAAAGAGATATGATGCAAATACTATTTAATGGACTTTTCTTTTGAAATTAAATGATTACAAAACCTGAAAACTTAATTTTTCAGGATAAAATCATTAATGAACGGTTTCCCAACTTATGACCTGTAAACTATACATCGCAATATTAGAAGTAAAAGATAGATCTATACTCAATTTTTAAATAAGAGAATCATTTTTACTTTTTGTAATCTATAATTTTAAAAACCTGACTGCAATTTTAACAATTTTTAAAACTAATTTTCTTTTCATAATCAATAGCGTTACCAATAAACTCTTTACTGACTCCTCCAGTGCCACAAATAAATTACAAAATGCAATCTGCATTTATGAAACTC
Organism: Metridium senile; assembly: GCA_949775045.1. Lineage (NCBI taxonomy): Eukaryota > Metazoa > Cnidaria > Anthozoa > Actiniaria > Metridiidae > Metridium > Metridium senile. The sequence goes on along the minus strand of OX459097.1, from coordinate 7,536,931 downwards.
ATCTTCTTTTCATAAAAACACTTAATGAACAGTTTCCCAAAGAAATGTGGATTAAAATGAGATGGTCATTTATCACCTGAATGTAAAATAAAGGTTAATGATGATTTTGTGTGCAAGGATAAGCCAATATTACTGGGACATTTCTAAGGATTTCAAGTGACTTCTCTCATTAACAAAATGTAGTCTTTTTGGCATTAAGTGAGTTTAAGGATGAAGAGGCCTAGATTACAGCAGATGATTGGCTGCCATTTCGTGACGGGCACTTTATTTGCAACACGTTCAAGAACTTCACATATTGCCCTAGATATTAACAAATTATTCACCAAAAAAGGTTGATTTCTAAAAAGAAATATAATTTAAACAAACATCCCATTAAAAAATGATCATTTTGTAGTTTAAAATTCAGAGTTCAATAATAAGAGCTTTGCTAATTACCGCAGCAAACATTGTTAGTTTCCTAACCGGACAATGGCTTTAAAATTGATCTATTGTGTTTCTAGGATCCTTCAACGCTTTTTCGCACCTTGTAAAAAGGGAGTCACTCAAACAAAAAACTGCTTCAAATGGCTTCTATTATTCAAATGTGTTCTTTTGTTCGAAGGCTAAAAGACGACGATTAGAAGAACTTTAGAATTCGGCTTTGTGGCTTTTTTTATTATTTCATGCGCGAGTTGGTCTTCTCACGAAACATGTCATCAAAATATTTGAATATGTCTTTTTCTAAGGATTAAAACACGATATTCGTGATTGGCCGCTAACATTTAATATAAATAAGAAAACTAACATTTTAGACAGAAATTATGCCGGGTTTATTTTGGAAATTCTTTGAAAACTAAGCATAAAGACATTCGATGGACAAAACACAGCACATAACGCCTCAACAAATCGGCATAATTATTACAAGTAATAAAATGTTTATCCGTTGTAATAAGACTTCTACGATCCAATATTATACGGAAGCATCATCAATAGGATGTCACGATGCAGAAGAATAACCCGAAATCATCGAAAAGTAGAAAATTATATGAATTTTATCTCGGATTGATGCGAGGATCACAAGCCAGAAGTGAAGAACGGCCGTGTAAACGCCACATATTCCCAATAGGGAATGGCATAGAAAACACTGATTTCGAGACCACTAAACCCACTAGATCTTGATAAGAACAACACCATGTTTACAACTGATTCATCAGTAATGTAACCCTTACCTGTTTTCTCCTTGATTTCGCAGAGAACGTTGAATAGGGCGGGTTTCAAACGATGGCAGTTCAAAGCATGTTTCCTGCATCAAAGACAACAATCCATTAGCATCAAACATGAAATGTACGACAGACAGAAAGCACACAATCAACTATCAACCATAGCGTGTCACCAAGACTCAAACACCATCAAACAGCAAATGTGCTACTATACTTACTTGGCTTGAGCTTCGTCTAATGACTGGTCGGTTATGCTCATGATCTGTTGTAAAATATCACCTATATTTTGCTTACGACCGTCCATATCTTCTCCTTGTTTCAATTCGTGTCCTTGTTGGCCATGCATCATCGCCACTGAATTTACAGCCATCGAGACAGGAGTATGCATAAGTCTATCATTCCCTTCCATAAGAACCTCGAAGTTTCTCTACCCTCAACAAACAATCCAAGATGTCGACTCAGTCAAGCGCCAAAATACTCGCTTTCAGAACAAGACGCTCGATCGTCTTTTGCACGTTGAAATTTTCGAGGATTTTCAATAGGTAGGCTTCACCAGCTGAATAGTAGATTGATGTTGATTCTGTACGGGATAGCTGTTACTTTTTATGAAAGAGTGTTACGCGCGGTTGGCGGTCGTGTAGCAGAGCTGCCACTCAACTTGCTTTTGAACCAAACGACGTGTCAATATTTTCCGCGTGGGTACTATATGATTGACAGGCGTATGCAGATTAGCAAGATTGACATTTCAGAAAAAATCGGAACAAAATAACGCCTTTAACTAACAACATTAGCAATTCGTCGACGTAGTTATCTTCTTTGATTAAAACCCCACAATTCTAAGTATATAACTTTAGTATTTATCTAATCTATACGACAAATGAAGCTTTAGACAGAATCCTTAATTTCCAAGATGGCGGCCGCTTATGAGACAATGCGTCAATATTCATTATGGTTACCATGGCAGCAGACACCAGGTGCTTGTTGATGGGTCATGACAAAGGCGAGTGATAAGTGAAGGCGGCGAAAACCTTGAAAAACAAATAGAAAACACTCTCGCTTGTCTCTCAGTTTCATCAAAATTTTAGACAAAAATTTGACAATTTGTACTGTTAATTTGTTCAAAAGCGTCGGTGGTGAATAAAATTATAGGAAATATTTTTTTCATCAAAAGAAATTTGAATTTCATCTCGTGAGTCGACATTCGCGTTTACATTGTATGGAAGCTAAAAGCTGCTCATTTGAAATATTGGATTTAGAAAGTAGTTAAATGAGCAAAATGACAGTTTTTTTGGTAAGAATAACAATAACACAGAAACTAGCTCACGAAATGTTTATTTTTGTCACGAATGCAAAGGTTGCTTGTTTGACGACTGAAATGAAATAGTGAAAAAAGAAATGAAAATATGAACTGAAAAAGTGGAACAGATCCACAATTATACTTCATAAGAGACAAAACGTAAAAAATACCGAACGAAATAGTGTACAAATAGAACCAAAACATACAACGGAAACGAGAATAAAATGGTCAAAAAATATTTCGCTCTATACAGATTTTTATTCAATTTTTTAATGTAATTTGTTTATTTTTCAGACAAGCAAAGCATAGCTAGAGACTAATTTATCTAACTTTGACACATACATGAAAGGTTTTTTTTCGAAACAGGAATTTCATTCAGTTGTCAGCTCTTGTCGAATATATTAATAGTGATGTGAAATACTCAATATTAGTACTACGTTCCTGCGCGTCTCGTGTTACGTATCACCAGTTGCGATCAATACGCACGTAAAGTTCACTGTTTACGTAAAAATATTTATATATATATATATATATTTTTGTATTATAATTTCTTTTCATTTTTATTCAATAACAATTGATGAATAATAGTTTGTCTACCCGTTTTAAAAGCGAAGGGAGTGGGACCTGGGAACGAGGTTGCAATCTCGGCAGAGATTTCTCTAATTATTTCCTTCTCTAAAAGAGAATTGAGGAATTCTTTCGTTCAAAGTTATTTTTCTCGTCTCCAGTTACATGCATTTTCAGTTTGTCTTTTATTTTTGTAACGAAATGAGTTGTTTAGTGCACTTTCCCATTTCAGTTTCTCTCGGCTGAATGGTGACAAAGGGATCCCAACGAAAAGGAAAAAATATCATTTATGGCACTGTAAGTTCTGATTTGATTTTGTTTTACAAAATTGCGGTACAAATTAATTTATACCTAGATTTTGCTTTCCTCATATCCATTATAGCCTATAATATATGATGATAGCTCTTGTTAAATCAACATTTATAGTGCATCCTAAATTGCTAATGGTCACAGCGACATTTTGACTCAAGCCTGCAGACGGATTGCCAATAAAAATGTCGCCATCAACAACGAATGCTTGAGGCGATTTAAAGAAATGCTAACATTAAAGCAAAGCAAACGTGAAAGCCCGGATGAATCTTGAAAGAAAGGAAAGGCGTCCTGATTTGAATTACAATAGCTACCCCAAAAAACATGCAGAAGGCATTATGGTTATTGTGAAAATACTGTAGAGAAATGAACCTTCATATAATTTATCATACATCATATAAAATACAGCCAATCAGAATGCTTGAAAGCCGTTGTATATTCGGCGGTATTCAACTGCCTCTTCCCATGAGACATTGGGGGTTCTTTTCATTTTATATGATGTGGGATAAAATAGTTATACAATGTTTTCTCGTGCAAACTGTAAATATCCCACTTGTCACTTGTATTTTCTTGATACACACTCGCCTAAGGCTCGTGTGTATTACTAGAAAATACAAGTGACTCGTTGGATATTTCACGGTATGCTATACTCGAAACCATATTGTATAACTAGTATGTAGACACCTGGCACGTCTGAGTCTAACTCTGATTCATGGTGCTTTTGTTTTATTAAGTCAAAGTGAGGCTTGTCGGACATTTATATATGATCAGCTTGTTAAGTAAGTAAGTATGTAAGTAAGTAAGTAAGTAAGTAAGTAAGTAAGTAAGTAAGTAAGTAAGTAAGTAAGTAAGTAAGTAAGTAAGTAAGTAAGTAAGTAAGAAACTTTATTTATAGAGGGTAGCACTAAATAGCTAAAAGCTATATATAATAATTGTAAACGTGTGGCCCTCATAATCAATAATTTGGTTCGTATGGAAGGTCTTATGCACCGACTTTGTCTTTTACCCTGACGAAGTCAAACGTCCAAAACGCCAATGACTAATATCAGTTATCTGGTTTTTTTTCTATAAGGTGTATAGTTTACTTTAAATTTCCGTTTCTTCAAACATTTTTATGTTGATAATGACCTTCATATACTCCAGTTTCGCGTTATCCGGTCACCGCTGTACTATTTGACAAAGCCTCGATTTGTTGTCAAAATATTCACCAATCCCAAACAAAGCACGAAAAAATGTCATCGCTTAACAATAGAAAACATATTTGAATTTACTTTCAATTGAGGATATCCCTGTGCAAATGTTCCTTTTATTAAATAGTACAGCGGTGATAGATAACACTGGAACCTGGAAACATTGGAAAACACTGGAACACTGGAAACATTATATTGACGCAAATGGTTAGTTATGATTAATTATATCAATTATCTCTGATTAATTAGGAAGCACACCCAATAGTATGACAGTATGATTTATGCACATATCTGAGCTTTTTACTTAAAGGAACGACAACTTAACTTATGAAAACTAATACTGCAAAAACATTTTTTTATTCTGGGCAAATAACAATATATAGTAAAACTTTAATTCTATGCGCAACGAATATCCAGCTTTGTACATCAACTAAAATTTGCATCGCGCAAATGGTATTTTCGTTGCGGAAGCACAGTTTGTATATGTCAGTTTAAGTGGCCGTGTAACCATGTACACCTTTGAATACCTCACCTGGGTTATGCCAGGGTTGGTCTTTTCAAACGTGTTTCTCCCATATCCTTGATCAGCTGGACACCCGATACGAAATTACGACAATTGACCGGAATGACAAATTGACACGCCCTTGCGCATATCCCGGTAAACTCTAGGCGTGACATAAAATAATCGGTATTATTTACAAATTATATGCATTCTTCAATAAATATATTTTGAGAGAAAATTTATATCTAAACAACGATAGTGTAGATTTTAAAACAGAAGGGAGAGCATTGCAAAGTTCAGGTGCAGAGAAAGAGAAACAATTAATTAAGTATAGTTTAATAAACGAGCAGGAGTGTTTTATTAAATTATAATAATAAAACACGTTCTGCGAGTTTATTGAACGGCTTAAAAAACTCATTAGTAATTCATGACCATTTTGTCCAATATCGATGAAACAAAAGAAAACGGAAGGTTGTTTGCATTTGGGAATTGATCTACACTAATAATAGAGGAATGCTAATCAACTTATGACATTTCGTTGCAAACTTTTCATTGATTGCCTCAGTGGCATAATGGCTTAAAGCTCGGATACAACCAAGCAGAAGATCTCGGTTCGAATCCTGGCATTGGCACTCATGATCAAAGACTTTTTTTCGCCAAAAATCTAAAAGTAAATTATTTCTAAGTCTGATGTTTACTCGTCAGTAGAGATGGGGGGAAGGGTAATATCTGAATTATGGACATGAAGCATTATATAATGACACATGTGCCATTATATAATTCTTCATGTTCATTTGCATTCCATTGTTTTTCTATTCTACACCAGCATGTAGAGATTTTGTCTGCGCATGCGTTTGTTTTAATGCTAAATTCCTTTTCACGTCGAATGAAAGAATTTTATGCTGACATGGAACATTTGGTTTGCAATCTCTTCTTGCACAATTATGTTCATGAACCGAATTACTGAGACATAAAATGTTGACTGTCTACTAGTGCGCTGTAGTTAATTATTTCAATCGAACAAACTCCGGATTGCAAAATATCACACGTCAAAGTCCGACCAAAGTGAAAAGAAAGACCAGAACTGCGTACTTTCAAGTAGCATGTTGGACGATAAACCAATGTGCAGGTCAAAACTTTTAGTAGAAGTTATAACCAACACGCTACTTTGTGCATTGCATTATATTAGGAGATATTAGACGCCTTAGATCGTCAAGTAAACCGGCGTGTTGATGTCAATATCAGCAATATTGAGTGCGAACTTCTCGCAATTCATCATAGAATTTTTATATCTTAAACATCGTGCCCCAAAAAAACGTTTAAAGAAATTGACACTTCCATGTTTACTTTTCGCAAAACTGAGCTATTTTGGTAGAAACTCGTTGTCCCTGGATATGATTTCAAGCAATGTTTACAACATGGTTTAGGCCTTGTTTCACTGTGATAAATTTGACGAACTTCAACAACCTGTATTTTATAATCTAAAAGATTTATCCAGAATGTAATTATATATTTCGATTTTATGGGAGCCATTAAGGTTTTTGCCTATAAAGCCAACTTTAATTCTTAATTCAAGAATAAAAAAATAGTTCGCTAAAATTTGCATGTTGTTTTGAGCGAAAATATGCATAAAACCACGTACACAAAATCGCTTTGGATCACATTGCGGGACCAAAAGTTACTACCTAAAAAGCTTAGTTTTGCAAAATATAAACATGTAAAAAGCTATTTCTGAAGTAAATTCGCTGGGGCACGATGTTTAAGATATAAAAATTCTAAGATGAATTCTAAGGATTTCGCACGCACTCGAGGTAACCAAGGCAGTTTTATTGACGATCGAGGGCGTCTAATATCTCCCAATATGATTAAATACAAACAGTATCGTGTTGGTAATGACTTATACTGTTATGTTTACCTAATAGATTAAATTAGCGCCTAAACTTGTATTCGAAAGTTCGAAGTTCTGGTCCTTTTATCCACTTTTGTCAGACTTTGACGTGTGATATTTTTCCATCCGGAGTTTGTTCGATTGAAATAATTAACTACAGCGCACTAGTAGACGGTCAACATTTGATATCTCAGTAATTCGGTTCTTGAACATAGTTGTGCAAGATGAGATTGCAAACTAAATGTTCCATGTCAGCATAAAATTCTTTCATTCGACGTGAAAAGGAATTTTAAAACAAACGCATGCGCAGACAAAATCTCTACATGCTTTCTACACCATAATCTCTCCGCGTTTCAAACGTAGATTATGTGGTATACAATGCTTTCCTCGTGACCAGAGAGGAGCATCGGATTGGACAAAATGGTCATGAATTATTAATGAGGGTTTTAAATATATATAAAGACACCCATATGAATTTAACGGCCGAAAATGGCCACGGTTAAGAAGAAGACTTGAGGAGGAACGAAGATTTCTTGAAGGCTTGTACAAGGAGATTTTTACACACACACGTGACTAATTAAATTCTCTTGATATACTCCTATATTTTAAAAATCGTTGTCGCATTCAAAGCTACAGTCAACACTCTGGAGCCTGCAAGAGTCGGCATTTCTTCTCTTGTTATCGATTTATTCATAACATAGTTTGGATGTATGTGCGTGTTTGTGTTATATGTGCCTTAGTTGTTGCAGTGGTAGATAGTAAAACCTGTGACACTTCTTCTGTATACACCTATTTCAATTAACGTTGTCCATCTGGATTGGTTGATCTGAGACCGATAGGAATTGTGGGAGCTCGTTAAATTTCAAATACATTGTTTTAATCACACTTGAATGGTGCTGAATTACAGATAACAGTATTTCAGAAGTAAACATTAATATTCAAGTGTGATTATTATAGTGCATTTGCAGTTTAACGAGCTCCCACAATTCCTATCGGTCCCAGATCAACCATTCCAGATGGACAACGTTAATTGAAATTGGTGTATACAAAATATGTAATTTAATAAATGAATAAATTATGGCAGTCATATTTCGGACATCCTTTGCAGGCTTCAAAGTGTGGACTGTAACTTCAACTGCGACAACCAATTTTTGAAATAGGTATACACCTATTTCAATTAACGTTGTCCATCTGGAATGGTTGATCTGAGACCGATAGGAATTGTGGGAGCTCGTTAAACAGCAAATGCACTATCATAATCACGCTTGAATATTAATGTTTACTTCTGAAATACTGTTATCTGTAATTCACATGATTCAGTACCATTCAAGTGTGATTAAAACAATGTATTTGAAATTTAATGAACTCCCACAATTCCTATCGGTCTCAGATCAACCATTCCAGATGGACAACGTTAATTGAAATAGGTGTACACCCTATGCAAAACGTCGATACCTTCTACTTAATCAGTATTAGAAGACACCATTGCTTTTATTAGAAAGAGCACGAAGTAATTATTGATATTCCAAAACTTCAATGTAGTAACATAAAATGATAAAAAGCTACAGCTTTTTGAATTTACAAAGATTTGGCTTAAAATTTTCACTTGGGCCTTTAGAGCCTCGCTTTCGCGTGTTTCAGGTACATTTCAAATGCTGATTACACTGGAGTGATTCAATATATATATACAAACATCACTCTAACAAATTACTTATTTAGACCGCATGCTCTTTCTTGTAAGGGAAAAAATATTATTGAAATATTTTATTGTTTGTGTTGTTTCGCGTTGCTCGATCGTTACCAGTCCCTTGCTCTTTTTGCATAGGGTCTATATAAAGGCGACTTTGGTTCTGATTCCAAGAATGGTTTTGCTCTGTCCACAAAGTACACAGCTGTTCCTAAACATGGCAGTTAATTGAAGTAATTGTTATCAAATTTGTGCAGCATGGCAGCTAGGATCACATAATTACATACTTGTATTTGCTCATTAGCTGTTTCCGTCACAACCGTCATAAGTAAGGCATGTTGTTAATTGAAGTACTAATTGAAAAATCAACCTACACTGATTTGATGAAATGCAGGTCACGTCGTCCACATTGTGTCTTGATAATATAATATATAAATGCATGGTATATGTAATATTATAGTTAAATTGTAACATATATACTCATACTTCTTCCAAACAGAAAAAAACGTTTGACGGCGAAAGTTAAAAAAAAGTCCCCTCTATTAACTACACTCAGACTCATAATAAAACACATTCGTAGTAGCAAGGCCTCATTTGAACTAATCAGTAGTAATTCTACAATTATGCTACTAATTTATGGAAAACTTCAGAAGAAAAAACAATAATTACCAATTAGTAAGGGGTCACTTTTACTCTGTTTTGTTGCTAGAAGTAAGCTTGGCTGGCAATTAAAAACATCGCACAGCCGTGCCTTTTAGGGTTTGAAACCAACAAGGCTTTAACAGTTAATCTGTGATTATCAGTGCGTACCTTTTAGGGGTCGTTTTCAAAAGCTCCGCCGATCACCCCTATCACATGGACAAAGAGAGTACCTCATGCATCTGGGTGTAATCATCTTAATGTTTTAACATTCTTTCCTGCTAGAAGACCATAGACTGAGGCTTTTACTTTTACCCAGTGCAGGCGAGCGAGAAAAGACTCTAGCTGGGAAATATGCTTCTCAAAGAAATTGGAAAATCTTCACGTACACCTCCGCACCCCGTTCACCCATTTCAAAGGTCGTACGTTAGATAACGCAATGCATGGGTTAGTATGTCACCCTCTTTAAATAAAGTTTATTGTATTGTATTGTATGAATGGTCATTGCAAAAAAACCCGAATAAACGTTTATATTTTCACTTTGAAGTTCTAATGCCATGCACAGACCTATTGCATGTATGGGATTGAAGCTTGTGCTTCTCAATTAAACAAACATTTTCGCATGCACTAACTTAATTATCAGTGACTCTTTCATCCCCATTCATGCACAATCATTAATCATTAATTAATCTTTTTTTCAATTAAAACATTTGTGCACTGGTTTCTACAAGTGTAAACTCTTTATTTGTTTCCTTTCCATTTTTAAAATCTCCTTATAACATTATTACAGTAGATATATAGGTCGGTAAACGTCTTGGTTCTCATTTACTGCAAAGAGAACAAAGGGTTTTTAGAAAAAAAAACAGTTAAAATGTGGAATACTACAAGTAATATAGTCCTGCTGCACCTATCACGCAATATCACGCAATATCTCGCGTCAACTGAGTTGCAGTAGACTGTAAGTAGTCCCTACGTTTCCATCCGGATTCCGCGGAAATTCGAAAAACTCCGCGCGTTTTATGAAAAGTCGTCGGAACCCAGGGATATAAATTTTTTAAAGATCACCTTTGCAACCCTAATGCCTGTGGGCACCCCCTACTTTTCTCCCTCGATTCCGATGACTTTTCATAAAACGCGCCGAAGTTTTCCGCGAAATCCGGATGGAAACGTAAGAACTGCTCACAGTATGTAGGGTTGCACTTTAAAACAGTTATCTAACAACTTCGTTGGCCAAATAAGTTGTTCAAAGCTCTTCTAGCGCACGATAAACCTGGATTAAATTTCGACGTACGTTTTGTCTTCACAGTAGCCATAGTGACAGGAACATCGCCCATCCCCGACTGGTTCATCACGCCATTTTAAGACTTGGCAAGAGCAGCAATGTGGTGGTACTACAACAGGACAGAGATCGACGCAGTCGTATACTCCTGCCTTGTGACAATGACATCGAGCAGAACAGTTAGCTAAGATGAACGATTCGCCAACTTTGTAGACCTTACCATCAACTTTACAACCATCTAAAGCTAAAAACAGTTTAAGGCAACAGTTCAGTAACACTGCTGGGTACGTATGGATTGTGGAAATCTATTAGGTATATTTTAGGGTACGAACGTTGCAGTGATAATAAACAGAAATTGTCCCTGAACGGGCAAGATAAAAATTATTTATATATAGCGCAAATATCTATTTAAAAAATCGCACATAGTTTTTCATTGTCTGTCCTGTTTTTGATCATCGATGGTATTAAAAAATGTTCAGAAACTCAAGTGGAACCACGAGCGTAGCGAGTATATATATAACCAAATGCGCAAATAAGGAGCGGTCCTTTACACAAGTTTTTCAATTTTAGTTTCTCACCTCGATTTTGCAGCTTTGCTGCGTTCACCATCTGACAAACCAATGCAGCGATAATAAGCCCTGCATACAAATTCTTGCCAGCCATTCTTTGTATAAAAGATGATAGTTTGCTAATTTAATAAACTCGATGTACTTTAACAATCTTGTCAATGCTCGGTAGATCGCAGGTGCGTTGCGTTCTGATCAGACAAAACTAAAGTCTGCCAAATAAGTCGTTCATTCTTAAATTTGATTGGCTAAGATTTTGTTAATTTCCAATGTCCTAGATAGTGATGACACAGTTGGCTAGTAAAGCAAATAACACGCCAAAAGCATCGCGGGAACGAGTTCAATCCCGTCATAAGTATTAGCGAATTAAAAGAAAATCTTAATTTTAAGGAAGGATGACAACAAGATGACTAGATCAAGACATAGCTGTTGAATTGAAGAAATAGAAAACACGCGCGTGCAGTTATAAAGAACGAAGGATAACCAACATTTATGAATTGTTCTGATAATATCCCTAATTAAGTGTTTTATATAGGAAACTTAGTTTTTTTGCTGTATGCAGTTATAAATTAAGGGGATAATTGTCAGAACACTTGAGAAGTATTGAGAAGCTTAACTCTCTTCTCGTCTTGTCAATCCCCGCACACCGATCCCGCGAGTTTTCCATTTTTTAATTTTACCTTATACACGAACTAAAAATAAAATAACGAAATTTCAAGCCCAAAGGAAATGGTGCATTCATAATATAATAGCTAGGGGGTGTTTACATGGGACTATAATAATCCCAGCACTAGGACCTACCACCTACCAGGAAAATCAACTTTACGCCGTTTCGTATACATGCAAGCCTGCATGGTTCAAATGAGCCTCATTTATCGATCACCAGCGTTAATACAGTGAATAGTTACTAAGTGAATAAATAACACAAATGCTTTTTAACCACAGCAGGAGAGTTATGTCTACATTTTCCGTTTACATGCTTGAAGAGAAGCACGACGCAAAGCTGCTCAACACTTCTCAAGTGTTCTGTCAATCCCCAGTTGATAGCTTTGTAAACTTTATAAACTTTAATAACGTAGAGGTAGTGAGTCTGAGTCTCCCCAATTAGTAGGGTACTTGTGTCTATAGTAGATTGAGATGTTAAATAAGTGATTCTTTTTATTTTTTATTGAATTCTTCGTAACTTATGTAGTCTGTCAACTGAATTCAATATTGTCAGTTATTAATCTAAAATTTCAATTAAAAGGATTTGCGCACAGGTTTCTACAAGTGTAAACTCTTTATTTATTTGTTTGCTTTATCTTTTTAAAATCTCCTTTTAACATATTACAGTAGCTATGTATGTCGGTATACGTCTTGGTTCTCATTTACTGAAAAGATAACAAACAAAGTGGATTTTAGTAATAGACAATTAAACCAACCATCTTAAGTGTGTAATACTAAAAGCAATATTGTCCTGCAGCACCTAGTTTTTCAAAATACTGAGTCGTCCCGTTAAAGTTTTACAGCGGTTCTTAGTCACACGTGCACCGCTCGCATAAAAAGCACCGGCAATCAATTAAACTGTGTTTACAAGACGCATGGTGTTTTTACTTCAGTCGGGCTGCGAAACATGTCTGAATCCGAAGAAGAGGTTGTTGTAGGAATTCAGACATGTTTCGCAACCCGACTGAAGTAAAAACACCATGCTTCTTGTAAACACAGTTTGATTGACGTCCACCAACTTCACGTTTTATATATAGCGGTGCCTTTTATGCGAGCGGTGCACGTGTGACTGAGAACTGCTGTAAAGGTCTATGCGCATTTGAATATTGTATAGAAACTGCGCAATAGGAGTACTAAATCATTATTATTATATTATAGTTTTAACTGTTAAAACTGCGGCGCAGTAATATCGCGCGTAATGCGAGTTGCAGTAGACTGTAAGTAGTCCCTATAGATTTCCATCCAGAATTCCGCGGAAAAGTCCATGTCTTATATATTAAGTCGTCAGAGTCTAGGGAGAAAAGTAGGGGCAGCTCGCAGTACTCTAGGTTTGCAGAAGTTGTTCAAATCTCGAGCACACGCTAAACCTGGATTAAATCTAGACGTACGTTGTGTCTTCACAGTAGCCATGGTGACAGGAACATCGCCCATCCCCGACTGGTACATCACGCTATTTTAAGACTTGGCAAGAGCAGCAATGTGGTGGTAGTACAGGAGGACAGAGGTCGACGCAGTCGTATACTCCTGCCTTGTGACAATGACATATCGACCAGAACAGTTAGCTAAGATAAAAGTTTCGCCAACTTTGTAGACCTTACCATCAACTTTACAACCATCTAAAGCTAAAAAACAGTTTAAGGCAACAGTTCAGTAACACTGCTGGGTACGTATGGATTGTGGAAATCTATTAGGTATATTTTAGGGTATGAACGTTGCAGTGATAATAAACAGAAATTGTCCCTAGCTGAACGGGCAAGATAAAAATTATTTAATTTATATATAGCGCAAATATTCTATTTAACAAATTGCACATATAGTTTTTCATTGTCTGTCCTGTTTTTGATCATCGATGGTGTTAAAAAATGTTCAGAAACTCGAGTGGAACCACGAGCGTAGCGAGTATATATATAAACCAAAGCTAACCAAATGCGCAAATAAGGAGCGGTCCTTTACACAAGTTTTTCAATTTTAGTTTCTCACCTCGTTTTTGCAGCTTTGCTGCGTTGACCATCTGACAAACCATTGCAGTGATAATAAGCCCTGCAAACAAATTCTTGCCAGCCATTCTTAATTGTAAAAGTTTGTAGTTGGCTAATTTAATAAACTCGATGTACTTTAACAAGTTTGTCAATGCTCGGTAGATCGCAGGTTGCGTTGTGTGCTGATCAGACAACACTAGTCTGCCAAATAAATCGTTTCATTCTTGAATTTGATTGGCTAAAATTTTGTTAATTTCCAATGTCCTAGATAGTTGATGACACAGTTGGCTATAGTAAAGCACATAACACCCCCAAAAGCATCGTGGGAACGAGTTCTATTCAGTCATAAGTATTAACGAATTAAAAGAAAATCTTAATTTTAAGGAAGGATGACAACAAGATGATTAGATCAGGACACAGCTGTTAATTTGAAGAAATAGAAAACGCGCGCGCAGTTATATAGCACGAAGCACCAATCCCTAAGTGCTTTATATAGGAAACTTAGTTTCTTTGCTGCATGTATGCAGTTATAAAGGGGATTGTCAGAACACTTGAGAAGTGTTAAGCTACTCTTTTCTTAATTTAAACTAAAAATAAAATAACGAAATTTCAAGCACAAAGGAAATGGGACATTCACGATATAATATGGACCTATACTAGCACTAGGACCTACCACCTACCAGGCGAATCAACTCAACGTTTCGTTTACATGTATGCCTGGTTCACGAGATTGATTTATCACCAGCGTTAATACAGTGAATTGTTAAGGCCGATTTAGACGGCACGATTGTCGTGTACGACTTGTAGTATACGACTCAAATGAGCTCCAAGTCGTGCCGTGTAAATGCCCCTACGACTTGCCTACGACTGACGCACGCGACCTACGACTTGTAATAGGATTTAAACAAGGATCAAAACCCTACGACTTGTCGTAGGAAAATGACGTGATTTGTCCCATATGAGGACTAGATCTAGTATTTCGTCCAATCACTCTCGATTTGGCGTATACGAATCTAGTTGTATACAACTAGTCGTACGCGTGTGAATGGTACCTACTACAATTTGTAGGCAAATCGTAGGTCAAAATCATATCGTGTAAATCGGCCTTTACCTATAAGTGCATAAATAACACAAATGCTTTTTAAACCCAGCAGGACAGTTATGTCTACATTTTCCGTTTACATGATTCAAGGATAACCCTAGTGTTACGATCTTCTTATCTGCAAGACAGTGCTACAATCCCATGCAAAACAAACCATGACATGGTGATTTGCAAACTTTTCTACTCTTTCTGGGGAGGGGGTCTGGGTATCTCTTATATTTTATAAAAGATTATAGTAGGATCCAAGCACCAAAAACAAAATTACTGATATCCATGTAAATGGAAAACAGTAGATGTATAGCGGGTAGGCTGATTAACATGTATAGCGGGTAGGCTGATTAACCTGTTGGAAGATCCTAGAACCCGAAACTGAGAAAACTACCGATATCCATGTTAACGAAATACTCTAATTATTATCAAAGGCACAATTGATTCACCACCACTCCTCGGAAGAGAAACGCTAGAAGAACTAGCGGGTAGATTGATTAACCTGTTGAAAGATCCTAGAACCCGAAAGAAAACTACCGATATCCATGTTAACGGAATACAGTAGATGTATAGCGGGTAGATTGATTAACCTGTTAATTGGAAGATCCTAGTGCTAGGATATTCCTAGTCCCATACAAACATCCCCTAAGAAACACGATTAACATTTCTAAGATATAGATTATCGTTTAATATCAGAATAAAATAGACAGTTATTTGTCCATGGCTAAAATATGAAGTCTTATAAACAACTGCGTACATAATCATGCATGTGTAAGAATTAAAAGAGTCCTAGAATGATGCCTTCAAATGAGCAAAAAAACAAAAACAAATCATATTAAAATCATATTTACAAGACGATTTATAATCTCTGTACAATATAAATACATATTTTTTTTTATTTATCAATGTGAAATAAGAACTAAAAAACATGTTCATCACGATGGTGCTTTGTAATTACAAGAAGGTGTGCCACATTCACAAAAGAATTCTGACTTCTTGACTTCCCAAAATCGATCTCCATAATTAAAACTGAAATTGTAAATCAAATATAGAGTTAGAGCGCTAATACTATAACCATTAAATTAAATTAAATTGCTACTGTGTAACAGTTTGTATTTATTTAGCTGTAGCGAGCAATTGTTTCCCTTTGTATTTGATGTTTCTGGTTGAGTGAAACTATTAGTTAGTAATGTATTTTGTTCTTATTTGGTCGTTTTCGCTCTCATCCCAAAAAATAGAGCGAAAACACTAGAACCATGAAATAAAAAAAAATTAGTAATATATTCTCACTGGCCATTGTCCCTCGGTCGATGATTAAGATATGGGAACAATAGAACTCCATTGTTCTTGGCTAAACAATGGAAATAGATCCGGAAGGACAAAGTGCTGAGGCAATATTCGTACGAAAAAGTGGGCGGGAGGGTGGGGTGACAAAAATATAAAATAAGATTATTCCCCGTATCATCCATTTGCCCCTTTCATCTACTATCCGGTTTGTTGTTGTTCGTCTCGCCAGTTTGGGCAACTAAAAATGAGCTAATACCACGTTGCATTGTTATATGCTCTTGCATATCATTAATCATCTCCCTAGCTTGGGAATGGATGGCCAGTGGGAATAGACAAACCATCAACCAACAAACCAAATGATCATATAACCAAACAAATTATTAATTAAAAAGATAAAAGAAACTTACCAAAGTTCTTCATGAAATTCAATGTCTCTTGAAGAAAAGAATGCTATTCTTGGAAACCTGATATCCTGGTAAGATGGAATAAAAGAAATAAAAATGAACGAATGAACGAATGGACAAGCAAACAAATATGCAGGAAGGAATAAATAAAGTAACAACGACAAATAAAAGAATGGAAAGAAAACCAAGGACATCGTATGTTGCATGACGGGTAATTTTATGGCCAGCATTGACCGAACAGAAATAGAGCTGGTCTCATTAACCCGTGAAACAAAGTGTATTAGCGTGATAGTCAAATAACAACAAAAGAACACAACGGAATTAAGGCGCATTAAAGAGTGATACACTTAAGTGTGTTTAACAGGTTAGAGCTGGTCTCATTAACCCGTGAAACAAAGTGTATTAGTTAAAGCGTGATAGTCAAATAACAACAAAAGAACACAACGGAATTAAGGCGCATTAAAGAGTGATACACTTAAGTGTGTTTAACAGGTTAGAGCTGGTCTCATTAACCCGTGAAACAAAGTGTATTTGTTAAAGCGTGATAGTCAAATAACAACAAAAGAACACAATGGAATTAAGGCGCATTAAAGAGTGATACACTAAAGTGTGTTTCACAGGTTAATGAAAACCACTCCAAAGCATGTCGAATATCGGTATACACCTGGTGATTTAGTTGGTAAGGAGAAAAAAAAGTTCAACTTGAGTGATCCTTTTTTTGTCTTTTAATTAATTCCTTTCCAACTAGATTACAAAAGTCACGACAACGTTCTTGCAACGTTCTTGGGCGTCATGCATATTTGATAATAATGTAAATGTAATTCACACAACAAGTCCTTACGTGATGATCAATAAAAACTCTTGTTGGAACACAATTCGGTTCACAGGAATGGTTTATAAATCGACTAATGTTGCCGTATTTGTGTCCATCAATACAATATAAACAATCACCATTTTCCTGAAACAAGATAAAGATATCATTAATAACACAACACAGCACAATGTGCAGCAGATCAAAATATGCAGCACTGTACAGCACAGTGCAAAATAGCAGAGCAGAGCAGAGCAGAGCAGAGCAGAGCAGAGCAGAGCAGAGCAGAGCAGAGCAGAGCAGAGCAGAGCAGAGCAGAGCAGAGCAGAGCAGAGCAGAGCAGAGCAGAGCAGAGCAGAACAGAGCAGAGCAGAGCAGAGCAGAGCAGAGCAGAGCAGAGCAGAGCAGAGCAGAGCAGAGCAGAGCACCACAATGTAGAACAACACACTCAGCACATAGGAGGATAGGTAGGATTGGTTGTAGATACCCTGTTTGCAGGTTCATGGCCTTACCTTACAATCAAGGTCAAATAGGTAAGTATCGCTATCACGGGTTTCAGCTTCTGCATCAGAGATGAGTTCACCAGAATATTCACAGATAAATACACCTTTAGGGATCTGAGATAAGGCACGTACAGCCCAACCTATGAAATAACAACAAATCATTGTATTAATCTTTTAATGTTGGTGATCTTATAGACTGAACATCATGGAACATCTGAACAAGAAGGTAGCGATCTATTACCGATTATGATGATGATGGCGATTGATGATGGTGTTGATTGATGATGATGGATAATGGTGATTGGTGACGATGATGAAGATGGTGATGATGGTGATTGATAATGAGGATTGATGATGAAGATTGATGATGTTTGATGACGGCGATGGTGGTGATGATGATGATGATGATGAGAATGAAGACAACAAGGGTGTTGAGGATAAAGCCAGATGATGCTGATGCTGATTGCAAATATACCTCATTTACAATGTTTTTATCACTACGTTCACACCAATAGCTCATGTTATTGTGCACAATGAATTATCATCGTCAAGCAAAAACAGCAACCTTTGAGGGCAGAAACACTCTTGCCTATTGTTTAATACAAAGGATTGCTTGTATTTTCTTTAGGTAAACAACTACGATAAAAACCCTCATAAAAGAATTTTCCCTTCCAGGCTGAAGTGGTCCGATATAAAATGCGTCAGATTCTTATATAAAGTTTGTACTCTTTTGAAGTTTGTAAATTCTATAACTTTCCATGACTTTTTCCATGACTTTTTCATTATTTTCCTAGCTAAAGCGATGATATTATATTGTGTGTTTCAATTTATCTAAGGAATAGAAGTTATATTTTTAGTATCAGGATAAGCATTGTTTTCAATGACTTTCCATGACCCTCAACAAAATTCAATGACTTTCCAGGCCTGGAAAACGAAAATACGAAATTCCATGACTTTCCAGGCCTGGAAAACGACAATATGAAATTCCATGACTTTCCAGGATTGCCATGACCCGAACGAACCCTGTTATATATTGGGTGCATAATTGGAAAATCTTCGGTCTGAAGGTTCTTAATACACTGGTTTTTTTTATGCAGGTTTTATTTAAAACTGTAGTCGAATTTTTCTTACCTTTGTTCTTGGTTTTATATAATTGAAGTGGATACTGCATTCCATTCTGAACGACTCGATTACGACAATAGCTCCAGCAGCTACATCTTTTGTTACATTCAAAGATTAAAGGTCTATCTAAGGCGTGGATCTCTGGATTTAATAAACCATCCTAAAAACGGAGAAAAGACAGTTACATATCATATGTTGGTTTACATCGAGAAGGCAATGAAGGCAGCATGGCTGAGTGGTAAGAGCATTGGTCTTAAATCCAGTGGTGCCAAGTTCGAGTCCCGCTCTAACCACTAGCTGAGACTGTACTTTCAGTAATACAGCACCAGTCGAAAGCTGCGTTTTCGTTGGCCCCCTAATACAGTACCGCTATTGTTTGGTTAGGTTTACGGCAATTGTTTGGAAATACTCTATTGTTTTTAAACCAATCCTAAACGATGTTTCGATTCGGTGCTGACTGTAACTGCATTTCTCCTGATTCCGATTACAGTAGTTCAAATTCAGCTGTGTTTTTATTGGCCCCCTAATACAGTACCGCTATTGTTTGGTTAGACTCTGTTGTTTTTAAACCAATCCTAAACGATGTTTCGATTTGGGTGCTGACTGTCCCTGTATTAATTTTGTCCTGATTCCGATTAGTTCAAATTCAGTTTCTTGACCATGCTTGTAAATAGACAAAATCGCATAAGGGATTGTTATGTACATTTCCACCCAATTCAAATCTTTCGGGAATAAGATTCTATGTATTTCAATGTAACATGGAAAATATTTGGAACAAAAGTTATTATTCCCAGAGGTTTTGAATTGGGTGGAAACGTACATAGCAACGTGTTAGCCGATTTGGTCTATTGCCTCCTCTTGTCAGTTGGGATGCTTATCTGAAAACTACCCGGCAACCAGTAACAATGTACCTACCCTCACAAAATAAAGTCATATTAATTTTTTTTTTGAGAAGAGGTGAACAGTCATACCTTGTCATACCAAACTTTGCCATCATCACACAAGACACCACATAAGCAATTAGGATTGTTACCACAGTCATCTTTACAGCTGCATGGCTGGAAGAATAAACACAACATGGTGACATTAATAAGGGGGCTTTCAATTATTAGAGTATGGGGGGTGGTCGGCAAAGTCACCTGTTGTCTATTCCAAATATTACGAAGCCCCCCTTCCTGCTTGGTAAAAAATATCATAACCCCCCCCCCCCCCATATTTTTTCCTAGTTTATTACTAAAGCTGCATACAATTAGTGACAACCCCCTATATAGCTACTGGAAATAACGTAACCCCCCTCAATATTGCCGACCACCCATATACTAATAAATGAAACATCAAACAAAAACGTTCATAAAAAGGTTACTATGTCCCAATAATTTTGAACATAATTGCAGACAGTCAAGATCCATAGAAAGTCTATAGTCTTTGCTCTATGACAGGTCAGACATGTTATAATGTAACTGTACCTGAATTCCATTAATATTCCAGTCAATGTGATCTCCACCAACTTCACAGCATTGGCTCACAAATATAAAGTTAGGAAGTGGGTCATCATCAACCTAAGATGCAAATCAATACATTTAATTCATTCATTTAGGGGGCTTCCATTTATTAAATATCATAACCCCCCTATGTTTTTCCAGTTTATTACTAAAGCTGCATACAATTTGTAACAACCACCCCTATATTGCTTCTGAAAATAATGTAACCCCCCTGCAATATTGTGACCCATAAAAAAATAAACGAAAGCCCCCTTACTCCAGTTTTCGGCTTTCTGTGAACACAGGCATTCCAGGCTAGTAGTGAAAATAATATGTCTTTGGCAGCTGCCAATAATATTACTTGGCACCTTTTGTGTTTTTGTTTAACAGCAGCCAAAAACCTACTCCCCAGTTATGATTTCTTTTGTAAATTTCTCGTGATTTTGTAGAGTTAAGAAAAGGTGATATTGCATATGGTATTATAATGTATAAAACTGAAGACATTCTCAATACAAATATAGAAAATAGGATAATATATTTAACAAATAATATGGTGATCTTACCTCATTGATACATGGGATAGCAACATTTTCCTGGCCTCTTGAAATATCACTAATGCAAACAATTTAACACAGTTTAAAGAGAGACAAACAAACCAACAATAAGGTGCATCCAGGTGATCTTGCTTCGAAGCTCGCAAAGGATTGTGTGTCAAAACAAATAGTTCCAAAATGTCTCCTCAAGACAGCATCAAATTAAGTTACTTTTACAGGGTTCGTGCTGATGTCAGTAAACAAAATCTAAGGAGTTTTCAAAGAGTTTTCAAGGACCGAAAAGTAAATTTTTTAGCACTTTCTGCAATCGACAACTTTGATATACGGAAATTTACGAAAATGATGTACAATACTAAACTTTTTACTTAACTTTAATTTGCAATATGACAATTTTTACCCTTCTTTAACTAGAATTAAGGAGTTTTTGCTGATTTTCTAAAATTCAAGGGCTTTTCAAGTGCCCTTAAAAACGTAAATCAAATCTAAGGAGTTTTCAAGTAGTTTAAGGAGTAGCACAAACCCTGCTTTTAGAAGGTTTGCATTTTGTTTTTATTTTTAATAATAGCCAGAAGGTAGGTAAGTAAAAAGCATCACTTCCATCCAGTACAAAGTTATTGCTAATTCTTACCAACTTAACATTTTGAATTTGGCATCTGGTTGGCAAAGCATTAATGCTTGCTTGGTCTCTAGGAGTTGGCGTGATTTTGTCTCAGGCAATGCAACCTAACAATCAAAAGAACTCAGTCAATACATCCATGTAGAGCAAAAACACCAAAATCATGAAATAAATTAGATACTACCTAATAGTTTTTATTTGGTGAATATTCTGTCAGTATCACTCAATCAAAAAACATCAAATACAATACCTAACAAGAAAGGGTACCTTAGGGGGCTTTTATTTATTAGTGTATGGGGGAAGGGGAAGGGGTGTTGGCAAAACTACTTGTTGTCTTTTCCAAATATTATGCAGCATCCCCTCTTCCTGGTTGGTAAAAAAGATTAAAAACCCTCTAATTTTTATTTGCCCAATTTATTACTAAAGCTGCATACAATTAGTAACAACCCCCTATATAGCTTCCGAAAATAACATGATCCCTCTCAATATTGCCAACGAACGTTTAGCTTGCAATGATAGAGACCTTTTAACACCTTGCCAGACAATTATTTAATTTAACATTTTTCTCACTTCAATGCAAAGGCTCAGCTACCTTCCAAGATAGCACAGGGTACTGTAAAGGAGAGGCTGGTGGCTTACAATCATGAGAAATAAGTAGTTAGGATGTATAATAATTATGATGTTTATTTGTTTACCGATTGAAATCCTACAAATATACTTACATCTAATGGTGTTTTTCCTTCATTATTGGTAATGTCAATGCGAGCTCCTCTAGTCATGAATAGCCTGCAAAGAACATTCATTTATAAATGATTTGTATCAAGAACTAAGCATTAGTTAGATATTGATATCAACAGCAACTTACTGTACACACAGATCATTGTTTTCCCTTGAAGCAACATGTCTGCAAATCAAAAAATATTCACACCATTAGTAAAGGAATATAAAATGGTGGGAGTCTTAATACTGTGACACAAACACACTAGGGGCTGTCAAGCAAGAGAGGCGTTATTGACTTCTTGAGTGCTCTCACAGTGTTTATATCACAGTACATAGACACAGTCAAACTGGCCTCCTCCGCAGGCATCTCTTATATCTCTTTTCATCGGGCCTCTTGTGGTAAGGACAAAAAACGAGCTGGGGAGAGGGAGAGGCAGAGAGAAAGAAGAAGAGGAGATGTTTTTTTCTCTCCCTTACTTGTCCCCAGTTCTTCCCTGACAAATATTTTAACACAGAAATCCCGATCGTGTCAACAAAGTAATCCCTATGGAGTAGATTTCTAGGCTATAGTCAAACCAAGCACGCTATCATCTGTGCAACTGGAACCTTAGTTTTAGCAAGGAAGAGGTCTTATTTAGAGGGCTTTCAGTTATTAGTGTATAGGGGGGTTGAGGGATCGGCAAGCTATATGGGGGGGGGGGGGAGGTTGTTACTAATTGTATCCAGCTTTAGTTACAAACTGGGAAAACACGGGGGTTATGATATTTTTTCCAACCAGGAAAAGGGGGGGGGGGGGGGGGGAGGTTGCATAATATTTGGAAAAGGCAACATGTGATTTTGCCGACCCCTTCCCCCATAAACTAATATGAAAGTGACTTGCAACAACATCATTAACATCTATTAGTACTTACAATGGTGTTTCTCCATGTATGTTTACTGAATGTATATCAGAACTATTCTCTAGTAGCAGAAGAGTCATGGTAGAGCTACCAGAGAAGGCTGCCCAGTGAAGAGGGACATTTAGCTCCTGAAAAGGAAAGAATATCAAAAACAAACATGAGCAGTGTGTATGTGTCCACAGTCAGCATTAAAATTGTACACTGGTGGCTTTTTCAATAAGTGATGTGCATTTTCTAGAACAAAGCATGGACACTGTACCCTAGCACTTTTTATGTCTGTTTAAGTAAATTAATTTGTTGACCTTTTGAATATTTCCATTTTTGCAAATACCATCGCCAAATTTAAGGTTTGGCAGACAAAAAATAATAACAAACTGCCAAATGGACAAAAAATATGCAATGAAAATTAAATGAAAAACATCTTTTACTGTTTCTTCATTTGGAAGTGACAGACCAATTTTTTTTCCCTAATTCGAGCCCTGTAGTCCCTATGATGCTTTGTTCTAGAAAATGGCATTCATGTACATCCTGTATTGGTTACTAAGCAAGCTTTAGACATATCATTTTGATGATTTTCAAACAAAATCAC
Source organism: Metridium senile (assembly GCA_949775045.1). Taxonomy (NCBI): domain Eukaryota; kingdom Metazoa; phylum Cnidaria; class Anthozoa; order Actiniaria; family Metridiidae; genus Metridium; species Metridium senile. The sequence goes on along the minus strand of OX459097.1, from coordinate 7,513,048 downwards.
CTTTCTCTTAATAAAAGTTGGTATGAATCAAAGCACAGTGAGAAATAAATTACACATGACAAAACAGTTTGAATGGACAATATTGTGAAGGAGGTTGAAGAGAAGAAGAAGAGAAGACTTCTTTTAATGAGTGTTCCATAATATCGAGTCTCGATCACTTTTGACACACAGTTTTCATAAACATTTCAGAAAATGATTAAAAATAAGAACAGAACAAAAACAACTTTATCAAAGGTTATAACAGACATTTAAACAGCCAGTTTCATACCAAATCTCTTAGATGAACACTGCCACGATTTTCAATGAGGAGTTTAGCTGTTTCCACCATCATATCTTCAGCAGCCCACATAATAGCGGTCCAGCCACCATCATCCTGAAAACAAATACCAATATCATTTATAAAATAATTGGGATAGTATGTGCACATTCATTGGTCAAAAAACTGTGCTTCATGAGAGCACCATTCTCAAGCGTGCACATTCATTCAATGGTAAGTTTTTTGTTCTTTTGAACTTCCGTGCATGCTCATTGGGAATTTTCGAGAAAATGCAACTTAGGGAGAAATCACATTGTCAAACGATGTTTTGTTTCGGGTGATTGTTAATAATTATTTATAAAAGAAATGAAACAAGTCCTTTGTATTTTCACTGGCTTATGAAGCGTGTGAAAACACAGAAGACCTATTTCATTTCTTAAATCATACCCACAAATAAACAATCATATTATATCTAACAAAATAATAAGTTAACACAACATTTTACAACACTTGTTCATTAGTAAAGTATGTAGCTGTCATTCTATTGTGTTTGTACCTTTTGGTTGACATCAAACTTTCCTGTGTCTAACAGTAAACGTATGATATCATTATGACCTCGTCTTGCAGCCACATGCAGCAGAGTCATACCACCTTGATCCTGGGATATAGACAAAAACAATAATTACTAAACTTGGTTTGTATGGGTGGCCTAGCAGTGAGAGAGCTGGCCTTCCACCACTGTGACCTGGGATTCTTATTTCCAAACTCATAAACAAACAAATCAACTAGTCAACCAACCAGTCAACCAACCAACAAACACACCAATCATCCATCTTGTATTTACCTTGACAACAGGTGATGCTCCACATTTAAGAAGATATTCTACAGTCTTGATTCGGTTATTCTCAATAGCATCAAACTAAAAATACAACAAATATTATTATCTTGATTAAAGTAGAGCGCAAACATTTAATCCGTGAAATAAAATCAAAATTGTTACTAACAAACAGTTCTTATTTAGTGGCTGTCAATCAACCAGAACAGTCTAAGAAACGGCAAATACAAAGGAGACAATACTTCATTACAGCTTTACTTGTCTAAAATAGTCACTAAATAAGAACTATTAGACAGTAAAAAATAGATTTTATTTCACAGATTAAGTGTTTGCGCTCTAGCTTTGCTTGTGATATTTAAAATAAAACCTAACGCAAGTAAGTTTGATTTTAAATTTTATCAATGTTTCGATGCCATCCAGCGTCATTTTCAAGACTGCATTAATATTCAAAATTAGGGTGTCTTGTAGTAGTAGAAATAAACATAATAACAATACCAAAATACTTACTAAAAATAATAATTACAGCGAGGACAACCAAACAGTGAAAGCTTTAAGTTTTTTTGTTATATTTTTTTACCCACATCTCTTTAGCGAATAGATTACAAAAAAGATTTATCATGAGCAGTCACTCAATGTATTTGAACTCAATCCTTCAGGTTCTGAAGCAGTAGAATGCTCACAAATATATTAATAAAAATAATCAATTGTTCACGGTTTTATTGTCATCAACAATTCTTATACACCAAGAAGTTGCATCATACCAATGGAGTGCGCATGTCATGGTCCAAAACATTGAGATCCCCACCAGCCTAATAAAGACAAATTTAGAAAATAAGTACATTGCATTGTTTTTGATTTAGATATTGTACTACTTGCACTCTAGATCTATTGCTATTGCTATTACTGTTGTAGTAGTTGCTGTATCTATATGTTGTTTCTATGGTATTTAAAATGTTTTTTTTTTTTGTATTTATGACTGTGGTTGTTGATGTTGCAGTTATAGCTCCTGTTGATCTAGTTTTTTCAAACTCATTAATAATTCATTATCTCAAGGACCAATAACAACTTTGTATTTCAGTCACATGCATAGGTCTTGCTTGATACTTGATCAAGACACTGATCAAGACACTGATCAAGACACTGTATAAATTTGTTGTTTTAGCCTCTGGTGATTCAAAAACAAATGAATTATAATGCGAATGAGAAGTCAGATCAAAAACTTGTGCTTCATGTTTGATCAGGGGATCCAAACACCCGAAAAACAGATGAAAGCCTATCACCTTGTGCTTTCATCTGATTTTGATCTATCACTTAAAACAACATTTCCTTACCATGTTCAAGCAGGTAATGATGTCCAAATAACCACCAGCTGCTGCGGCATGAAGAGCAGTCCTGCCTTTCTCTGACTCTACCTGTGTATTTGGCTGACAACCTTCAACTAAAATACAAATAAAAATAATGACAACACTACAAAATAAACATGGAATTTAAGTGAGAAAGCCATTACCAATCAGTGCCAGCACTTTGTTGAAGTTTTTAAATTTAACAGCCTGGTAAAGGTTTCTTGCAGTGACTCGTAGCTTCTTGAATGGCCTTAACAATAGTATAAATAAATAAATAAATAAATAAATAAAATAATAAACAAATAAATAAACAAATAAATACATACACAAATAAATAAATGAACAAATAGATCAGTAAATAAATTTAGTTCTTATGTTCTCGAAGAATTAATGAAAAAATACCGCTTGTATTTGATGAAAGAGGCAGAATACCACTCGTGTTACCCACTCATGGTATTAAACCACTTTCATTAAATTTGCACAGTATTTTTAATTAATTCTTCTTGAACTGTGTAATTTCCCGGGGGGAATTGTACCTTTCTCTCTTGATGTCCTGCAACATTCTAAGAATACTACCAGGATCTGATAAACCTTCATATTCTCCTTCTATTTGAACATACAATGGAATAATATTAATCAGTTTAAATACACAGATGATAATTAGAATAACCACACTGATTGGTTAAAGATTTTTAGAATATTTTTAAATATTCACCAACAGCCTTCCCTAGCTGCAGATGCAAGAGAAAAGACGCTCCATCCTGAACCGTCCGTTTCTTAGTCGCGCATGTGTTACCGTTACTAAGTACCAGAATGACATTGATTGATAAAATAAAAATCATTCAACTCCACTGGATATGACGTTCCCTGCTCGGTGATTAATAAGCATGTGCATACATGATGTCACAATAAAAACACTTCTGCACACACATTGCATATTACCCCTTAAGGTAGTACCGGATACTTGGATTTCTTCAATGAATTTTTTTATAAATCCTGTCATTTATAGATCATTGTTAGGCAAGTCAAAAAACGTGAAAAAAAATTGGGGTCACCGTATTGGTTATAGAGTTATAAGATATAGTAAAAGTAGGTTTTTGCAATAATTTGCGGTGATTTGCTCAAAAGTACCTATTCAAAGCAGTCAAGAGAATGCGAACGTATTCTGTTAGGAAAAGCATAATATTATACCAAACGATAGATCTAAGGGTTATCTAACATTTCCTGTCATAAAAATCATTGAATCATTTCCAAATATGGGTATAAGTGAGCCAAAGAAGCACAATTATACGCCAATTACGCACTTTACATGTGTATAGAGTTGTACCATTTGTAGAATTTCAGAAAATCCAATCAATGAATATTTTATTTTTTATACTAAATCGTAAGAGTAGTAAATGCAGTCTTGAATAAAAAGAAAAAAAATGGGGGTCCCCGTACTAATAGGCGAGTTATAAGCGACCGAATACCTTTTTTTGTTAAAAAAAAACACAGCAACGGTCCGCGCGGGACTGGGTTCTAGTACTTTAAACATCTGCTTGAAACTTGTCAAATTATCCTTGTCATCTCCAGAAACCCTAAAACCTATTTTGTATTAGTTTTAAGACTAAAGACGTCAAAATCATATTTTATCTATTCATTTTTACAAAGTTGTAAATTTGTTGTTTTGAGACAAAACAGCGACCTTGTCAGGTAGTGAAAATCTGAGCATGTTTCGAAAAATGTCCCATTTTACCTCCAAAGTTGCATGAAATGACATAATACTTTCTTAAGTTATAGATCAGGATTCAAATTAAAATATTATTTAGATAAATTTTCAAAAAAACGCAAATAAATGATGGAAAACAAGATGCGCGAAATGGATGCGCAGTAGCAAGTATCCGGTACTACTTTAAGGGGCTTTCATTTATTAGTGTATGGGGGGGGGGGGGGGGGGGGGGAGGGGGTTAGGATTAGGGTTAGGGTTAACCCCCTCCCTTCCTGGTTGTCAAAAATATGATAAACCCCCAATGTTTTGACCAGTTTTTTTCTAAGCCACTCTAAAACAGCAAACAATTTGTAACAACTCCCACCCCCTCCCCCTCCTATATAGCTACCGGAAATAACATGACCCCGCACAATATTGTTGACCCTCCATACACTAATAAATGAAAGCCCTAAGTAGTCTAGACAGGCATTATGCATGAGAGCCATTTTCTAGAACAAAGCATGATAGAAAACTGAGCCCATGCAACATTCCATTTTCCATAATATTTTTCTGGTCATTGAAAACAGCTTGCACATTTGGAGAACACTATTTCACAAGTACAACAGTTTCTTTACCTTCAGATTTAGATGATACTGTTGAGGCAGCGTCTGACGATGTTGATGATTCCGACAACGCAGATGCAGCGCTTGACAATTCAGCTCTTTCAATAGCTTTTCTCCTGTCATTGGTGCTGAATTTTGCAGCGGCCTGTGCTATAGTAGCTATAATTGGACTTGAAGGGTTTATTGTGAGGTCTAGGTTTCTTATTGCTTTGATCGGCCTTAAAAGAAAGACAGAAATAGAGCTTATACAGTTGGACCATGAAATATAATATAATAGAGTACTAAAGTGTGACGTCATGAAAAAATAAATTTTGGCTTTAACACTTTTTGGTTGCTAAATTCCGATCGACAATCAAAAAAGAAGTTCACACTCCAAATTTGACGAGAATCGGTCAAATAGCGGCTGAAATATGTCCAATATATAATTTCCCCATACAAATCACTGTAATTTACACTCTGTTCCAAATGTTTGGAAATTAAATACTCAAGTGGCCATATCTCAGCTGCTATTGGACGAGTTTTGGTCAAATTTGCTGACAGTGTGAACATCTTTTATGATTGCCCATCAAAATTGAGAACCAAAAATATGATATAGTGAAAATATTTTTTTACAATGTCATCACTTTAGTACAGCAATAATTACAGCAATAATTGTTGCATAGCAATTAGCAAATTTCAATTTGATTTATTCAATTTGATTTGTTTAATGTTTTAGTCATTGGCTAATTTGATGCAATGATTATCTCTGTAATGAACACTAACAACTAGTAGCTTTGCTAACACTTACAGCCAAACCTACTGAAGCGTTCCTATCGAGGTTGGAAGGTTCAATTAATTCTTCCAAACTTGATTTGAAATGTGTGTTGAAACTTACACGATTTGATTCATTTATGCAAATTTCAATTCAAATTTCAAATCAAGTTTGAAAGAATACATCGACCCTTCCAACCTTGATAGGAACGCTTCAGTAAGTTTGGCTGTAACTGGAATAATTCAAGACATACACAAGAGACCACATCAATTATAACACTCTTTGTGTCTTGAATTAATCCTAATTTTACATTTTTTTAAGATAAGGTAATTTAAGGTACACTTTTTTAATACTTTTGTCTTTCAAAAACTGAAAGGAAGAGATTATTAACAAAATGTACTTACGATAACTGTTTTGATTTGAAGTCAGCACTTAGTCTAGCTCCTACAGACAGGAACAAAAGTTTACATTATACATTTGTTATAATTTATTGTGTACAGTGTTATGAGAATAATTCACACTCACAACTTAGTATGTCCCAGACCTTTTCTTAATAAGTAATAACTGAGAGTTTTTTTTAAAAGTGGTCATTAAAATATAGTTCACAAACACTAAATAACCACCCTAAATAATACATCTCTTCTGCCAATGGCCAAATGCCAGGCCGTATTTAAGGTTTGGCAGGCAAAAAAATGGCTACAAACTGTATTTGAAATCATCTTTCACTGTTTCTTTATCTGAAAGTGGTAGGCCAAATTATTTTCCTATTTGAGCAGTGTTGAATAGATTAAGCAAGAAAAACACCCTTTTTTAAAAAAACAAAACAAAAAAAACACCCCTTTTAATCATGAACCTTCTTAATCATTAAAACAGAAAATACTTTTCTATAACTTACTATGCCTGGGCGACAATGATGTAGATACTAGATCTGTTGGTGTGGGTGTGGTGGTCTGTGCTTCAGTTCTTCTGGGTGTATAAGTATCTGTTATAGTGATTGGCGTGGCTGGTGGACTCATTAAAGTATCTACTCTTGAAGTAGCTTCAGATGATATTTCCAAGGTTTTAGTCTCATAAACTGGGGAATCAGCTCTGTCCTCTTCATTGTTCTAAACCAAATCATAACTTTATAAAAAGATTCTAGAGTACATTGATTCATTACCCTGCGAACAGAGCCACCTTTCTCCCCTGTTGAAAAGCAAGAGAAAAATGGCTCTGCAGACTTCGATAATTTGGAAATTCACAAATGCTGGTGATGTAGGCAGAAAAAAACGGTTTTAAACCAGTTTACTTGATGGATAACCCATAATTTTTACATCCAGAAGTTTGGATGTAATTATCGGCAGTCGGCAGAGCCCTTTTTCTCTCGCTTTTCAGCAGGGGATGAAGGTGGCTCTTTTTTCAGAGTATTGATTCATAGAATGCATTGATAGAGACATTCATTGGTACACATGTACAGTCAAGGAAGCCATACAGATCAGGTTCACTATAAGAACATAAATAGGGACAGCAGAAACAGTGTCCCTGAAGTGTTGAGAACAACAAGACAGACCGTCTCCTCTCCTCCTGATAATGGGTGAACAGTTTCCCACCATCCTTTTATGTTTGCTGTTCCAGCAGCTATAATCTAGATATCAATGCTCAGGGTCTTAAAATAATTTAGGAGGTACTGCCTTTGTAATTACATCTGCAACTGTTTCGACCCTCACATCTTCTCGGATAAGGATCAAAACATGGTATTTTGGCTTCTCTCTTCCCCTCTGAAACACTTGACATTTTTTATTGTGACCAAGATACAGATGTTTGTATGTTAGTTTACTCTTATGTGCCTGTTGTACTGGTAGGTATCTGGAATGTTAGCATGCAATTATGGTAAAATATTCTATAGTTAAGTAACTACAGGTAAAGAAAAAAGTTTGTCTTCCCCTCCGAAACATTCCAAATACCGTGTTTTGACTGGAGATCCCGTCTCTCCACACACATTGTAAAGGAGGGACATAAAAGAAACCACATCACTATTAATTTTGATTAAGAGAATGGCACGGAGCACCTGGTGGTGTGGTCTAACCTATCACACTACAGGGTCCACTTGAATTGGCCTTTTCCAAAACGAGTAAAGGACTGGGTACTAGCCTCCCTAATTAATTTAATTAAGAAATGAACCTCATAATATAAAAGAGCACATCAAGATATGTAAGATTTGGTACTTTTGGTTGTATATTGAGTGAGTTACAGCCATTCAAAACTGCCCAAAATTACAAAACATGTATGGATTGGAGAGGACAGGTGTCCTTCCAAACCATACATTCCCTTCTATTTTTAGGCATTTTGATGAGGCTGTATCTTGGTCAGAATACAACCAAATGCAACCAAACTCAGGAATCTTATACATCTTGATGTGCTCTATTTAATTATTCCAATCCATGCATAAGCTGTAGTGGTGTCCCTGTCCTCATGATAGAAAAAGCTAAATTAACAAATATATCTTTTGTAATATAATACTTACATCATCAGATGGAACAACTGCAGAGGACACAGTAGGCGATTGCACTGAAAATAAAGACAAGGCGATTTTATATGTATTGTCACTTTCCATCTTAGAATTTGTAAAAAAGTAGAGAACTATTCTGGAGTGGTTACCATCTGGTTGGAATGGCTTAATAGTAAGGGAATTTCCCAACAATTTTTACATGATGATTTCAAAATAAATTCCCATTGTTCAAGATTTCAGTATGCCAGATTCACTTCAAATCAAACTTCTGATGTTTTTGTTTTAACAAATTCCAAATGGAATGTTTGGAATATGCCCATAACAATATCATCCTTTCCAAAATTTCCAGATTTACTGCTAAATGGTAAGCATACCAAGGTTGTAATCTTGATATTGTAAGATCTGGTAAGATCATTGAAGGTCTTACTAAAACCTTAGCAAGTATATTTCTTGGAAGGATCTTGGGAAGATCTTAATTAAATCTTGGCAGAAACTTGAAAGTTCATGCAAGTTCTTGCAGATTGAAGGTTACATGCCAAGATCTTGTAAGATAATCCAAGATCTGTTACTAAATCCTTGGCAAGTATATTTCTTGGAAGGATCTTGGGAAGATCTTAATTAAATCTTGGCAGAAACTTGAAAGTCCATGCAAGTTCTTGCAGATTGAGGGTTACATGCCAAGATCTTGTAAGATCATGCCTGGATCTTACATGGATCTTGGTAAGATGTTCAACCTGGGTAGTTTCTTTACCTAAAGTGGAACTCAAGGAATCTTCAATGATGGTGATATCTTCATCATCAGAATCTATGACAAGTGGTTCTGTTCTTGTGGATCCATAGTTTTGTAGATGCGGCTTGAACTTGACAAGGTGGTTCATGTGAATTGGACACCCACAGTTAATATTGTGTCCTGTAAAATAATGAAAATTATGAGGACAGCAGACTTGCCATACTGGAATGTATAGGAAATCACTGGCGGATGGAGGGGGTCCAACGGTTCCATGGAACCCCCCTTTGTTTTTTTTTATTTAAACATATATTTTACTCCAAGTGTTTTCTCCAACAGCTGTGCTCATAGTGGGAGATCACACAGTACTGATTTACAATATTTATGTTTTTTTAAGGAATAGAAAAAAGTACAAATAATCACTCCACCGTGTCTCTACACCCCTTTGTAATAACAACAATACACAAATCCCTTTTCTTTCCTCTTGTGCTATTTGTGGCTTGCTACTTTCGAGGCCCTGTTAGGGGGGTCCAGGTATCCCGTATCCCACTTATTTTTTTCAAAATATCCCGTATCCGTTAGTTTTTAGTGCCTACTACTAAGTAGTAGACACTATTGCTATCGATCGTGTAAGTTAAGTAACTATTACCACAGGGAACCCAAGCACATCACTTGTGATCGAATTATCCTTCCGCTGTGCCTCAAATATACAATAATACGTAGATAGTTGTGTATAACTGTTTTCTAGTCTGTGACCGAGTTTTAGCTCAATTAGAGCGATTTTGACGAAAATACCCCAGAAAGACAAAGAAGAAGACAAGAGTGGAAATGAATCGACCCAACCCAATCGATCTTACTTCTCACTTAAATTCGAGTGCTAAATAAAACTCTACAATAATTCGAACCCCATAATGAGAAAGACTGATAAATTTCCTAAATATATATGTAGGTTGAGTCAAAATCGGTTATGGTTAGCCGGAGTAAGGATTCGCCAAACACGAAAAGTTCGAACGAAAACCACAATGAAAACCACGAAAATTCATAAGCTTCATCTTCAATATGAAGTAGTCCTTTACTTCTGTACTGTCTGTCTTCTGTTGCTCCTAGGTAGTACACAAGTAAAGGACTACTTCATATTGAAGATGAAGCTGATGATTTTTTTTGAACATGTCAAAAACTTGACTTAGGGGACCTGGGAGCTGTTTGGTGTCCAAGGTACAAGTCGAACAGATGTTTTCGGTGGTTTTTGTTTGAACTTTTCGTGTTTGTCGAATCCTTAACCGGCTAACCATAACCGGCTAACCATAACCAATTTTGACCCAACCTACATATAGAGTATAGAGTTTCATTTAGCACTCGAATTTAGATGAGCAGTAAGATCGATCGGCTCGGCTCGATTCGTTTCCACCCTTGTCTTCTTCTTTGTCTTTCTGGGGTATTTTCGTCAAAATCGCTCTAATTGGGCTAAAACTTAGAAAGACTGCGGATGATTTCGGAAAAGTAGTAGGCACATGCGCTTTATAAGCGCCTTTTTTTGGTTTGTATCCCTACAATTTCGGGATCGAGTATTAAGTCATCAATTTGAGCATTTAAAATTAGAATCTTATACTTCAATTTAAACTCGCGCGCTGATTGGTTGAGAACGAAACCGGATGTGAGGGTATTTAGTGTGGAATACCCTCTCATCCGGTTTCTGAATTCATTGGAACGAGCAGCGAGCAGCGAGCGTCTGGTTTTTGAAGCTTAAATTGAAGTATAAGATTCAAGGAAAATTCATTTTTGGACTCGAAAAATCAATGTCGCACTCATCGCTCCGCAGACTCCGCGATTCATGCGATATTGATTTCTCTCGTGAAATTCAACGTGGAATACCCTCGTCCTCCAATGAATTTACCTATAAAATACCACTTTTAATAAAGTCACCCGCTTAAGATGAACACCTTATTTATGGACAGTTTTGAACGCCCCTTATAAAGTGTCCTCCAATAATGTCTTTAAGGTAGGCCTGGAGGCTATCATTCATCTCTCTGTTTCAAATAGTTCATTAAAATTTTGAAACATATTGCATTGTTTAGTACTTGTACAAAGTTTTAGATCTATACATGCATTATTTCTAGAGATATAATCACTCAAAGTTTGGTATCTAAGAACATATTTTCGAGGCAAAACGGAAGAGTGACACAGTGAAACAAAAGAATAGAAGACAACTACATGTCAAGTCTTTTGCTTGACCAGTGTTTAGATAGATATATCACTGGTTCAGTGGATGCATTGTAACTTCAAAGTCATTTTCTTTGAATGAAAATACTCATAAACTATTACAATTTTAGTATTCATATTAGTTAAGTACTGGGTCTCTCTACTGGTCTTGTTTTGTTGTTCCTTGAGAACAAACTCACGAGACGATCTTGTTTCAGTTTTAAATTGTCTGCTTTCAATAATTAAGCTATAAAAAGTATGGAATGATTGAGTAAAAGTAAGAGACTTGAGCTTCAAATTTCTGAATTTTCACGTCTTACAAGCGCTCTGAGAAATTCCAAGCATTCCTATAATTCCTTCAAATTTCCAATAACAAAACATATTTTTTTAGAAAGCACATATTCTAAAGAGTCTATTGTGAAGGTTTGGTAAGTTTTCAAGTAAAATAAGGCCACTTTTTATTTTCTTCAAATCAGACGACTTTTGACACCGAATAGCCTCCAGGACTACCTTAACATGCATGGACAACCAACTAACCAGTTAATACAAACATTTGATGGAAGAACGGAATTCAACTGAACTGAATTCTAATTCAAAAAGATTGAGGACGTTCGCGCGGAATGTTCATGCGCATCCTACTACGCACTACAACGCGTGGTGAGGAAAGCCTGGGTGATTTCTATAAGAAAAACAAGGAACCTCGTTCCCAGGGCCTTTTTCCGCGGGGGAAAAAAAGACCCTGGCATCAGCTGGCTGATTTACACCCAGTATTTCTGGGTGTTCGATTGTATGGTTGCCAAAATGTGTCAATATTCGATGTTGTTAGTATGTGCTTCATAAATTCAATATATTGACAATAAAACTAAAAATATATATATATATATATGATTTTGCTCAATTTATTTGATAAAAATGTAGCAAAATTTGATAAAATCACACCTTGATGTTCATTCGATTTCTCCCCACATTTACCAGACAATTCATGGTATATTCATTCGATGTTTGAGGCAAAACTCATTCGATGATTCAAGCAATATTCATTCGATAATTCGAGCAATATTCATTCGATAATTCGAGCAATATTCATTCGAAAATTCGAGCAATATTCATTCGATAAAAGTTTCCCCCCCTTTTCTAAAATCCTGGACCCGCCACGGGTAGTTGTACTGATTAAGTTGGATACATGGAATTAGTCATTGGAAGACTTGACAATGACTCCCCATATAATGACAAAAAGGTGTTGATTGTTTTGAAAATCCAATCTTCTTAACCTAAATCTCACTTCTAAACGTAAATCTTAAACCCATGACAGGAACTGCAGTTGTACCTGGAATTTGATGGGATTGAATGGCAGGAGAAAACGTCACACCCTTTAATGGTGGATTTCCATCTGCCTCTATTGGCTTTTTCCTTCTTTGTGATCTTGATTGCTTGTTAGTAGTTGAAATCAAGGACTGTTCTGTTTGAACTTCAGAATGGGCAGCAAGTGGTGTATCTAAATATGATAAGGACATAATATTATATCAATTGTTCAAATAATATCCTGTCAATGGAACACAACACAAATAATAATAATTTTTTTTTTTTTAATTAAAATTTTTTAATTAATTTTTTTTTTTTTTAAATTAAAATATAAATAATTTTAGTGACAAAAGCCAAGAGATTTTAAAGATCCATGGAAGATCATCAAGTCTCTGCAAGATCATCGAACAGGACTGGAAATTTTATAATTTTCTGCCTGGTGCACATGAATCTAGTCAACGAAGAATTTTCTTGGACACCATGTTTACGTACAGCCATCTACTAGTATTTTGAGGACTTGAAATTACTAACAAATGATTTGAATTTTGCAATAGTACCTGTACTGGTCTCATCTCGTTTTCGTTTTCCTGCTGAACTTGGTGGTTTGGGCAGTAGTGTATCTGTTGTTACTGGAATCATGTTTGGCAAGGGTGAGGTGACAGACGAACTTTGCCTTCTGCTATGGACTCCGTCTAGTAAAAGTGTATTTACAGTATTGTTGAAAACTTCATCAAAATTTCTGTTGCTTGCATATCCTGAATGATGTCATAAAACAAATGTCATCAAACATTTTATCATAGTAGATCATCAACTTAATATGTTTAATTTTCCAAAAACCTGAATGGGAACACCTAACTATGAAAACATTTTAAGTGAGAACAAGAAATTAGGTTTCCAAATCTTGAACCCTGAAATACCAACCCGGACCTTCTCAACTTTCTAATAAATGAATGCTCTTCAAACAGAGAAATCAATCTTGAAACTAATTGGTCCCATTTGTGCCTATTCATTTCATCCTTTGTGTTGTAACAGTTATGTTCTGGATCAAAGGTCAATCAAGCTAATTTAAAAATAAATAAAAGTATTTATACTTACCACTTCTCATTATAAATTCTGGGGCATGTGTTGGTATGGTTTCTAGACCTTTAAGTAATATATAATAAAAATATTTCAATTTCTTCATTGCAAACTCAAAGAAACAAACTTTTTTAAGAAATTAGTTATAAATCCAATGTGTGATATCTAAAAGAAATTGGAATCTATAGTCAACAATATCTTACAAAGGTTGTTGGTTTGTAAACATTTCATATAATATCTTTGAAACTTCTTTGTGGGGTACTGCAAGGAACTAACCTTGGCCCACCAGCCTTTCCAATTTACTTAATTAATGATTTATAAACAGGAGGTAAACATAAACCATGCACAAAATACAAGCAACATCTTTGGATAAAACTGGTAGTTCTCTTTATAGAAAATGACCTAAGTTATACGATTCCTTTCTCTTTTTTGCCACTGAAACCCACATTGCATGGAACAATTCATGCAGCTTGAAAGCAACACCATCCATTGAAACAAAAGATACACCACCACTTACCAGTATTAAGCTTCACTATAGACCACTTAATAACACTCATAACTAGCACTCATAACTAGCAGAAAATGATTTTTTCGAGTAAACAGATATTTTCAGGGTTCGTGCTGATGTCAGTAAACAAAATCTAAAGAATTTTCAAGGAGTTTTCAAGGACCAAAAAGTAATTTTTAAGCACTTTTTGCGGGGACGGTCGTTTTGGATGGTCGTTCCCAGTACCTCTCAATATATGCAGTGATGCCTGTCTGATAATTCCTTTGCGATTTTAATTAATCTTGTTGAAATTATTTTACGAAAATGATGTACAATACTAATTTTTTTTACTTTGCAATACTAGAATTTTTACCCTACTTTAGATAGAATTAAAGAGTTTTTAAGGAGTTTTGCTGATTTTCTACAATTTAAGGGCTTTTTAAGTGCCATTAACGTAAATCAAATCTAAGGAGTTTTCAAGGAGTTTAAGGAGTAGCACAAACCCTGTATTTTAATATTTTAGCACTGTCATATGAAAGAACCACCTGAAATAGACATGTTTGGAAGGTTTTGATGCTCTGGCTAAAATTCCAATGAACTTATGCTCAATGAAAAATGTAAAGATTTGTATGTAATTTTCTGTTGGGGCCTTGCATCATTTTGGTGTTTTTCTGGTTTTTCAAATTCTTCTAGCTTCTTGCAAATTTATTTTTTTTTTTCTCTCAAACTTTCAAAAGCCATTGTTTTACAGAATGCATATGATAGCTTTCTTTTTTCTTAAAACATCAATTTTAATATTATGATAATTAGTGACGGCCATTTATGAAAGTTGTCTATAGTGAGCATCCGTATGGAAATTGTTTGTGTCAATACAAATCAGGATGTTGAGCATAAATTATCTACCATTATATTAAGGAGAATAGAACTCCAAAAATATAAAACAGTATTTGTCAATTTCTAGCCCAGGGCAGAACTTCACAAACTGCCAAAAGGCATACAAACACAGAAATATAGGCAAAACCTGAGTTATACAATAAATACTGGTGATATTTTTACATTTACATGCATTTTTCCTCGTTGACTCAGACAAAACTACATATGACTATATATGCAAATCATAAAGCATCTGCCCGTATTATGTGAAAAATCTCAAATAAGATATATATTTATAAACATCTCAAATTGAAATATGGAGACCAGCTTGAAATAGTTTATTGTGAGCTAAATATCCTATACTTTTATGTATGGGTAAATTACATTCTGTTTCCTAAAGAACAACAGGCTAGTCACCCCAGAGTAATTTATTTAAATTGTTTAACATATTAGTGATTCATTTAACAGTTGATTCCATTGATCCAAAAGGTGTGTATTGTCTGGAACTTATCCAATTCTTACCAAATATTGGAAGTATTCATAAACTTCATAAGCATGTTCAAAAGCTTTTGATTCATACATTTGGAGATCAATTTAGGTTTGTTTTTCAATAGATACTGGTCCGTAAAACATCCAAAGATCATAAGAAAGGGCCAAATTACGTAATCCATAGTAACGTATTGGGCGAGTCTTCACCGACTCGGAACATCGTTTAGGATTGGTTTGAAAAACAACAGAGTCTTTCCAAACAATTGCCCTAAACCTAACCAAACAATAGCGGTGCTGTCTAATGGGGCCAATAAAAACGCAGCTTTCTACTGGTGAAGTCCAACCCAACGTATTAAGCACATGTGCATGCAGATCACAAACCAACAGGATGTCAGGCAGCAGTGGATTTGCGTGTCAACAACATCTCTTTTTGTTTCTTGAAATAACTAACAAATATATTGTAGGAAAGAAATGTTTTATGACCGAAAGCGGTCTCTAGATGCTCAATCTTCAAAGAGTGTCTGCCCGTAAAAATGATTAAACCAATTCCAAACTCTCTGAAACTGAGGGCAAGGAATACTGGGAAGAAAAGGTTAGGCAAAAATAGAAACTTCAATTCTATTAAAATTAGATCAAATTTATACAAATTCTTCAAGTTGTAAATGTATAGCCGATCAGTAATGGACAATTTTGTCTGTGTTGTCCTGGAAATACAGATTGATGTCTACCAAAACTTTATTTTTTGTCTATCTTTGAAGGTTTAGTTGGTCCTGTATGACTGGGAACCACAGCAACATACTACTCTATTATATGAGAAATATCCAACATAAATATTGCAGTATTTTCATTTGGGAGACATCATTGTGAACAAACACCTGTAGAATTGCCTTTGTCAGAGAGCTTTCTTTTTACAATTATTTCAAACAAGTCAAACATCCAATGCAGATGTTGCCCAAAAATCTACAAATATCTGAAAATCATTCAAGCATGAAAACTTTCAGAATCTTGTTTGCCACGATTTCTCGAATTTAGGACTGATATAAGCATGTTAGAATTTATTATTCAAGTATATGAGTACAAAGAACTGACTATATGCAGAAAACTATGAATTGTTAGATAACAATTAGATCGATAAACACTACAATTTACATCTTTTTGCAGCATGCAATAAAGTTTAAAACCCATTTAGTTACGAAAAGAGTATTAAATGTAAATCAGAATTAAACACAAAGGGCATATGAATCAAACAGTTGAATATTGCACTATTAGTCAATTATAAAGAAAGAGTACAATAGCTATAAGATTACAGACCACAAGCGTAATATTAATGTACATAAAATGCATTTTTGAAACCGCGTGTTTCGATCCGTTCTACATAAAAACAAACTTTCGCATATTGAGTTCGAAATTAGGAGTTAGTAAGAGACATAAACCACAATTTTGGAGGAATTTAGCACGGTT
The DNA here is from genome assembly GCA_949775045.1 of Metridium senile. Taxonomy (NCBI): domain Eukaryota; kingdom Metazoa; phylum Cnidaria; class Anthozoa; order Actiniaria; family Metridiidae; genus Metridium; species Metridium senile. The sequence continues at coordinate 7,496,450 of OX459097.1, read as the reverse complement.
GCCGTTTTGAAAGAAATCGAATAAGGACGTCAAATTCAAATCAATAACAAACGCACGCCTCGAATTTGCAGTTATATAACGCCGGCTTGCAGCCCGATTGCTTTGGAAACATCCTTGTGTTTTGCCTACTTACTCTAGTACAAAATTACGTATTTCAATTCCAAGAATATTCAAAAATAACGACAATCTACTCACCTTTCCAAAGTCCACGACAAAGAAAGAAATTAATCAACTTCGCCCGCGAAATCGCAATCCGATTACGCACGCTCGTTGACAGAAACCGCTGCACACAATGACAGCAGATAATCCATTAATACTTATCATTCAAAATCAATAAGTCACGTGGTTGTGAATGACTAAAATGCCCTTATATTTGATTGTATAAGAAACAATTTACATTCATATACTAGCTAGTATATGGAAAATTTAGCCGGTGGCCGTTAATCTATAATACATTCGAATTTCGTCATCGATGAAGTAGTGTTCGACTTTATAGGTCAAAGGTTGAGCTCTTTGTCATAAATGTCATAAAAGTAATAACTCATATTTATTCTGAAAATAGTGCAAAATTAATTATTACACTAATACGACTTGGAAAGAGGTCTTCTAGAATATAATCTTCTTGTTCAGGTTCAATGTCATACACTGATTGCCCAGAGACTCATCGGTACTTGATTCTAGAGAACAGTTGCGCTCGACTTTTTAAACGGATCCACAAAAAGTTCAAAGCGCGGAGTCTTAGTTTGTGATGACTCCTATAACCTGTATTACCGATCTATTAACGATGAATGGAAATTTAAGTTCACCAACGCTTCTGAAGTTGACCGGTGTTGCGTGACCAAATCATGATACACTAGAATTTTGAATTTACTACTGATAAGGTTCAAAGCTTTTGCAATGAGAGATTGACTTTAAAAGTCCTGGAGTGTAATTCAACAGTGTATCTAAATCATTTAATATGCTATTTTACCTGGAGAAGAATGAGTGCCAGGAGGAAAATGAGGCATTTGAGGCACTGGTATTTGTCCAAGTGGGTTAGTTCCCAAATCATGCCATTGCGATCCTAGATACATAATTCCAGAACTTCAACAGCCTTTAGCTATTTCTCAAGTATCTTATGGATCATAAAATGTGTTTGTTGTTGAACGTTAATTGAAGAACCAAGACATTCAACCTCTGCCCTTAAAGCTAACTCAGTAGACAAACATGAGCCTCGTGAAATAGGAGCATCTGCATGTGACATAACTGAATGACCTTCACTGATCAAATAACTAAGCTAAAGTGGGTTAATGTTTAACTAGGGGGACAAAAACACTAAGAGGCGATCCATATGTTTTGATTGGGGGGGGGGGGGGGGAGAGGGGGGGGGGGTGAAAGATTTGGTCCATGCAAGAAATTGTTTTTTAGCTAGCCCGCTGGCAAGCGCTCGAACTTGTTTTTAAGATTTTAGTGGAGATTCAGTGCCTTGCATGAAACTTTTTTGATCCTTCGGGCTGTGCAGAAAAATTTCCCCTCAAAAATCAAATGGGTCGCCCCTAAACAGCTAAAGAAGGACAAGAAGCCAAGAAATTTATTTTTTATTTTTTTTATTTTAATATTTATACAGAAAATCCAATTTAGCGAAACGCTGGTTTAGCGAAACGCTAGTTTAAATGGAGTCCTGATATAACAAAATATTACATATTTCTACAAAAACTCTACAAATAACATAAATAGACATGAACTGACTCTTTCTATCTATAAGTATGTCCTTAAACTGGGTGTGTCTAGATGTTCTATAAACACATTTATGAAATATTTGATTTAAATCTCGCGCTCTAATTGGCTGAGAAGCGTTCTCTATGACTCAACAGTACTAGTGCACTTCGATTTGTTTGATTTTAACTACTGAATATTTTATAAAAGAAATAGGAAACTCGGCAGCAGTGCTCTATCGAGTTATAGATGGGAATTTTAAAAAGACTCGAGAAGCGTTGAGAACTGACTCCGCTACGCGTCGTGCTCCTCCTAACGCTTCTTTCGTCTTCTTAAAATACCCGTGTGCTCTACTGATTTAAGCAATAGAGCACGCTGCTTCGTTTTCTATTTCAATACATTCTATATTACATATAGACTATACAGAATAATAAGAGACTATAGAAGCTTATAGAGTATAAAGAGACTATTCATCTATATTTCGTATGTTTCGAGGTAGTGCATTACAGTGCGACTCGCCGGTACCGTAGTCACTTAGTACAAAAACTTTTGATGAATTGTTGACATTATTTTGACATTTTTTTCATCTCAATCGGACCAATCAGGTACAAGTTTATATCGAGAGGCGGAGACTTTAGAAACTTTGATGTCTGTAATTGGTCCGATTGAGATGAAAAAATGTCAAAATAATGTCAAAAATACATCAAAAGTTTTTGTGAGTTACTACGGTACGGCGAGTCGCACAGTAATAGCCCGAGTACCATTTATTCTGAAACTACCCTTTTATTAAATTTTGAAGCAACTTTTATCATCCATTAGATACGTGAGTTCTGAAATTATTTGTCCAGGACAGAATCTTGAGTGTATTAAAACAGGATGATTAATATTACTGAAGAAATATCTGGTATTAAATGATAACTCACTTTAGTAAGAAAAGTATTATCTACTTTCAATGGAAACTAGCGAGTAAACTAGTATAGTCTGAGTCGGTGTTTGATATAAACAATAGGTAATATAATGAAATTTGTAACACCGTAAAAAAAAATGTTTACTTAACTTTACTGTCGTTTCGAGCTTTAGTCCTTCGTCGGAGTAACCCATCTTCGGGAACCCAGGGGTTATATCTGTCACTCGTTCCTCGCTCCAAGAAAAAATTCAAAAAAGGAGCGAGGAACGAGTGACAGATATAACCCCTGGGTTCCCGAGGATGCGGAGTAACCATAATGCCTTCTGTTTTTTTGGGGTAGCCGTATTCGGTAATTCAAATTTGTTTGCATAATTTGAATTAGAATTTGCCGTTTGATTAGAATTACAATAGCTAACCCCCAAAAAAACAGAAGCCATTGTGGTTATTGTAAAAGTAGAGGATATTATACACTTGTTGGATTCATCCCCGCCCATTATGGCAGAATATTTACGTCGACATCGCAGGTCAAGCCTAATATTGAAATCGAGACTTCAATATCTGCCATAATGGGCGAGGGTGAATCCGGATCCTATAGGTCTCGAGTCAACAATACAAAGATTGCAGTCCAATACTTTGCTGTCCGCGTATAAGAACCTGAATTTTTCAATTTAGCCTAAATACAATCATTGTCAAAAGTAGTTTGCACGATTTTAGTATTTTATCTCATAGTAATTACTTCATTTATTTTAAGTATAAAAAATCCCCCCCCCCCCATCCCCCCTACATCAATGTTGGTGTGAAATGATAGCGCATTGACAGGTCAACCACATAAGCACCAAACAATGACTCCCTCCTCAACATTGCAAAGGGGGTTGGGGGGAGTAGTATAGAATTTCAGCAGTGCTAAAATTACTTTGTCACATTCGTGCCAACACTTTTGCCAATGATTGTAGGTTCTTATATAATTCTTATATAAATGGTACTTAAACCAATAGGTTCTTAATAAGAGGGACTTGAAATAAACAGGTTCTTATACGCCGGCGGGCTATTACTGTATCGCAAAATAATGGATCACCACGTGACTAAAATATAATGTGATTGCAGGATTATTTGTGAGGTATGATATCAGGCCGGATTCTGCTGCCTAAGGGACAGACCATTTGATTTTTGATGGGGGGGGGGGGGGGGGGGGGGGGGGGGGGTAGGGAGAATTTTTCTTGCACGATATTTTTTTTCCCCTTCCAACCGCTGTGCGATATTTTTTTTAGAGTCATGTCCTTGCACGATATTTTTTTTTAAATCATTTACTATTTTTCATCTACAAAATCCAGTCTATCATGCTATTTGTTGTACAATCTCTAAAATACTGTACTATACAGATCAAGAATTTGATTTAAAAATTGCAATCTACTCTGGCCCCACTCTGGGCCAAAATAGCTGTAGTTTTAAAAAGCTAAAACAGCTCTGTGGGATCATAACGGCTCCAGCAAATTAACTGTGTGATTGGTATTTCAATGACTCAAAAATCTAGGCTTGTTTTACATTATTCAAATAAAAAGTTAATGATGGTGCACTCTAATGAGCAAAATAGAAAGTAAGCCCAATTGAATATCATGACTTTAAACGATTTAGTTTACTCCACCAAAAGCTTCCCAAGGAACTGAAGTGCAGAAAAAGAAAGCCAAAAAACACACCCATGATGTGTATATATTGAACAAAAAAAGTGGGTTTTTTCCTTTAAAAAGCCGGACAAATACAAATATAGTCTTTTGGGAAGGATGTTGTTAAAATAACGACTGTTAAACAAAAAAAAAATTGGCTTGCTCGATATTTTTTCTGCTCTGTTTGGTATTGCTCAATATTTTTTTAGAGGTTAAAAGTCTTGCTCGATATTTATTTTGGGATTTTCCCTACCCCCCCATCAAATATCAAATGGTCCGTCCCTAATCAATGACACATATGGGATTTAAGTTAGAGGTCATCGTAAACCAAACTTTCTGTGTCAGCAGGGAAAACCAACCTTCAGCAGTGGCGGATCCAGAACAACTGTTTACTCGAACGGGATCACACAGTGCCTCTTACTCTTATCATAGTTAATATTAATATCAACATTATTAATATTAACTATGCTCTTATCTTATCCATTATTTTCAGACATTCTTTTTAACAGATTTTTCAACTACAAAGGACCGGGGTGACCGGTCACCATAGCAGTCTCGACTTCAGCAAATCAGCATCAACAAAATCATAGATGTTAAGACATTTTATGCTGGGAAACGTATGAAGAGGGAGAGATCATGTGAAACATTTTACGAAACGATATACTGAAAAACAACAATCGGGCCCAATCGGCCTTAACCGAAAAAGTTTCTACCTTCAGTGCATGTAAAATGAGAATCAAAAGAATGCAACTAAAATTAAAATCCTCGACTATGATTGAGGTTTAACGAGCGGTTAACCTATACTTATCAAGACTTGGCAACCCCTCTGGAAAGGTCTTTTTCTCTAAATTCCTCGCAACCCCTTAGATCACCAACAACGCGCGCAGGCCATGTATCATGATTTTACCATCATGCACACTTTCAATTATAAAGCTTGCTCATAAACGATTTTTTTTTCACAATTTTCAGAAGGACACTTCGTATCTCGCTTACCCTGCGAGCATACTGTCCTATTAAAATCAAAAGTAAACGCGTGGGAAAGTGATGTTTTCTGTCATCACATGGTTGAACAACCAGTTTAAAACCAGTTTATAATTAGATAGCCCATAATGTTTTACATCCAGAAACTTGGATGTAAAAAAAAAACGCGTTCCGGCAGAGGTTAATTTCTTTGCTCGTCGTTCTAGGTAAGAAATCCCCGCTCGCAGGGTATATCAGTCTCGCTCGATTGTTTCGCGACCTCACAAACACTCGTGGTCGCACCCTGAGCTTACCTGAACTACTCTCACACTAAAAAAATATCCAGTTTAGAGAAGATTAAACAAATCGCATATATATATATAGCTCGGCTCTATCAGCAGGAGAAAAAGAAAAAACAGAGACAAAAAACATCATGTCGACATCCATCCGTCTACTGGTACTTCACCATTGTTGAGCGCAGCGTGACGGAAGTTCTGGGGTCATAAATTAAATATCATTATCGTAGAGAAAACAGTATGCATGGTATGCTATGGTATGCTTTCTACCTTATTATCTGACCCGTCACGCAACGTACGTCTACACAGAAAGCCCCTGAAGAGAAAATATTCTATTGGCATTTTGACAGTGAAAATATATTTTATTCAATGTCAGTTGCGATTGTTAATATTTGTATGTAGTCAGTATACATTTTGAGCCAACTTATTCCCTCCATCGACATCCTCATATAGGTACGATTGACGTTCAGTGATGTATTTTGTTATAGTTTTGCCAACCAACCATTGTTATCAGAACAAAGAAAAGAAGAAATTAACAAAATCTATTGTGAAAATTGTTGGAAAATTAGCATCACAATGGCAACACTTGTAAACACTACGCTCACCTATACTGACTTATGCCAAGATATGATAGAACAGAAGTATTGGCAAATGGAGGAAAATAATACTAATAAAAAGTATTAATTTAGGGGTCATTTGTCCAAGTGGTAGGGGTGATCGGCAGTCGATCGTGATTTTGAAATGACCCCTATATATAAAAGGCACGCTTAGATTAAAATAACTTTTAGAGTCTCGTTGATTTGAAGCCCTAAAAAGTACGACTTTCCGTTGTTGTTCTTCTTTGCATGCAGCAATAAGCTCATTTAATTAAATTAAAGCCAAGCACAAATGACCCTTACAGCCGTATGGAGTCATGTTACGTAATTTGAGCCAGAAACCTAAAAGATATAGACAGGAAATATTTTCAACCCCTACCACATGGACAAAGGGAGTCCCATGGAGCTTACCAACTGCTTGATAGAAGTATTGGCAATATGAAATATATATAATATCATTTGTCGAATATATTTTCAACCCTAAAAGGAACGCCGATCACACCTACCCGCATGGACAAAGGGAGACCCCCTCCAACCCCTTCTCCCCCATGGAGCTTAATGACTGCTTGCACAGGCGTGTTATATATTTGACCTTTAACAAGGTACGGCGACCATCTCCGCCCGATCCGAGTCTCAGGGGGGGATTTGTTTTTTTATTTAAATCAATATTTATACAGGGCATCAGATTTAGCATGGCTAGTTTAAACTGAGCCCATAGGGGATACCCTATGTCCCAGGGGTTAATCGTTTTATTCCGTTGCCTACGGCTTGCCGCTAACTCTAGAACTGAGAGCTCTAAAATCTCTAGATATCTCTTGGTACACTGTAGCCTGAGAAAACAGACGTGTACGGGAGGAGCGAAAGAGCGTCTGTTTTCGCAGGATAAGTACACTGCAATAACGGCATTTTTCGAAATGCGTTGATCAATATATTGAGTACGTACATTTTACTCAATGGTACATCTACATTTACGTTCATCTTTAATGCAGTGCATGGTTACACAATATTTTGAAATAAATCACTTTTTTAACGTCTCAATTTTCTAGCTGGATACGTGTGCCCTACTTATTGGGGAGACTGAGACACACACTCACTACCTTTACGTTAATTATTTTGCACACAACTCGGCTCACATGTTCATTTTTACGGAGGGAAGAAAACCAGATAGCCCGGAGAAAAACCCTCTTAGGATAGGAGAGAACACATCAAACAAACTCAACTCACGTATAATCCATGCATGCGGGACTCGAACCTGGACCACAGCGGTGAGAGGCCAGCGTTCTCACCGGCCAAAGTGAAGCTGGCCTGAGATTGGTAGCCTGAGATTCACATTGCCTCAGATTCACTTTCATTTCCGGGGGGAGGTCAACAAGGTCAGTTTGTAAAAGCTTTATAACAACAACACAACTGATAAATTTAAAATAATTGCAAATCAGTTACTTGGGTTCAATATATTAAATCAATTTAGGGACGATATATAAAACTTATTATACACAAAGTTATATAGTTTACGTACGCTTCAGCCTGAGATTCAAAGCTACAGCCTTAGATTCAAATCTCTAGCCTGACATTCGAAACTCCAGCCTTCCCGGAGCCTTAGATTCAAAAATAGCACTCTTAGATTCAAAAATACAGCCTTATTGATTCAAATCTCTAGCCTTAGATTCAATATTAACAACAGCCTTAGATTCAAAACGCCAGCCTTAGATTCAAATATCTACGGCCTTAGATTCAAAACTCCAGCCTTAGATTCAAATATATCTACGGCCTTTAAAATTCAAAAATAACGGCCTTAGATTAAAAATTACAACAGCCTTAGATTCAAATATCTACGGCCTTAGATTCAAAACTCCAGCCTTAGATTCAAATATCTACGGCCTTAGATTCAAAACGCCAGCCTTAGATTCAAATATCTACGGCCTTAGATTCAAGGCGGACATGCTTTGCATTGCCCATGCGGCAGCACAACGAGGTGTCGTTATGGATTTGGAAAATTGGACTTTGCTAAATCCTGACAAGGTATTGTTCATCAATTTGATATTGCAATTTATCCAAGCCCCACTCTATACACAGCAGTACATGGCCGCATTTCTAATATATATATCTAAGTCTATCAACTTAAAAGACGTAACCCCTTCACCGTTTCCCTCCTTGTCTGTACCCCTCCCACGGAGAAATGCAAAGGAAACGACGGTTTTACTGATTTCCATGACTTTTTCTAGAGCATTCCTCTGCAAAAGAATCTTAACGACTGCGGCGTGTTTTTGTGCAAGGTTGGTATTAGGTAACCTGATTTTCGGATAGGGCTGGGTTTTTTTTAGTATGATGAAAGTTTTTAATTGTCATTGCTGACGTATTTTATTTTCTATACATTGCAGTTTGCACAATTTAAAAATACCGGGCACTGAAATATTTATTTATTATTATTTACTCATTATCATTATTATTATCATTTATTATTCATTACATATTTTTATTCTCACTTCTCTTTTATGAATTTCTTTCACCATTATCATACCACTGTTCACTCCACATATATTTACCTGTTCCATTCAACCTCAATTTGAAACTCCACTTATATTCACACTTACTTTCCACGACTTGCACTCTACAACTCTTACATCCACACACACCTTCCCTCAATTGATGTGTTGGTACGAATACCTGCTTTTAGCATGTCATGTAGCATTGACCTAAATTCTTATCCATTCGCATACATTTATTTTTTTATTTACATACAGGTCTATGCATTTGCACATGACTCTTTTTTTAATAAAACCATTCTAAATAGTAAGAATAGTAAATGCAGTCTTGAATAAAAAGAAAAAAGTTGGGGGTCACCGTACTAATAGGCGAGTTATAAGCGACAGAATCCATTTTTTTGTCAAAAAACACGGTAACGGTCCGCGCGGGACTGGGTTCTAGTACTTTAAACATCTGCTTGAAACTTGTCAAATTATCCTTGTCATCTCCAGAAACCCTAAAACCTAATTTGTATTAGTTTTACAACTAAAGACGTCAAAATTATATTTTATCTGTTCATTTTTACAAAGTTGTAAATTTGTTGTTTTGAGACAAAACAGCGACCATGTCAGGTAGTGAAAATCTGAGCATGTTTCGAAAAATGTCCCATTTTACCTCCAAAGTTGCATGAAATGACATAATACTTTCTGAAGTTATAGATAAGGATTCAAATTAAGATATTATTTCGATAAATTTTCAAAAAAACGCAAATAAATGATGAAAAACGAGATGCGCGAAATAGATGCGCAGTAGCAAGAGTCCGGAACTACCTTAAGATAGACCAATGGGGCGGCCCTAAAACGCGGAACGGCGGATCGAAAAGGGGAAACGACGGAACGACGGAAAATGACCCATGGTATTAATTATCAATTTTTACTCTTGACTTTTTACCCTCGACTTTTTACCCTCGACATTTAGGTACACTCTTTTTTTCGTAAGGAATAATCTCTGATTTTCTGGTGTAAGACAAAACACTTTTCAACCAACTTGTGACGTAGCTTGGTTTATCAACTCGAACTAGTGTAAGACAAAACACTTTCCAACCAACTTATGGCGTAGCTTGGTTTATCAACTCGAACTAGTGTAAGACAAAACACTTTCCAACCAACTTATGACATAGTTTGGTTTATCAACTCGAACTAGTGTAAGACAAAACACTTTCCAACCAACTTATGCCGTAGTTTGGTTTATCAACTCGAACTAGTGTAAGACAAAACACTTTCCAACCAACTTGTGATTTAGCTTGGTTTATTAACTCGAACTTGTGTAAGACAAAACACTTTTCAACCAATTTGTGACGTAGCTTGGTTTATCAACTCGAATTTTTAGGTTTTGAGACCCTTTTTAGCGCTCGACACGTCTCCTGCGAAGCTTTTAATTTGCTACTTTTACTAAAATCTTCAATAAACTCAAACAACACTTCTATAGTTATATTTATAAAAAAAATAATGCTTTCATAGAACACATTAACGACGAAAATGAGACATTTAATTTGAAAATTAGACGAGGCTTACCTGGAAGTTGAAGTTTGGTTGTAATGCCAAATCAGTTGAACTAAACTGATCGGCATCAAAAGTTGCACTGATTGGCGCATGCACTTGCTATCTAATGGGTTCTGTCACCATGGTAATGAGGTAGAATTAGATTCACAAGAGTCATTGAATGTAAACAATCCCGTAGCCAGCGTAAACAGACCCTACTTAGCATCGACACGTCTCCCGCGAAGAAGGTCTGCGCGCCGAGATCAGAAATCCCATTCTGTTGACGTTTTATATTGACACCTCATTTGCATATATCACGCCATACACTAGTTAGCAGCAGCAACGCCGATATTAAAACATGATAAACTAGGAATGGCGATGCCGTTCGTGAAGCTTCTTCTATATTCTCGATTAATTCACTCACTGAAAACCAGTTGAATGCTTTATTTACGTTTTGTAATGGAAATGATGTATTCGTTAGCCTGCCAACCGGCTCAGACAAGTCAACAGGCTAGGCTCGACACGTCTCCCGCGAAGCTTTCGCTACTTTTTCTAAAATCTTCAATAAACTCAATCAATCAGTGACAAACATACTTCAAATAACTAAATTATAGATGATATTAGAATATTATAAAATATTGAACAACTGAATATTTTTATTGCTTTAGAGTTTGTGAAAAATCATAAAAAACATCACAGTAAATTTTTATCAAAATAACTAAAAAGCTACTAGTTGAATAACACATTTTGTGAAATTTACAGCATGAAGACTATAATTGTGTTATTCAACTTATTTGTAGCTGTAATGTTTAATACAGTTTTAATACGTTTTCCTGAGAAGAATATCGTTATTTCTTTTGATAGATTATTTATTACATGGTATTAATTATCAATTTTTACCCTCGACTTTTTACGTACCTTCGACCCTCGACTTTTTACCCTCGACCCTCGACTTTTAGGTACACTCGAGTTTCGAATGTCCGGCTGTTGTAATTTTGAATCTAAGGCTGTTATTTTTGAATCTAAGGCCGTAGATATTTGAATCTAAGGCTGGAGTTTTGAATCTAAGGCCGTAGATATTTTAATCTAAGGCTGGAGTTTTGAATCTAAGGCCGTAGATATTTGAATCCAAGGCTGGACAAGAGACCCCAACGACCTCTTTCCTTAAAATCGATTATGTGACCAAGTGGAACCCCCCTGAATGTTCCCACGGTGATTATAGTTAATAATTAACGTTCCTGGGAAAAACATACCCGCTCTTCACTCCTAGCAAGAGAAATTTTGAAACATATTTTGCCAGCCAGGAAAAAGTGGTCAAAAACCGAAATATTTTGCCAGCCAGGAAAAAGTGGTCAAAAACCGGAATATTTTGCCAGCCAGGAGAATAGACCAATATTTGGAATTATTAGCCAGCAAGCGCCAAAAAAAATCGACATTTTTTGCCAGCCAGGAAAAAAAAAGAAAAAGAAACAGGGAGAATTCGCGAACGTTCTTTGACAGCCAGGAAAAAAGCCGGGTGGCAAATTTTCATATAGACACGAGGTTAATAGCGTTGACCCGACAATGAGCGAGGCATACTGTTTACGATAAACTTAGCCTGAGTATCAGGCCCTCTGATAACCTGGCTGGCTTGATTGACAGAAGCCAAAAAGATTTTCATTGTGCCAGTAGTGACAGTTTTGTATAAATATTTTCCCAGCAAAATAGTACTCTGTGAATATTTTGCCAGGAAGCTTAGTATTTAATTCATCCAAATGCCAGCAAGTTCTCGAGTTAAATTTTTGCCAGCCAGATGAAAATTTCGATGAAGAGCGGGTTTTTTGTGGAGCGGCTCCGGTAGGCTCTCTTGGCTGGAGTTTTGAATCTAAGGTCGTAGATATTTGAATCTAAGGCTGGAGTTTCGAATGTCAGGCTGTTGTAATTTTTAATCTAAGGCTGTTATTTTTGAATCTAAGGCCGTAGATATTTGAATCTAAGGCTGTTATTTTTGAATCTAAGGCCGTAGATATTTGAATCTAAGGCTGGAGTTTTGAATCTAAGGCCGTAGATATTTGAATCTAAGGCTGGCGTTTTCAATCTAAGGCTGTACGTTGTTAATATTGAATCTAAGGCTAGAGATTTGAATCAATAAGGCTGTATTTTTGAATCTAAGACTGTTATTTTTGAATCTAAGGCTGGAGTTTCGAATGTCAGGCCACAGGCATCCCAAGCTAGTAGTTCATTTTAGGCAACCTCGTTCCCATGGCCCTCTCCCTTCGCTTTTGGGTGGGGCGCCCCACCCAAAAGCGAAGGGAGAGGGCCCTGGGAACGAGGTTGCATTTTAGGGAGATTTAGTATCGTTTATATAGGGAATTTTTTTTTTAGGGAGATTTTGAGATCGCTAGACTGGTAGTTCGTTTTATGAAGATTTTGAGTCGCTTTAGGTTGATTTTGAGTCGCTTTAGAGAGACTTTGTGATCGCTCGACACATCCCCTAAAGAAAAATGACTTGTGAAAATCTCCCTAAAAAAAAAAAATCTCCCTAAAATGAACTACTAGCTTGGGATGCCTGTGGTCAAGCTAGAGATTTGAATCTAAGGCTGTAGCTTTGAATCTCAGGCTGGAGCGTACGTAAAATATAACTTTGTGTATAATAAGTTTTATATATCGTCCCTAAATTGATTTAATATATTGAACCCAAGTAATAACTACATAACTGATTTGCAATTACTTTAAATTTATCAGTTGTGTTGTTGTAATAAAGCTTTTACAAACTGACCTTGTTGACCTCCCCCCGGAAATGAATGTGAATCTGAGGCAATGTGAATCTCAGGCTACCAATCTCAGGCCAGCTTCACTTTGGGTTCTCACCGCTAGGCCACCCATGCCAAGAGAATGCTTCCTTTTAAGTTTACTTAATAATTGTTATTTTTTATTTATTTATCACATGAATAATTACATAAGTTATATGGTTTCTGTACTGATAATAGATGATGGATAAACTCTAGAAAAAACATGTATACATTTCGACTCTATCCTGGGTTTCAGTAGCCACCTTCGCAGGCCGGCGCTTTGCTAAGGAGGCTATAGGGTTCAAGGGGTTAATCATCTTATTGTTCGTATGTCCATCGTCATAGTTATATCATATTATATCGTGTCTCGGCATGCTAGCTTCGACCAAAATGAGCAAATGAAAATCGTTATCGTCCTTTTAGTAACAGCTATTCTTGTTTGCATGTCATCGCTCGCGATATCTGGCGGGCCCCCTACAAGAATTTCCCGGGGGAGGGGCTCCCTTTGTCCAAGTGGTAGGGGTGATATAGGCGTTTTTTACATGTGTCCGTACCTGTTAGAATCATTTTCACTTGGATTTGATAATAAAAAATGGCTTTGCTGCCCAAACCGCGCAGTCGTATCCTTCAGTTAGGGATTGAAACGCACGACTTGTACAGTTTTTTATTTATTTGTTTTAATATATGTTCAAAATCGACCACCGATCACCCCTTCCACTTGGACAAAGCGACTCCCACCCGGGGAATCATTTTCAGCACTGGATTCAACATCATGCACGAACGATCACATACACTTGTTTCAAAAAAGATTCCACGACCGAAGGGAACTATGGGTCTTTGATATTGATTATTAATGCTTTTTTGTGACAGAACAGGAATTTACTGCACACCCCAACCCCATATAGTGAAGAAGAGCTTAAAATTGATGAAACTGTGCTTAGCAATCCAGAAAAACACTAGGATATGTTGTATGCGTAACTGCACAACACCAGCCCCATATAGTAAATAAGATCTTAGAAATTGATGAAACTGTGCTTAGCAATCCAGAAAAACACTAGGATATGTTGTATGCGTAACTGCACAACACCAGCCCCATATAGTAAAGAAGATCTTAGAAATTGATGAAACTGTGCTTAGCAATCCAGAAAAACACTAGGATATGTTGTATGCTTAACTGCACAACACCAGCCGATTAACGGGTTAGCTCAGTTGGGAGAGCACGGCCTGTTAACCGGGAGCATAAGGCAGAATGCCTATTGTCTTTTGGACATTGCCCTTAAATCAATTATCACCTGTGCCGCCGACACGAAAATCTATGCATGACCGAGCAAGCACATGATTGGTTCATGTCTTTTACTCAAGGGAATATGTCCTTCATTAACATACTGTCAATCATACCTTTATCTACCCCAAGGGAAGTGAATCAAATTTTCCGAAGCCAGTAGATCAAAATGCACGAAGTTTTACGGAGATTTGGTCGTATTCCGAAAAGCGCTCGGATATTTATAACAGCAATAGTCATCTTGTTTGCCTGTAGTGTGACTTTACGTAATAGTAGTCATCCTTCATTTTTTGACAAGAAAGCAGACCGTACTCAGACTCGGTACATTGAACGGGTCTCCTTTCAGTTTCGAAAGGAAAGAAGTGATGTCTAGTCACTGAAAACATAAACAACGACTCTTTTAAGAGCCACCAAATTTCATGAAAATCAATGACCGTTATGCTTTTGAAAATAAATAAACATTTGAATAAACAAATCCCGTTATACACAAACTATAAATAAAACAGCTTATTAAAACTGAACCATTAACATATTAGTGTGATAATAAGTTTGACAAATGTAACTTTTCGCCGATAATTTATTGACGAGTTACGAAAGTTTATGTCGAAAGGAAAAGCCGCTTAGCAACGAAATACAAACATAACAGTGCTTTGATTCATATCACGTAATAAAACATGTTATTCTGTGTATGATAAAACTTAAACTCTCCAAAAATGATAATAAACTTTTAACTAATGTATTATTTTTATAATAAGTTTGAAAAATGTAAGTTTTCGCCGAGTTTACTGCGAAGTTACGAAAGTTTATGTCGAAAGGAAAAGCCGCTTAGCAACGAAACACAAACATAACAGAACTTTGATTCAAATCACGTAATAAAACACATGTTTTTCTGTGTATGATAAAACCTAAACACTCCAATAATGATAATAAACCTTAAACTAATGTATTAGTTTTATAATAAGTTTGAAAAATGTAAGAATATATCTTTTAAATTTCGCGCTTTCTTAGATTGTTTGTTTATCTACAAGAATCAACTAGACACTACGAGCTCATTCACTGAACACTAAAGTATCTTTCGTTTGACAGAGTTTATTGATGAAAATGAGGAATAATACTTGACACAAGTATCGAATGAATTCAATAAAGCAAGTTTGTTCGAATAAGTTTTAAATTTCGCGCCCGTAGAATATTATTTTGTTTTGTTTAATTTTGTGACACCACTTGAACTTGAAAAGCACAAAGTTTATTATCAAAGTGAGGCTATCTCTTAAGGTTTTTACATTTTTGCTTGACCGTTCTTCGTGTTGGTTATTTTTACGTAAAAACATAGATCTATGTTTCATAAGCTTTCAAATACTATAATCTAGCCCTATGTGTTATGGTATTATTTTGCTGGAGTAAATTTAAACTTCGCGCTGATAGTATAGACAAAAGACAACAATAACAAACTATAAACTTAGCAAAAGAAAAGCAAAACTAGAGACTCGTCTTTTAAAACACACTTTTAGATGACTACGACTGCCAGTTAATCAAACACTTCATTCGAATTCTTTGCAAAATAAGCAGTACGGATTCTTTAAGTTACTTAACAACCATAGTACGGATTCTTTATCTTACTACAAACTATCTACGCATTACGACCGGTTTGAGTTCCTTTAGTTCTTTCAGTTCTTTGCCTAACAATAAATTAAGACCGTTGTTTAAGTAACCAGTAAGGATTCTTGAAGTTATAATAAACTATCCACGCATTACGACACCAGGTTTACAATACTTTGAGTTCTTTGCATAACAACCACTGCTGTTTTCGGATTCTTTAATATAAATAAACTATCAAGAGGTACTAGCAGTACTTCGGCACTACAGGTTTCACATAAAGACCTGAAGTACTCTTAGAATTAAACTTTTTATAATTATCAACCAATAATTAGATGCGCCGGCCTGCCTCCGATCGCGAGTAAAATGAAGCTATAAGGCTAAAAACTGAAAAATTATTCACTCAAGGCTTGACGACCAACGACTTTAAAATGATCGTATCGACTTATCTTCGGTTCTCTTGTTAGTTTCGTGTAAATTTCGACAATCATTCGGGTTTTGATGCTAGATTCCCAAGAGTCCATAAAGAGGCGGCGCTTAGAGAGAGCGGCAAATTCAAGTTCAGTTTCAAATGGCTTGAACATGAATTTTAATTAAGACACGGCTAATTATCTAGGTAGCATACGAAAAAGCCACAACTTTCTCAAAGACAAACTTAACGCACTTTAGCTCATTACTGAATTTAAAAGTAACTTAGAAAGAAGCCGTTTGAACATGTGGGGTTTCCTTTGATTCTTTTCGAAAAAATGATTATCAAAGATGCTGTAACTAGCTTTTACATACAAAAATGTCTAAAATTTACCCAATATTTGCCTAAAAAAAGCTACAACTTCCAGTTAATGGATTTAAAAGCAAAATACATCATTGTTTAAGTTAACGTTTTGACTACCATAAGCCGAATGAACAAATCAAGATTGATTTATACTTTATGAGTTACAAGCGATTAAGTAACCAGTATTGAAGGCATTTTGGCCATTTTCTTTGTAATTTCACGCTTCAGATTTGAACTTCGCGCGCTAATGACCGTGTCGGCGGCATCAGTAATTAGATTAACACTTTTCAATGTCCACTCATTCTGGGCAATGGGTCGGGGGTTCAAACTCCAGCCGGACCATCACTCAGGGTCTTAAAATAATTGAGGAGAATGTTATAACTTTGTATTTATTTCGGTTTATAATCATTAGGCTTCGCGTCCTCTCGGATAACGACGTTAAATCGGAGGTCCCGTCTCGCCACTCACACACTGACCATTAATCGGGGGGACGTAAAAGAACGACTGAGGACGCAGGTCACGACCATCCTCAGTGAAAGGCCTACACTTACACTAATATATGCTAATTACTAACAGCTAACTATAATGTGTAAAGCGCATTTGAATATATACACATAGAAAGTGCGCTATATAAATACATTATCATTATTATCATTACCAGCCCCATATAGTAAAGAAGATCTTAGAAATTGATGAAACTGTGCTTAGCAATCCAGAAAAACACTAGGATATGTTGTATGCGTAACTGCACAACACCAGCCCCATATAGTAAAGAAGATCTTAGAAATTGATGAAACTGTGCTTAGCAATCCAGAAAAAACACTAGGATATGTTGTATGCGTAACCACAATTCCTTTCGGTCGTACAATCGCCGTTTGCCGTTCACCCTGTTAACCTTTTTAAAATAAGTGTATAAACCGGATAAAACAACAGAAGTTGTGTTACTCCTCTGGTACTTCTTTGTTCCATTCCAAAGCTCTAAGATCTTTCCGTTTGATCTTTCCACTGATTGTCTTGGGTAAATGGTCTACGAACTCGATCTGTTGGCAAAGAACATAATATTTTGAATGGTCTTTATACGATTCAACACTAAAGATGATTGTATTAGGGACTGCGCAATAATTATCAGGAGGGGGGGTTTGAGAATCCAGAGGGGGGGGGGGGGGGGCATAATCTAAACTTATGTCTTGAAAGAGGGGGGGCAACGTCCAAAATTAATCAGTGAAGGAGGGGGGGGGGGGGGGAGTAACACCTGAATTTAATTTGAAACTGATTCTGACGTTGAAGAGAACTTTGAAGTCTTGTTTGTTGCTGACGAAGACGTCCTCGTCAATGTTGGTTAGATTCTCTGGCGATCTTGATAAAACCCTTTTCTCGTAAGTATTCAGCAGTCTTCTCAATTTGAACGAAGGGGGTGGGGGGGGGGGGGGGGGGGGGGGAGTGCAGTCTAATTTTTCCGTTATGGTAAGGGGGGCAAGACGTAATGTTCTTCATTTGTGAGGGGGTGGGGGAGTAATTAACTTTTTCGATTTTTTCGCTCATTTCTCAACCCCCTCCCTCCTGATAATTATTGCGCAGTCCCTTATCTCATACTGACACATGTCTTCTTCTAACCCTCTTGATTGCAAATAGTGAATACTCCTAACGAAATAATTTATATTTTATAACCATAAGTCCCCGCCGGGGCTCTTCCGTGAGGTTCGCTCACTCTGACTACATTTAATATGTGCAACACGCAACTCTGCTCACATGCATGTTGAGTTTTGCAGAACGAGGAGGTTAACCGGATAACCCGGAGGAAATCCTCCCTCGTGGCATGAGAGAGACATTTATTTCGATACAATTCAGTGCCCACCGTCACTCGTCAACCTTAAAAAGAGCGAATGCATCTTTTTATAATCTTACAGTGCGAATCAAAAAACTGTGGGCACCTAGAAATATTTTATAGTTTATTATTCGTTGAACAACTCAGAAACAACTACATCACCATAAGAAGTTTGACTGATGTGTAGTATGATATAAACGTTTTGTAGTTAGAGTTGTTTGTGAGTTGTTCAACGAACAATAAACGATTGCTAAAATATTTCTAGGTGCCCACGGTTTTTCGATTCCCACTGTAAATTTGGGAATTGAAATCCATAGTTCTTTAAAATTAGCAAATAATAATATTATCATTATCCGAATTAGCAGTGGCAACATTTTAAAATGGAGACATTGTTACCTTTCTAGGGTATTTATAAGGTGCAGTGGTATTTTTGACATGTTCTTGTAATTCAACAACTAGATTGTCCATCTTGCCATGGAAAGTAGGTGCTAAAATGATGAAAGCTTTTACAACCTGCAACGGACAAGAACATGATTTCCAGAAACAAAATTACTTGGCTTTGATCTTCCACATATTTGGTAAGACATTGACAATCCATGCATAAATTTAGTTTCGACCTCCTTCCCAACTATTGTTACCACAACCTAGTTTTACCGTTTTTACCTTGCGCTAACAGAATCTCGTTGTATCTCCTCCTCAACTGAGACAAATTAAAAGGAGTCTCTGCTCGCTTTTTTCAAAGTATCAACAATAGACCACTTTACCTCCGTATGCAAATTGCCCATTTCAGACCACGTGTCATTCCCTTGAGAATTTGTTCTTTTATGATGAACGTGTTATATCATTTACATGTGAAAGAAACAATTCCCAAGGGTAGCATCACGTGATCTGAAATGGGACAATAAATAAACAAGGAAGGTAAAGAGGTCTATTAAAAGGCTGCAAAATAATGGATCACAACGTGGCTTAAATACGGATATGTGATTGGACAATTATTTGTGAGGTCTAATTATAGATATTCTTACCTCTCCTCTCTCTGGGTGAGGACTACTGACAACGGCCGATTCAGCAACAGCGGGATGTTCTATCAAAGCACTTTCCACCTCGAATGGACCAATACGGTAACTATAAATAAGGTTTAACACCATCGTGAACAATTAGAAATCTTTCTCGAGTTAATTGCCCTTGTTGCAATGCACTAGAGCTACAATAAGTTTATTTGTACCCAGCAATACAAAATTCAATATAAACAAATATAGACTACATATGTGTAGCCATATTGGTAATTTTGGTGCTATTATTGATATCATCATTATCAAAAAATAAATGTGTCTTGTATCACATTTGAATTATGACTACTGTATGAAAGACAAATTTACCCTGCAGATAATATGACGTCATCTGCTCGACCGACGAACCACAAGTACCCATCTTCATCACGAATGCCACGGTCGCCTGGAAACCAGAAATAATTCATTATGCTTATGCCACTGTTACAGACCGGGGTAGAGACAGGGCAGAGGAAGGAGCGATTTAAATTTAAACAGGGCAAAGGCCGCCACATTGATAGGATTAGGCGTAGACACATTACCTGTAATATAATAGTCCCCTCGGAAAACAGCTGACGTTCTTTCAGGGTCATCCTACAAACAGAAAATGAAAACAATCTTTGTCAGTTTTAATTAAAGATGTCAACTTTCATGACTACAAGGCACTATGTTTACATTAAAAACGTTGAGATAATATACAAATTGGGTATTACCTAATAGCGGAGCTCCCAGTTTAAATTTTTCTTACAACATATAAATATGTGACTGTAAATCGTTTTTGTCCAAGGGCCATGCACAATCTAAACTGGAAATATTTTAGTTATGTGACCGCAAAAGACGAAGTCATAATAAATCTGAAATTAATAAATAAACGAAACAAATAAATCCCTTTTTGAATCGACTAAAGGCCACGAAAATTACAATTTACACACAAACATCGTTTTATGATTGTCGGGTTGTTATCTCAAAATGTAAATCAAATGGAGATAAACCTTCTCTTTTCTTTCTATATAATAAAACAGAGAACAGATTTTTTCTTTTTGAGGCTTAATTATTGCAAGTTTTTTAGGGTTTCTTTTTTCACGTTCGATAAATCAAACAGTTTTTCATTGGTCATAATTCAACTGCCAAGCTTGAAAATCCCTCAATAAACTGTGCTGAGGGAAGCGATTTGAAGACAGCGTTCATATAAACGAACAAATTCGATCGCTTCTTACTAATTTTCCTTTTTTTTAAATTGCTGTAGTCTTTAGATCTATTCTTTCACGAAGGTATCTACAGACACGTTTTCTTGATCTTTTGGAATCAGTCTTTTGCTTTTCTTTAGTAAAATTTGTTTCGTTTTTGTGTCCTTCAAGTTTATGTTCTTCTTCGTTCAAAACTCTCTTTGTTTTATTCGAAGTTCATCTTTCTCCGTTGACATTTTGTATTAATGAAAGCTCTGCTATTAGCAAGTAGTATTGTGTTGTTGTTTGTTCGACTTTTTTGTCGATAAAGGAACAACTTTGCATCTAAAAGTTTAAAAGAAAACCTGCTTTGTTAATCTGCTATTTGGTGCGCGCGTCACTTTCATTCCCGCAGAAATGTAACAGCCAATCAACATTGCGATGAACACGGACGTACGGACGTGCGATTGGGCTTCCTGTGTCAAAACCATGAAAAATCGGCTCGATGCATTAAAAAACGTTTGTGTTTTTAAAATAGCTGCTATTACAGTTATATGCAATTATTTTCAAACAATGGATTCAAGTCACGGCTTTCGGGCAAAAACAAAGACTTGACCCGAAAGCCTCAACTTTAATCAGCTTGCATATAACTACAAAAACAGCTATTAATTGCTCATAAAATACCTTGTATTCAGAAAATAGTCCAACAGGCCGGTGAGGTTTAACTTTAATAGCGATGTCTCCTTCTGTGTCTGGAGGGCACTCATTACAATCATGATCTATAATCTTAAAATCAATAGTCAGTCAGCGACATACGTGCATGAGAGAAGAGAGAAGACAATAAACATTAACAAGGTGGTAAATGGGGTAGGAATCACATTTCACGTAAAATACCCAAATTTCAACTTCACTAGCCTGAGAAAACAGATGTTCTTTCGCTCCTCTTCCCCCGTCCTGTATAGATAATTTATTCATCCTAGCGCTACGTCATCAGTATGGAGTTGTTTGGGTCGTCACGACACGGCTTAGACATTAGCTTCGCAGGGGGAAGAGGAGCGAAAGAATGTCAGTTTTTCATAGGCTAACCTACCGAAAAATAGGAACCGTCAAAAATTAACCCTTTACCTGGTTTCAAATGACCACAACTCACACAATGTTTTGGTGAGTTTTACTATTTTGAATCTTTTGTTTGCAATGCCAGTTTTATACTGAGTCGCTTTCCTAAATATATACCGTAGCTTCTAAACAACCCCTCCACCCCACCACTACCAAACCAATTATACAAAGAAAACCTATATTTGCTTGTCTTTTAAAAAAGATTTCATAATCTTTTTTCTTAGCCACACTAAGAAAGTACTTACCCTGATATCGTAACCTGGAATGGGTTTTCCCATCGATCCCGGGCGGTTCTCAATGCAACGAAATGATCCAGACAATAGTGTCTGTAAAATAGTAGATCATTGGTAAATGAGATAAATATCAGTATTGTATAGCATTTTCCTAAAGATATACTACATGAAATCTGTTTGGAATAGACTTTAGAAAGGCGTCCATTATCTCCTCTGTAATACATTCCTGGACTTAAAATATCTCCTTTTTACATTTTTTCGCAGATGAAGCAGTTAGTTTGCTAAAGCAATCCCTGAAAATGCTCTTCCAAAACGTACTTATCAACATTAAACATAGAGAAAAAGCATAGAGGTTCCCTAACATGCATGTTTTTACATTTGCTTAAAATCATTTCTCATTAGTTTCAGATTCGCATTCTGTAAAAGATTTTATTTGAATCTATATGAACAAATTGTTGGGCTCCTTTTCCTTGCGGTGGACACAGCCTACGTTACGTAATGCGATAGAAAACAACAAAAGATCGATCCCAAGTTTAACAATGAACGAAGCTTACAAATAATAAAGTAGGTTTCCAGTACACGGAGAACTCATTTGTTGCTTACTGTTTCTGTTTGTCCATATCCCTCGCGTATCTCAAGCCCCGTTGCTTGTCTCCATTCATCCATTACTTCAGGGTTGATTGGTTCACCAGCGCTCATACAGTGTCTCAGCTTGGGAAAATTGAACGTCTTCACATCTTCATGCACCATCATGCGATACCCAGTGGGTGGTGAACAAAATGTCGAAATAGGGTATTTCTGAAGTATTTCCAGGACGTTCCTGGCATCGAATGGTGCGTTGTATACAAAACTACAAGCCCCTTGGTTCCAAGGACCGAGGTACCCATATGCACTCTTAGCCCAACCTGTATCAGCCATTGTCCAGTGGACGTCGTCCGGACACAAATCCATCCAGTACCTGGAAAGTATAACACAACAAAGAATACAGATTTACATATACAGAAAAATGAAAGTTTGATAATGATTGAAATAATTGATTGCATGTAAGCTGCGTGGCTGCAAAGTGCGCTTTAAGTAGCCAGTAATCCAGCACCAGTCGAAAGCTACGTTTTGGTTGACCTTTATACAGTACCGCTCTTGTTTGGTTAGGTTTAGGGCAATTGTTTGGAAAGACTCCTAAACGATGTTTCGATTCGGTGCTGGATTGCCCTAAATAGCGGTCCGTACAACTCGTAACAGATTAACGCTGATCATGAGTGAGCATTTCCTATCAGAATAAATATCTGAAATTATGATAGTTTGTTTCCAAGTCAAGAGGTGATAACATACTTTCCTGTAGTGGAATGTCCTAATGCATATGCATGTGTATGTTCCGTCATCTTTGGAAGTCCAGTAGTGCCACTTGTGAAGAATAACATCATAGGCTCCTCACTGAGTGTTGGGGCGCACTATAGTAAGAATAATACAGCAGTTGAAAAATTCCGCGACATTTTACGGCTTTATGGAAAAGCACTACGATTTAGCGTCGACCGTAATTTCTTCAGGTAGAAGTAAGCTGGTATCTCATGCAGGATGCCCGTCTGCACTTTTCCCGATTTTTCCCATCAATGGTCTGCTGAACGGGTATTTAAAGCTACTCAATGCTACACAAGACTGAAAAGAAGTCGAAACAAGTGTGAGGACGCTATGGTTCGAACTCGATCGGTACCTCGCATCCCAGTTATCATAAGATTAATGGTATGGACACACAATGTAAATTTGCTCGCGAGGCCTAATCAGTCCAAACAACATC